>CAJNDT010003112.1:1762657-1855157 GCA_905221615.1 Symbiodinium sp. CCMP2592 | reverse complement strand
TCAGAATGAAGATCATGCAAGGCGCGCATTGCCTACCTTGCACGACGAGCTGAGTGAACTCAGGAAAACACTCAAAGCACAAGAAGATCTTCAAGCGAGGACACGCAGCGAATTGGAGGCAGCACGGAACTCCAACTACCATGGCGGAGTGACACGGCCTTCGAGCATGCCCATGTCTTCGAGGACTACTGAGTCTGGCTGGGAGCACGTAGGAAAGGAAGTAGTGCCTGCATTTTCCGTAGGAGGTGAGGTACGATCCCCTGAAATACGGTCCCCAAGTCAAGTTAGTCCAGTCGCCAAAGAGAAGTTCGCATTCTCGGAATCGGACAAGGACAAGAACCTTGCGATGGATGAAATTCCATTTACCGGTGGAAACTTCTTCACTGGCCGCATTAAAGGTGAGGTGAATAAATCCTATTCAACGCCAATCGTGGCGGATGCAATGCCCGAGCACTACGTGCCAGGTATTAGCAGCCCAGCACATGCGCGTTCCACGCCTAGTGCAGCCACTCTGTTTGGCATACCAAGCGGATTTCATGGGCAAAGTGATGCGGCAGCCGTGCGTGATCGACAGCTACGCGAACTCTTGGAGGATCGCGGGATGTTGGGATCGAAGTCCACAGCATCTGCCAGCTCCTCAAGACCTGTTGGTATCGACGGCATTATCGCATCTACGAAGGGCAACGACCTCATTGGTGCCCCTGTCGCCTATGACGATTCCATCCATGAGGCAAGGAGGCGTCAGATCGAGAAAGAGGTCGCGGAACGGTACGAAGAGAAGATTGCTGATCTGCGAAGCGAAGTACTCAAGGCCCAGAAAGCCGAACAGCGTCTCAGAGCTGATCGTGATGAGTGGAGATTATTTGCTGAAACGATTCAGGAAGACAATGGAGACGATGACGGTGATGAAGCTGGCGACGAGAACGAAGAGGGAGAGCATGATGAAGGGGCCGGCACGGGGTATGACCCTCCAGATCCGCCTGATGATGACGGTGATGATAAGAAGAGAAGCGGTGGAGGCAAACCTGACTCGGATCCTGACCCTCATGCGCGTGATCCTGATGGAGACGCAGATCCTGAAGTCACAGAGGTGAGAATTTCCAGGAGGGAGGCCGATAAAGTGACCGTTCCTCCATGGCCTACTCTCACTCACCTCAACAACTGGCGATCCGTATGCACGGCGAATGTCTTAGGAGCATCAGCCGATCCAAATCATGAGGACTGGATGTTATGGCTGGCACCAGCATTCAATCCATTCCCTGATGTCGAAGCACTGAACGATTCAGGACACAAGAAGTTCAAGAGCGTAGACGTCAAATTGGGGATCGCCATGGTCGCAATGCTACGCGCTGGTGGTGACAAATCTGCTGATCTGTACCTGGAGGTGAACCGGAAGGCCAACGATTACATCAGCAGGCCCGAAGGGAAGATCATCAAAGGACGACAAATCATTGCGATGATGTATGAAAGTTTTCGAACGCACGATCGTCTCGACATGATCATCACTCTCGAGTATCTGGTGAAGCTCCAGTACCAAGGCGACAACAAACTTCATACGTTCAAGCAGACGTGGTTGGAGGTTCTGGGACGGATGAGGCCAGAAGACATACCATCCAAAACAGCTCTCCGTGATTGCTTGTACAGCAAGATCAAGGACTCGCCCGCAATGAAGATGGAGTTGGGCATGCACTACGAACACTTGCCCTACAATCATGAAGACCGATCGTACGACAATCTGATGAAGATCATCGACCGTACCATCATGCGGAGACGAGAACAATCAAATCTCACTCAGACCCAAATTGGTTTGCGCCAGATGCTTGAGGGCAAGGATTTGCTCGCTGCACCGGCCAAGGTACCTGAGAAACCAACGCCTAACGCAGCTCCATCCGCAAAGGTCAAAGCTTCGCCTACCAAGCCGGATAAAGCAACACCTGTACTACCTCAAAGCAAAGCGAAGAGTCATGCGAAGACCAAGCCAAAGCCCAAGAAGAAGACGAGGAGTGAGTCAGCGGACAACAGAGGCGACAAGAGCAAGAAGCAAATCCGCTGCAAGTTCCATTTCACAGATGCAGGGTGTCGAAATGGTGACAAGTGCCCATTCAGTCACTCGAAGAAGACTCCAGAGCGACCCTTTACGCCGAGGACGAGAACTCCAAGTCCGTCTGGAGGAGGAGGAAATAGGATATGCTACTCGTTCAAGAACACAGGCTCGTGCTCAAGAGAGAATTGTCCTTTCAAGCATGAGGCAGCAGCTACCCCAGCTCCGGAACCAAAGGCAAAAGCTAAAGCCAAATCCGAAGCAAAGGCAGCTCCAGCGAAGCCGAATGCCAAGGCCAAGGCCTCCCTGCGGCACCCGCCATCAGATTGTGCCGAAGGTGGAATCCATCAGCCCCGGCTATATGGAAGCGATCTTCAAGACAAGATGAGGAAGAGTCAGATTGTCCATCCGTTGACAGCGACGCTGATTCGGATTGTTCAACTGACGACGAATCCTCGGGACCGACTACGTCGACCCGAAAAGAGATCAAGCGTAACGTGACATTCGCCGACGACGTGAAGTTCATTTCTTCGTGTCCTAGAAGATCGAAGAAGGACAAGGAGCGGAAGGTGAAGTACGTCGACATGGAAGCGCTTGTCAACAATGAGGATCGCGCCGTGAATTTGGAATTCGCTAAGCACAAAGCGAGATTGAGGGCACAGATCATGAGAGACATGGTTGACGACGATGATGATCAATGCGGAGATCGAGTTTCATTCGTACGAATCCCAGGAACGTCTCGGGTGGAAGAAGTTTCCTTCTATGACGGTGAGGATTCCATCGTTGAGCGTGAACTCGATGCTGCGCACAGCAAACGGATCATCAATCAAGGTGTATTCAAATGCATGGTTCAACCAGTCATCCTCAAGAAGAAGATCAAATTTCTCATGGACACTGGGTGTGGCCACGACCTCATATCTCAGAAGAAGATCGAGAAGCACAGTCTCGAAACACTCGTGACTCCAGAGCCCATATCATTTCAGACAGCAAATGGAATCACCGATACCGATCTCGTGTCGAATTTCCAGACTGAGTCGTTCGAGGAACCGATCAACGCTTACGTGTTGGACGACACACCATCGGTGCTTTCCATAGGCAAGAGATGTATGAACTTCAACTACGGGTTTGTGTGGCCACCCGGAAGGGAACCATTCATGATCAACCCGCAGGGCAAGAGGATATCTCTGTTCGTGAACGGTGACATCCCGTACATTCGCGCCGGGAGTTCCAAGTCACTGGTTCATGATGATCCGGAGGCCAAAGCGATCACCGAAATCTTCAAGGGTGTGCTAACCGCGGGTGATGTTGACGTCAGTGTCGCAGCTGCCGCTGAAGCTGCACCGAGCGAAATTGAAGCAGAAGAAGAAGGTGACGATCATGAACGACCTCCTGATACTGAACCCCAAGAACCTCCTATAGAAGAAGTACCAGAGTCCGAAGCCGGACGACCTCCGGACGACAACGGAAAAGGAGTGGGTGAAATTCCATTGGATGGTGACGATGAGGTGATCATTGATGTGGAAGGCGACGGTGCGCCGAGCCGCAAGGCCAGAGTCGGAACACTGAAAGCCGAAGCCAAGACGTTGGCACATCTGTGTACTCATCGCTACCGCAATCCATATTGCGAATCGTGCATACGCGCGAAGATGAAGCACTTGCGGACACAACGAGGTGCGTTTCAACGTGTGATCAAACACTGGGGTGATCTTGTGACGTTCGACTTCCTCGATATGCGCAAGGCCGCCGAAGCAGGTATCGGACTCGATGATGGAGCACGTGAAGTTCTAGTCATCAGAGACATCGCCACCAAAATGATCGCAGCGATTCCCACGGCTTCAAGGAATACTGACGAGGTCGTCATGGCCATCAGACGCCTAATGGGGAGACGCAAGATTCATATGGCGTATAGTGATGAAGCACCAGAGTTCGATTCAGCTATGGCGCAGTTGAAGATCGTGATAGATCATTCCCTTCCAGGGAAACCCAGTAACAATTCACTCGCTGAACGATCAAATCAAGAAGTGATCAACACAGTCGCAGCATCCATGCTACACGCCGGGTTACCCGCCCAATACTGGTCCTTTGCGCTGAATTGCGTGATGCAGAACCTCAACATTGAAGACGTGGAGGGCGATGGTGATTCAGCATGGAAACGAATGACTGGAAAGGATTCGAGGGAAAAGCCATACCATTTGGGGCCAAAGTCTTCTTCAAGCCGACGGATACAAGGCCGAAGACATATGGCAACAAGTTCGATCCAAAGGGGATCCCAGGCATTTTTGCCGGATACATCATCACTGCTGGTCAAGGGTGGTCCAAGAAGTATCGCGTGTGGGACATGAAGGAATTCGCCAATGCGAACTTGTCGATGGACGCATCTGTTCCCAGGAAGTTGATGAGACCGTACGAGACAGAAGTTATCTACTTCCCAGAGGAGATAACATTTCCCCTGAAAGCCGAGTACGAGAGGATGAACTCAACCATTGAGGGACTCAGGGACAACGTTGACCTCGCTGGCAAGGAGATAAAAGACGTCGATGACGGGGATGACGGTCCGCCTGGAGGAAATGGTGGCAACGGGGATGATGATGATCAAGATGGTCTTCTTCCTCCACCGGATCCCGGAGAAGATCCTGACTTACAGGACATAGATCCATCTGACATAGAGACGGAGCCGTCTGGCGAAGTCTTCAAGTCAGCAGAACATGAAGCTATTGATGCTATAGGAGACAAAAGACTCGAAGAACTAGACGAAGAGCTAGGTCTACGTGCAGCACCGCCTCCTTCTGAACCAAAGGTCACTGGAAAGATCGGCGATCGCCCCGCGAAGTCGGTCCAACCGGTAGACTCATCCCCGAAGGAGACATCGAAGAACCTGGAGAGATCATTAAGATCTTGAAAGAAAAGAAGTTGGCTCCTGAGGAGATTGAACATTGGAGTACGGGGAAGAAAGGGGACGGCATTGTATATCTCACTGATGATGGTGAAGCCTGCAAGATCGATAAAAGGGGAGTCCCATACAAGATCCGAAGCGACGGTCGACGAACTCTCCCTACACGGCGACCTATCCATTCCTATTCTCCGGAAGCATGGAAGAAAATGAGTGAAGCGGAGAAGAAGGCAGCGTACAAGAAAGAAAAGCGAGACAAAGCTCGAGTTGCCAAGAAGGACCGGAAGAAGGCTGTGATAGGAAAGAAGATAGTCACCAAGATTTTGGACAACATGATCTTTCCCAAGATTGTTCCATGTGAAGAAATTGATCTGCAACTCAACGTGTCCATTGACGACGACGATGGATGGTCCTGGGCACAGTCCTATGTGGATCAATACACACAAGAACAATTCTTGTCAGACGTCGTGCCGGCCGTTCCGGCGCATATGGTCATGGATGATAACTGGATTCCGTCTATGCCGTGTACGACTTCTCACAGAAACGTACATCGGGAAAAGAATCAGGCAGGAGGATCATGCTTCAATGCCATGGTCACTCGACCCGTCACACGCAAGGAGATGGTCAACAACCCCAAGGCCATGGAAGCTTTCATGAAAGAATGGAAGGGATTGTGGGACCAAGAGGTGTTTGATTTCTCAACTACGCGTGAATATGACGACGTCGTCGCTGAGGCAAAGAAGAAAGGTGAGAAAGTACATATGGCGCGAGTACATGGACTGATATACGAGAAGAACTATCAGCTCAAAGAGGACGATCCTGCCAGGAAGTTCAAAGGGCGAGGTGTACTACTCGGTGATCAGGTCAAAGATCAAAATATGGAAGCCGCGTTGTTTCAGGATTTGGGGAATTCCCCGGCTACGTTTGACGCCTCACGGTGGGCAGATTATTACGGATGCCTTCCCGGCAACGATGTCCAGATGGCGGATGCTATCCAAGCATACATTCAGGCGAGACTATCGGGCACTCCATGTTGGGTTGAACTGCCTGATGAAGCCTGGCATCCATCTGCGAAAAGGCATAAATTCCGTAGACCTGTGTGTCGCTTGATCAAAGCTCTATATGGACATCCTGATGCAGGAACCATGTGGGAACAACATTGCCATACCGCGGTACAGAAAGTAGGATTCAAGCCGATTGGCGACGAATGGCCATCATTGTATTTCCACCCGCAGATGAAGCTCTTACTTGTCATCTACGTGGATGATCTCAAGATGGCAGGGCCCAAAGAGAACCTGCCCAAGGGTTGGGACATGCTGCGCCAAGAACTTCGATTGGAAGAAGAAACGCCACTAGGTTTGTATCTGGGTTGTCGCATCTCCAAGGGCGAGGCAACGTTGCATGACAAAACGAAGGTGCAGACCGTTACCTACGACATGGAGACGTACCTGGACATGACAGTCAAGAAGTACTGCGACGTGACTGGGTTCGATCCGACAAAATTCAAGACGGTACCATCGCCGAGTCCGGCTGAGGAGACTAAGAATCACCCAGCTCGCGCTCCGGCACAGTCAGGTAAAAGCCATCGATGCACGTGGTGTGGACACACCATGCCTGTTGATAAGGATGGTCGGCTTGTTCCGCCTCCACCTATTCCCAAGGCGCCAGAGGAAGAGGAGATCAACGAGGCTAATCGCGGTGCACTTGCTCCGCAGGCAGCAAGCATTCTCATGAAATTGCTTTATGCCGCGCGCATT
Source organism: Symbiodinium sp. CCMP2592 (assembly GCA_905221615.1). NCBI lineage: Eukaryota > Dinophyceae > Suessiales > Symbiodiniaceae > Symbiodinium > Symbiodinium sp. CCMP2592. Next base: position 1,848,469 of record CAJNDT010003112.1, on the reverse strand, counting down.
TGCCGCTTTGATCTTCTGCGCAGTATCAACAATCTCGCACGCAAGATCACGAAATGGACCAAGAAGGAGGATGCTCTTCTTCATCATCTCATGGCCTATGTGCACCAGTCCAAACATCACATGATGATTGGATGGGTCGGGAACTCCTTGGAGGACTCGTCCATCGGGCTGTTTGCAGATGCGGACTATGCAGGTTGTGGAGAAAGTTTGAAATCTACCTCCGGTGCTCACTTGCACATTCAAGGTTCTCACACAAGATTTCCCTTGGCGGGACTTAGCAAAAGGCAGGGGTGCTTGAGTCATTCCACACCTGAGGCCGAGATTGTCGCGGCCGACTTTGCCATGTCACGTCTTGGATTGCCTGCTATCACGTTGTGGCAGCAGCTTGGGGGGCAAGACCCCAACTTCGTCTTCTACGACGACAACCAGACCATGATCGGGGTGATTCGCACGGGCAAGAATCCGACTATGCGTCATTTGGAACGTACCCACGGCATCTGCATTGGATGGATGCATTCTATCTTTCAGGAAGGTTACGTTTCTCTTGCCTATGAGGTCACTGCCAAGATGTCAGCGGACATCCACACCAAGTCGTTCAAGGATTCTGTGTCCTGGACACATGCGTGTCAGCTCATCAACATTTTTCCGCCGGCTCTCATTGGTTCCCAGGAGATCATGGATCTGATGCGCCCTACTCATACCCAGAGCACGGATGAGAAGGGCCAACAGCATTACTCGTTCAAGAGCGAGGTGCCTTGTTTTCCTTACACGCAGACGCCGATCCTCCCTCAGGTGTTGTATCGCGCTGGATTGTCGAGTAAGGAAGGCTTGCAAGAACATGACAGTGTGGACCCCATCCTGGTTGTCAAGTTCCCGCGCATGCTGCGGGGGCCGCCTTCCGCGTTGCCGCCTGGTCGCTACCTTCGGTCGACTTGGATTCTTCGTGAAGGGCAGTGGCACCAAATGGAGGACCGTGCTGCTATCCTTGATCAACCGGGCAAGTTCGACCGCTATGTGGAGCGTGCTGTGTTTCAGTACCATCCGGTACGGGGGCATTTGCGCCCAGCCGCTATTGCGGACGTCCTTGCGCCGCCGTTTTTGCCTCCTCCTGACCCGCCTTTGGGCCAGTCTTATGTGCGCGCCCTGCCCGCCAAATGGCGAGCGGTGGTTGTCACACTGGCGCGTGCCATCCATGGGGGGTACCAGGGCTTTACATTACCTCTTTGTTTCAACGGCCAGTCCAAAAGTCAAGCCTCCCAATTCGGCTATGACCAATGGTCGTCAGTGTGCGAGGATGTATGGCATGATGCGGCTGAACAGAAAAGGGAATATCAAGGATATGATGGAGCAATTGTGCCTCACGTGGTCAACTTCGCCGAAACCAAACCCAAGGAGGGCCTGGTGATCCAATTCCTCGACCACGATGGAGGGTTGGTCCATACTTACAAAATCCTTACAGCCGTTGGAAATACCGTATCACTATCAAAGATGCTCCAAAGGCAGTGACGGTGTGGACATTGGTAGGAGTCGATGAGGAGAACTGGTGGAATGAGTATGCTCCTGGCAAGGACTGCATTGCGCAGCATGCTCCCGATTCTCACTACGACCCTGGGTTGCAAGTAAATGTTCTGAGTATGGGGCGAGAAGTTGACGACGCCATGTGTGCCTACCTCTTCGATGTGGTGGAAGCAAGGAAAAACAACCCTAACTCCGTGATCTTCATTGGCGCAGGGGTGTTGGGCAAGAATTCGTGGCTGAGTCGGAAAATCGCTGACAACCCTGAAAGGGCCAAATTGCGGACAGACTACCCATGGGGGGAGGTCGTCCAAAGAATTGCGCGCAGAGCGGCATCGTGGGGGTTCCAAATCATCATCGAAGTACCTCCTCGAGTACAAGTTCAGGAAACCAAGCAGTACAAGGGACTTCAGGAAGATGCCATGTGGAAGAGCATCAAGATCCAAGGATGCACTCACGGGCAACGTTATATCTTTCGGGATCCTGTATCTCCCGGAACCGCCGTTGAGCTCGGCTACTGCAAGGATGAATGGGAGTACATTGCCGCAAACGTCGCGTTGCATCCTAAGTCGTCTGACGTGTGCTCGTCCAAACATTTGCACATGACCGATTCGGACGCTAAGGATCGATCTGATAAATGCGAGTTGACTAGCCAAATCTCCAGGAGATTGCTTAAAGCCTTGAAATTTCAGGCAACGGGCGATGGGAGATTGGTAGCAATGCCGTCGAAGGCTGGTGGACGAAAGCCTGACCGCATGATTGTTGACCTCTGTGGCTTGGGCAATGGCTACGCCGTGCCTAAGTCCACTAAGGGATGCGCTCGCATAACTTGCAAAGAGCTAATTGGCTCTAAGGCCGATGAGGACAGCCTTATCGGTGCAATGAAGGATTCGTGCCGGAATGACCTGCGCACACCTGTGCTATTCGTGGCATCGCTTTTGCGATCAGGTGTTGGTCCTGGAAGTAGTGAAGGGGCTTGCGTGGGGGGTGAGAAACGTTCCGGTGGGAAGTACAAGGTTTTCAGAAGTGTCTTGAAATCTCTCAAACGCCTGCTGAAGAAGTGTGCGGAATTTTCCGACGTCTATTTTTCGCTTGACATGCCTTCTTCATGTTCATGTTGGTCTTGGCCAGAGTTGCATGCTCTTGTTTCAAGTGGCAAGGTGACGAAGGTTAAGATTGGTGACCATGTTGGTGCTGGTGGCGATGGTGGTGGACGCAGGATCATGTTCTCTAACATGCCTGAAGCGGATCGTTTGATGGTGAGAATGGATGATTGCTTGGACCATGAATCGAAGAGCAGTTTGTCGCAGCGCATTGATGTGTCATGGCGGTCGATTGCGAGGAATGTTCGCAGCCTTGTTCGAGCTCATGTCAGTGTCAGTCATGTTGCACATGAATCTGAGGACATTGCATGGCAGCAACGTCAGTGTATAGACGCTGATGAAGGGGCTATAACACAGCCCCAACTAAGGAACAACTAAGGTCTGACCCGACGGATCGGGGAAGGGTGCCTCTTACAGAGCACCCGGAACCGTGAAGTCGCATAGGGGTGGGTACTTCTCTCTCACGGAGGAAGGACCGAATCCCGAGCCATGGGTGAAAGCTACAATGCCTACGAGCTGGCCTTCGAAGGAGTGGACCATGAAGAAGTTTTCCCTTCTGGTGGGATGATGCGGACGTTCCTGAAGTTCCACAAGTTTCTGCAGATGTATTCTGAGGACTCGTCGCAGAGCGTTTCGCTCCCGCCAAAGATTACGAAAGACAAAGTGGTCGACAATGATCTCATTCGCACATGGGCAGCTTTCAAAGCACCTCCTTTGGTCTTGCTGTTCACGTGTGCAAATCTGTCGCCAGGAGGGGATCTTTCCATTCGAGTTCGAGAAATCCTCAAGGCTTGCTTGTTCGCCGCCCCGGAGGAGTACATGGACAAACCCTATGGGGAGATTCTCGCCATGGTCATCAAGTTTGGTGGAGGTCTCAAACACATTGTTGCTGATTACGGAGGGAAGTTTCATGCCATCACAAGATTTATGGTGGATGAGGAAGTGATCCGCGATGATGCAAAGTTGGCTGTGGTTGAACTGGAACAAGAAAGAAAACAAGTTCGGTTCGACTTGAACACTGCAACCAGGAACATCGTCAATGCGGACGTGTACTACAATCTCGCCGTTCTCATCAATTCCGTGGAGACGCCCTATCAGGCCGTGACAGACACGAGAATTCAACAATGGTATACGGTGAATCAGGACTACTACCACAAGTTGCCTATGTCAGGCAGAGCACCTGACCAATCCGACCTGTTGGGAGAGCCTACGTTATGTAGGGTGTGCAAGCTGATGTACATGTTCGCAAAGCACACTGGGTATGGGCTTCGGACCTACAACCAGGAATGTGCAGCGGGCAACGATGGCGCTACGCCAATCAACGTTCACCAGCTGGCTTTGATGATGCGCACATTGCCTCAAGGCATGGGACATCCGCTCGCCTTTGCGATGAATTCACTTCAGGCGTTCAGTGTTTGTCTCCACGTGCTTCATTCCTATGTATCATGGATCGATCCACAAACTGGACTCCCGCACTATCGATGGTCTAATGACGTGCTCCCCGATTCCGACTACACCACGTATGCTTTCCTCAAGTACCATGTGGATGCCGTATGTGCAGCTCAGGACAAGAACGGTTTCCAATTGCCGGATGCGTTCCGTGGCTACACCTGGAATCAATGCGGAGTTGAATCTGGGTACGTGGTCGACTGCTCTACCAAACGCGCCACATTGGGCATATGGGAAGCGGAATTCCAACAGATGAGGGCACCAAGTCCGCTTATGCAAGATGATGGCCTGTTTCCGCCCAACCTTCAACGGCATCCTAGCTGGGTATACTCAACGGGGAGAGTTGCGATGCCTACGGCAAGCAACCTCGAACCGGAAGGAATCGTGCACCCTGAGCATGGAAGAACGCCGGAACAATCGCAAGGATCCGCTGCCGGACCTCGAGCCACCCCTAGCCACGGACCAAAGAGGGCAAGGACGGACGAGGCAACGGCATCGGCGTCGTCATCTTCTGCGGCACCTCCTCCACAACAACCGCCTTCGCAACCGGAAGAGGAACCATCGCAACCGACATGGGAGGAAGCTCCAATCCCTGCTGGCGCTCAGGAAAGTTGGTATCATTATGTCAACATCAATGAGAAAGGGCTGTCGTTCGATCTTGCTGACGACGACCCGTGATCACGACGAGTACCCACCTACCATTGATGAGACGCCAAAGTTTGTGGCCAACCACGACGTGGGGACCACACCGATTCAGCATTACGTCAGAAGACTGGTGACCTATTTGGCAAGGATTCGTTCCGTCTCACAAAATGATGACAAGGGTCTCAACCTGAAGGTCTACGTGAAGCTGAGTACAAAGGTGTGGCTTCGGATGTATTCACGGCTGTACCATGCATTGGCATTGGTATCATGCGTGCATCTTCCTTCTCCTCCAATGCTTACCTCGGCAGTGATGATCGAGGCAGATCGCGATCTTGTCGACAACGATGACATTCCGGAAGAAGCAAGGATCAACACCATGAACACGCTGAACGGATTTCGCAATAGTTTGGGTATGGGTGGCAAACCTGATGCCGCGACTATGCGCTCTCAATGCACAATCCTCGTCCAGGACTTTGACATGGTTGCAAGGACCAGGGGATCAACGCACACGGTGAGAGAGAACCTCGGCATGCATGGGTGGAGCGAGATCTACATTGTGAGCCCGTCGATCACCACAGGTGCCAACTACAACTTCCAAGTCACAAAAGGATCGTTGGAATCTGTGAATGCGACATTGGATGGCTTGACTGAAGAGCAGCTTGCAACCGTCACACTGCATTACCATCTGTCTCTCCAGGCAATCCTCATCGAGAACATGTCTTTTCCGATGAGTGAAGTCGGAGACGGAGCAGCGATCCGTACTGACTTGCAGCGACAGCTCAAGGTGACGTACGTTGACCCTATCATCGCAGCAGGGAAGCGTACCACGCGCCCTCCAATTGTCAACATCAACCACGACTTACGGTTCGTTGGAGCAGCTAGCAATTACCTTCAGCACAAAGCTTCTCTGTTCAACGGTTTCCACGCGCTGGGAATGTATATTGAACTGGAGTTGCGAGCCCGAGCATGCGTGGTGATTCATGGATCTTCGTTTTGGTCAAGAATGTACAGCCAGATGAAGCATGCGTCATCAGGCGTGCATACACTGTCAGCCGAAAAGGTGCCAGCACCGGACTCTCGGGTCAGGTTCAAATTGGGCTACGCTATCTATGAGAAGCAGCTGTTCTGCGAGAAGATGGTATCCACGTGCTTCGTTGAGGCATCGAGAATCCGCTCATGGGACGAAACTGTCCGCGCCGACACAGTCGCTCACCCGTCGCTTGTCGAGATTTGGGAGGACAAGAGTGAAGTCAAGACGTCCACCAAGATTTCGCAGACATGGTTCACGGGAGAACAACAGCAACAGATCAGGTCGGGTGCCCAGGGTGACACGGTCGCTGAATCGTCCGCAGTCACCTGGCAGGACTTTGACATCGCCATGACCGTTCCCGAAGCCTATTACGACAACAGGCACTACTGGTTCCGGATCGACACCTACGCGACCCCGAACACCGGCTATGTCAAAGGGAGAACGTTCTATTGCCCTGGATGTGACGCAATGAAGTTGGCTGAGTGCTACGCACAGGCCTTCTTCAAGCCGACTGGAAACGGGTATCCTGGACACTGCATTGGGTGCGCGCATACTTCAGCCTTGAAGATGCAGCATCAAATCGGCTCCTTCAATGACTTAGTCGCGTCCCAGAAGTACACCTTGGCTTGCGCAAAGCACCTTTATGACCTGAGGCTTCAATTTGTGGACCCTCGCATGGACATCAAGGAGTTCCTCAAAGCTTGTGCGGAAGTGGTCTACGAAGACATTGGCAAGACGGTTTCTCACTACGGTGGTCTCCGAATCACAGCCAGTCAGGCCATCGAGTACGCGGCATGGGGAAAGGCCAAACAGTTGGCATGGGACAGAGGATACGACTCCGAAGGCAAGACATGCTACATCTGCTACTACGATGCCGGGAACTGCGCTTATGCTGGTTTCATGAGAATGCTTTTGACTCCGGAGGAGCGCCAAGAATGCTACAGAGGGTCAGCCTTGCCCAAGGAGGAACTCCTGGGTGACACGATGGAGCTGGCACTCGGGCTTCTTACAATTGCAATGAGACACCCAAGTCATTTTCCAAATTGGGGTGGCCTTGAGGGGGCAAATGCGTGCGTGAGGGGGATCGAAAGATCATTCTTCCGCTACGCGTCGGCCGAAGCTATCGAGCTGATCACGGTTGACTCCCCGCGCAAGAGGACACCGCCCAAGAAGAATGAACAAGTCGCTGAGATCGTCAACAACATGTCCGCTGACCTCGTGATTGACTTCACAGTGATCGTCGATGGCGATATCTACCCCGTAGAGATTGCAAGGACCGACGAGACACAGGCCGCTGACAACGTCACGGACGATCCAGGGGTCTCTGTTGCTCCACCAATACCTGCACAGGATGTAGATGTGGATGCACAACCCGAAGAAGAACAAGGTGCAGAAGACCCTGATCCCAGGCAGATGATTCGTGAAGGATTTGTCGCGCAGCTTCAGGACTATGTGGGAATACTTGCTCAGGGCGAAATGTCGGTCGGAAGCAATAGCCTCACGTTCTGTATCGCTTGTGGCAGTGATCAACACCATCTGTCCAATTGCACGGAAAATGCTGCGACCCGGGATCTGATACTTCGAAGCATCCAGATCATCAAGGAAAGCCTTCTTCGATATCCACGTCGAATACCTCCACAGCAAGATGAGCCAATGGACGTTGACACCACAGACCATGTGAGTGTTGCATCCTCGGACCGACGACCCAAGGCCAAAGCCCGACCGCGACGCGGAGGCGAAGCCGTACGGGGTGATGTGGTCTTGATCCGTTACGAGAACAAACACAATCTCTGCACGGATGTGGAGAACCGTCGGGGCCTACATGATGCTTGTGGTGTACCGCTGCAGGACATGGGACCAGAGAACAGTCAGCGGGTGGTGGACCTCATTGAGCAGCTTTCGGACCATCGCGACCGACGCCTACCTCAACGAGGAGACCGTCCTAGCTTTGAATATGATGATACTATTCAGGGCTACACCAATGCAGGCTACGAATCCATCGGCGGCGGAAGGCCAATCCGATGCGGGATTCTCGACCTGATCCCAACCAAGGGTGCAAGCTTCATCCACAATCGATGGGACATCGTGAACGAAGTTGTCCTTCGCAACATCACCCATCATCGAAGAAGGAACGCGGATTGGGCGCTATCATGCATTCAATCTGACCTGCGTCACAGAATCGCCAGGCGCCCAGGCTCGGAATGGCTTGACAACAGGTGCCAAGTGGCATTCAGCAGCGTCATTCGATGTGATGAAGGAGGGTGGGTGCTGATCGAGGATTTGGTGAGGCATGAGCAACTATGGACCCATGACAGCAGACGCATCACAGAAGCGGTCTCAAGGACCGATGATCAACAGAGGAAGAGAGTGTACAATGAAAGACTCCAGCTATTGTTCCAAGGGAACATGCTCGCAGCCACGAGACGCCACAAGGCCAAGATTCGGCTGCAGTTCCTGGGAGTGAGAGTGAAGGACCCCGGCACGGAGACTCTTGGATCCGCAGGCTCGAACATGTTGGTATCGATTCCTGACCAGATCACAGAGATCCAGAACAATGATCGTTGCCGGCACAGCCAGAGGTACCTGAACGTTTGCAACGGCTGGGTGAAGCCATGGGCAGTTCGGGCTACGAGTGGTCACTCTGCGCACTCCGATCCCCAGAACAATTTGCTTCAGTTGGACAAGAACAGGTTCGCAATATCTCCATCTATGACCCTCTTGCAACGTCTTGGAGGCGCGTTCCACGCTACGGCATGCCGCAACCTGGATTCCATTGTCACGCAAGGCATCATGCCTGGTTCGGAGGACCCCGACGGGGACTTCGACCATAGGCGCCAATTTCGAGGCAACCAAGGCGGCAGACTCCACAGCTATTGGGGGGTATTCGCACCGTTCGATCACCGGAATGCGACGACCAAGATGCGGGTACATGGACCACAAGCCAAGCACATGCCGCTGGCGGTCCTCCATGTCCCTTCGCAGGACCTTGCACGAGAAGATGGACGTATCACGGACAGCGGCATCATCATCGTTGGCCGAACGATACCGTTCCAGTTCGTCAAGGAGGTATGGTTTTGCGTCCCGAATCCTCAAGATACACACTCTTTCGCTCTGGTGGAAAAGATCTACGATGAACGATTGGAGAAAGAGATGGTGTTGGACTACAATGCATCACCTTTGCTCCCTGAATTCGAGAGATACCGAACACCAAGCAAGATCATGGAATTGCTTTGCGAGATGCCTCCTGGACCCCACGACACCAGCAAGGAGCAGATCATTCGAGACCTTACGACTGTCCTGGAGTCCCACAGGGAGAACACGGTTCGGCATCACTACATGGACAAAGGGATCAAGTTTGTCATCAAGAATTGGCGACCCGAAGACCTACGCAGAGACGAGGATGGAAGGAGAATGAGGGTGTGCCCGGCATGCTACAACATCGTTCCAGCATGCTTCTCCCGATGCACGTCCTGCTGGTCACAATTCGTTTCTTGCGGATACTACCAAGGTACTCCACAACGGGAGACTCCTACGGAGATCCCCAGTGACTTCATTGCTCAGACAATGGAAGCCGCGGCAGCAGCAGTGCCTGAGGCGACCGTCGAGGAGCAGGAAGCCATGGAGACAGAGACCGTTGCGGAACCTGAGGAAATCCCAGAACCATCTGTCGTCGCGGAGGACGATCCAGAACAGGAACCTGATGAAGAAATGGACACAGAGCCAGGAGAGGACTTTGATGACGCAGTACCAGATGCAGTTGCACAGGAACGACGTCCCGTCCTCATCGCCGGCCAGTCTTTGAACATCGATCCTGAACTACAACTCGCACGTACCGCCATGCAGCCCTCCTACTACCCAGGAAAGCGAAATGCCCATTGCATCGACGCCAACATGGCCGCTCTTTCGTATATGGCATTCGTGGTGTGCAGAACCATCTACAAGGCTTGGTCAGGATTTGCGAAGTGGGCAACTATGCCGTTGTTCCAGATGAGGGAGCATTTCGCACTTGGCCAACGCTATGATGTGCTCGGAAAGTGGGGATCTTTGGCTGGAGTGGACAGAGAAACGGGTGTGAGCAGGGATGTGACTGACGAGGAGATCATTCGCTTTGCCAAGGAGCCTGAGAACCTCAAGCAGTACGATCCCAACGGGACTTACACTTTGAAGCGCTTCCGGACGAATCAGATGCTTTCGTTGCTTACACGGGGAGCCAACATGATGGGAATCGGCAGGGACAACTTCAACCCTACTACGTACTTGAAGAGCAACAGGGATGAAGATGTGAAGGCTATGCACTTCTGTTGCCTGAACGTCCTGTGCGAAGTGATTCCGATGGTGACAGGACACCAACAATTCTCAGTGCTACGACCAACGCCAACTGGACCGGTGGACTTCCTGTACATCGACCCTGTCGGTATCCTGCTGACTCACGCCGATCATTCAGTCCAGACCATTGGATTGCTGGTGGACCACAATGTGCAAATGCCTGCGCATTTCATGGACAGATTGGTCAGATCCAAGGCTTAGAGACAGCAAAATCCGACAACCAAACGTACCGAAGCCCTACATCACATCTCGGCCGCTGACTATCTCCCTCCAGGTGGTACTTCCATCCTGGACACGCCTGTCACTACGGAGGAACGTGCAAGCGCTTCTTCGGCCAAGGGACCTTCAAAAGGGCGTGAGAGAACCGGAGGTGAGCAGCATGGAGGTTGGAACTCCAATTCCTACTACGACTACACCGCCGGCAAAGGCCGAAACAAAGGCAAGGACAAAGGAAAGCAAAGGGAACAGTATCCAGAGGAAAACCTCCGGCCCTGGGACCGCGATCCTGCGACCACGCGAAGATGGAGGTGAATCAACGCTTGGTCTACCTCGTCTTTCAGTTCGTGACCTCTGAGCTTCGCCGGTGGAATGCCATCGCGAATGCTTCTTTCTTCGGTGACGCCTGATTCGTTTGCCATTTCAGGGGATCGTTACTGACGTAGATGAGTGTCACAACGTTTCTAATTGGGATGCAAAGCTCTGATTTTCAATGTCAACGTTGCGGCGGAACATTTTCTGTTGTCCTATCGTGCCATCTTCCGGGTGAGCAGCGTCGGAGACGCAACTCATGGGGGGTGCGAACGGACTGCGATGCCTTGTCAAGTTCTAAGGTGTCACTATAAGAGCTGTGAGCAAGACCGTGTAAAGTGCAAGAGAAGGGGGCACGCTACGCGTCCCTCGACTCTAGGAGTAAGCTTGTGGACGTGCTACGCACACCGCATCGCTTCTCCTTACCTTTCTATGTGACCGCCCACGCAACGTTTGGCTCAAGTCAATGCCCATAGCTAAGTGCTATATGTGTCTTCTATCCTGAGCAATCAGAGCTATCCCGTGCACAGACGAACCGCCGCCGGCAGCGAGTGCAAAAGGAACGGCCGCCGGTTCTGCCTGCATAGGATTGCACGTGTGGAAGTGTGAAAGAGATAGGGTCCCAGTCTGTGGAGAGTGCAAGCCAGCCACACCTATATTCATTACAGCTCCGGTGGGGAGAGCAGCAACATAATCGAGATCAATTCCCCACGCAATAGCAGTGTTAGTGTTAGTGTTCGTGTTAGTATTCGTATTAATATTAGACGTGGGCTGGGCCTTAAAAACTTAGCCTTAGTACATTATGTGTATCAGTATTCATATGTGTATATTCAGTATATTGGTATATAAACAAAACATGTATATATTAACAAAAACAGTCTTCAGTATACTCGTATATTGGTATTTTAGTAACAATGGTCTATTGGTATATAAATTTCTCAGTATATTAGTATATTAATTTATTAGTATATTAGTATAATACTATAACCATACATATTGGTAAATGAAAACTTTGAGTTTTTAACAATCTGATGCATTCATTTTCTTGTGCCTTATTCTGATGTATTCTTTAGTATACATTACAAAAACGATATTGACATTAATTTGATGTTTGTAAAATCATATTGGTATTGATATTAATATGAGTATGTAACAATCTTTCTATATTTGTATGAGCACAAATAATTTTACTAGTATTATGCATGTTCGTACTAGCCGAAGTATTAGTGTTCATATTAATATCAATGTTGTTCTAAAGAGACTATTAATGTCGGTATTCGTACTGAGAATAATTTTGTTAAGAACACGAGCACAAATACCCGTAGGAATATTCATACCTATGCTTGTATTGGTATTAATACCCGTATTAGCATGAGTACTAGCATTAGTACGTATCTAGGCATGACGATTCTTATATGAATATAAAAGGGGAACATGATGATCATATTCGTAAGAACATTAGTTTTCCTATACATTAATGCTAACTAATATTACTATGCATATTAGTATTAGCAAGAACATTACAGTTCGTGTTCACATCAGTTCTAAAATTGGTATTGGTGCAGTTTTTTCAATACTAGGAGTAGATACTAGTAATAGAATTAAAATTAGTATGAACAAAACATGCGTTGGTATTCGTCGGAATATGAAACTTGAGGTTACTCTTCGTATGAGTTACTAGTACTATTGAAAAACATACCAATGCTGATATAAATACGAATGCTAACATTCATGTATGAGCATTTTATTATGCACGTTCGCACTAGCCTTAATGCTAATATTAGCATGACTATGAGTACTCCGAAAATGAGTAGTTTCACGAATACGCATAGCCAGTATTCATACTAGCGATAATACTAGCTATAGTATGTATATTAGTATTCGCATCAAGACTATTTTTACAGTGTACATGATTTCTAGTATTCTTGGGAACACCAGTATTCATACTAGCATTACTATCAGTTTCACCAGTGGTATTACTATAAGTATTAGTACTCGTACGAGTATTATAGTTTTCAACGTTTTCAAAATAATATCAATATTACTACAAGTATCAGTTGCACAGACCCGTCAACCGGCGACGTCGCGAGGTCGAGTTCCCTAAATAGTCTAATCACTGCTTCCATGCCTCGAATTTACAGAAAGCGTGAGTTCCTGCAGACTCCCTAAATCCCTAAAGTCTTTACATACCCTAATTTCCAGCAGGACCATGTGTTGGATTTAGGGAATTCCCCTAAATTCCCTAATTTCCCTATATTCCCTGAATTCCCTAAATTCCCTAATTCCCTAAATTCCCTAATTTCCCTAATTCCCTACCCCATCTGTTGGACTTAGGGAGTTCCCTAATTCCCTAAATTCCCTAAATTCCCTGAATTCCCTAAACCTAACCCTTATAGGGAATTCCTCATTCCCTAAATTCCCCCATGTGTTGGATTTAGGGAATTCCCTGTTTCCCTAAATTCTCTAAATTCCCTACCCATGAACGGAAACCATTGAATCGTATCCATGGGGGTCAGACTTAGGGAATTTAGGGAATTTAGGGAAATAGGGAATTCCCTAAATCCAACACATGGGGTAGGGAATCAGGGAATTTAGGGAATTTAGGGAAATAGGGAATTCCCTAAATCCAATGGGTAGGGAATTAGGGAATTTAGGGAATTCAGGGTTGGTCTTGGGGGGGGGGGGCTAGCATATAGTTATATACATACATATGTATAAATGGGAGTCATGCAAACTCTCTGGAATACTCAGAGCGATGAGGTCAACCGCTGGCGAAGCCCTCTGCGGCGTGACTGAGTGGAAGTTTTAAAGTTTAAAGTTTTCATATGCTGACGGATGGATTTGGGGGTGTGCACCTCCCTGAATACCCTGAGCCCCGCATACGTAGGTTGGGCTCGAATGTTGCGCGGTGCGGGGTGACCAGGGTCTGGCGAATCCTCGTCAACCGTAGGAGGGAAAATGTCTTGTTTAATTACTGTATCTTGTCTGAGCATCACGCGCTACAAAGCAACTGCAGCATCCACTAATGCCTGATCTGTGCTATTCCTTTCCATGGGAGTAACCGATGGTTTTCCTCAGTCTAAGCCAGCCATCAGTGTTGCTGCTTCTGCTGCTTCACCTTACTGCAAACAATAATTCTGAAACTCCTGCTGTCTGCCACCACCACAGCAGAAGCAGGAAGCATTACTGTTTACTACTACTACTACTACTACTACTACTACTACTACTGCTACTACTGCTGCTACTGCTACGACTACTACGACGACGACTACTACTACCACTTCTACCTACTACGACTACCATTACTACTACTACTACTACTACTACTACTACTACTTCTACTACTACTGCTGCTGCTGCTACTACTACTACGACGACAACGACAGCTACCAGCACCACCAGCACCACCAGCACCACCAGCACCACCACCACCACCACCACCACCACCACCACCACCACCACCACCACCACTTCACACTACTATCACTACTACCACTGCTACCACTAATTACTACCACTACCGTTGCCTTACCACTACCTGCCACTGCCACTGCCACTACTGCTCTACTCCTACGGCCTCCGCTACGGCTACGACTGCGACTTACGACCAAATTTAGGACTGCGTTTTCGATACCGAGACGATGGTCTAAGGATGCTGCAGTCGATGCCACTGGACATCAGGGGACCGGTGATGGGTTCGCCTGATACACGTGGCAAAGACTGCGAGCTTGTTTGCGTGGTTGCTAGCGAACATTTCGTGCAAACTAAACTTACAGTTCTTTCAATGCTGCATTCCCAAAAGGGTACGTGAAGAGTTAATTGCTCCGTGTCCCTGCCGAAGGCATTGACACAGAGTCACGGAGATGCAAGCAACGTGAGGATCTTGTTCCGCACGCTTGCCCCCTCCTGAGGTCACAACTTGCGGCACACAAAGGTAACACAACAGGGTTCGAGAATTGGGTATCAGTCTCAGTCTTACATATATGAGGTGTTGTTTCTTGTATCCAGCCTCGTATTATCATGTTTCGTGTTGTCCCGCTAGTGATCTCCATCTCACTTTAGTAGTAGTAGTAGTAGTAGTAGTAGTAGTAGTAGTAGTAGTAGTAGTAGTAGTAGTAGTAGTAGTAGTAGTAGTAGTAGTAGTAGTAGTAGTAGTAGTAGTTGTAGTATCGTCGTCGTCGTCGGTGTAGTCGTAGTGGCATTGGCAGTGGAAGTGACAGCAGCAGCAGCAGCAGCAGTAGCAAAGTAGTAGTCGTCGTCGTAGTAGTAGTAGTAGTAGTAGTCGTCGTCGTAGTAGTCGTAGTAGTAGAGTAGTAGGAGTAGGAGAAGGAGTAGGAGTAGCAGTAGGAGTAGCAGTAGGAGTAGAAGTCGTAGTTGTGGTTTTTGTTGTTGCTGCGTTGCTGTGGTTGTATTGCTGTGTTGCTGTGCTGCTGTTGTGGTGGTGGTGGTGGTGGTGGTGGTGCTCGCGGTGGCTGTCGTGGTCGTGGTCGCGGTCGCGGTCGCGGTCGTGGTCGTGGTGGTCGTCGTCGTGGTGGCGGCGGTTGTTGTGTTCTCGATCGTCTTGCTGTAGCTGTGGTGGTCGTAGCCGCCGTCGTCGTATTCGGAGGAGAAGAGGAGAGGAGGATTTGGAGCAGGAGTAGGAGGAGTGGCAGAAGTAGATGTAGTCGTCGATAGGTCCGCACTGACTAACTTCAGTCATCATCCTGGACTTTCCTGTTCTGTACTTGTTTTGATGTCCATGGGCTCTACGTGCTGCTGATCTGCTGCTCGTCCCGATGTTGCTAGGATAACTGTACTGATGAAGATCCAGAAGAATACCACCATAATCAAGATAAGATGCCCAAAACGATGATGAGATGAGCTCGGCGGTGATGGCTCTACCTTTCCCCCCGATTGTAGTCGTGATTATTATTTTGACGACTGACGCGGTTTGTTCGGCCAAGGTTTCCTAACACTTGCTGCGATTCCGGCTTGGCTCGACAAGTTCATGTATGAGGCTTCCCACTTAGTAGGATGCCGCAGACCTCCTGCCACGTGCAGCAATGCATCATCAAGTCACGTTCTTGCTAATAAACTGCTGAGGATGACGACAAGAATCCCACTGACAGTGGGCATGCGTGCAGAATGGGTCTTTGCAAGCCCCTGCACCTGATCTCTGGCCTTAAAACCCCAAATTCTTATGCCCTGAACCCGGAACCATTGACTGCAGGTCCTATATCCCAGACCCTAAATCCCAGGCCCATCAACCCAAGAACCCCAATCCAACATCGTCCACCCTGCTCTTGAGCCTGTGAACATGCCTGGCCTGCTGAAGCTGTCCATATGGTGGATCTCCAGGTGCACACGTCTTTGGCTCTGTGTAACTTCTTGGACTTCTTTCTTAGCCGCGAAAAGGCGGCGAGTCAACAGTTTAGCAATTTGGAGCGGTTCAGAAGCTAGGCAAAAGTCAGCATTTCCGGTTTTAGGGCCTTTTGAATTTACGAGTCTGCTCGTAACCCCGAAGTCCTAAATATTTCGAGTTCTTTATGGTCACGCTGATATACCCCTTCATTGGCGCGTAAATAATAGATAAGCATCTATATACCATATATATATATATATATATATATATATATGCCTATATTTATGGGATGAGCAAGGGGTAGGGACCAGTCTTGTGTTGCCATCGACAGCGAGCCAGGTATCGGGCTCATACAGCCCTTGCGAAAACCTGCGAAACCCTCATGAAATCCTGTTTTAAATCCCGGCTTAAAGCCTGCGAAACCTTCATAGAAACCTTTAGAACCCTTATGTTTCCTCTGGGAGGCTGCGGCTGTCTGCTGCCCGCAATGTGCAGCTGTGGAAACGTCGACGGGCATCATTTCATTTGCGAAAGGGGTTTAGGGATATGCCAAAAGTCCAAGTAATGCTTGTCTATTACTTTACCTGTCTGTTACGCTTTTGGCGTCGACAAAGGAGGCCTCGGTATTCATCTAGACCCCTTAGGCGGATGTTACCCATCAAAGTGTGAGAGGTAGGGTGTATGTTAGCTTTGGTCAGCGGGCGTTTCTAGGGTTCCGAAGAGACTCCTTGGGAACATTGGCGCTCGAGAATAGCTGTAGATCTTGCAGTTTAGTTTTTAGGGTCCTGAACATTTGCCAATGTTGTTCCTTCCTTTTCCGGTTACAATTCCACTGTAAGGCGGTTTAGGGTTTAGGGCTTAGGAACCCAAAACTCCAGTCTAATCAGTCCGGTCCAATCGTGAAGGCCCTCCTCCGTCTATGGGGAAGGCTCGTGCTGAACAGTTCCCCCCCCTCCTGTTTAAATGATCTAATCTGGCGGTCAATCTCACAACACACCATAAGGCAATCTTTCAATGCCGCCGTCTTCTTCTTTAGGCCTCTATACTACCTTCGGTTCTGCAACCCTTGACCCCACATCCTAAACGAGCCCTGAAGCGCCTTTTGGTGTATCCTCTCCTACTTGAAGGATCGTGGGACTTAGTAACACCCATAATTACTTATAACCCCAAGTAAGGTACTTATAACCTAACTTACTAAGTCCCCTGATCCTCCAAGTAGCCTAACATCCGTTCCCCAGCCTCCAGCCCTGGACTCGCATAGGGAGGCCTCATTCTTCTGCCGGGCATGGGTATAGAAACATAAATAAGTCTGATGAACGTCGAGTTCAGATTTTAAGAGAGACCTTACAAATATGGGTGGTTGTCAAAACTATGGTCCCTTTTTGGTTCCCTTGTTTAAACCAAAAAACGGCACCCTTGTTATCCCTAGGTTACTCTTGAGTCTAGTAGTGGAAGGTCTGAAATGGCTAAAGCCCCACTTCATCGCAGCATGATCAGGAGCCTCAAGGATCAAAATCCGAAAGCCCACCAGCATCTCCCTACAGTAGAAGCCAGAAAGTTGGAATATCATTATCATAACCCCTGTAAGGTAAGTTATAGGGGATCCTACCATTAATCCATATTCCAACTTTCTGGAGTTCCCTTTAAGCCCTAACTCTTGTTTCGATAGAAACCTTATGAGTACCCGTCTAGAAACTCCCTAGACCCTTATAAACCTTAAACAAGCAGGAACCTTGGGATCCCAACACCATTTAATGAAGGAATATACCTTAGATCATAATATGAAGCCCCCTATAGTTTAAGGTATATTCCTCAATTACGGGGTATTGGGATCTTCGGGAACCCTTTGAGAAACTCTTAGCCTCCACCCTAAACCTACCCCCAGGAGAGCCGGAATGGCCCTTGCTGGTCGGTAGCGCCGTACTTTTCACGTGCGGGTCTGAACTTACCCAGAGGCTCCATGGTAGTTCCTGTTTGGGATTACTTTAGAGGATTCTAAGAATGAACCCAAATAGGAACTGGTACGGAGCCTTTGGGTATCGGCAGCCGACGAGATGCCGATCACGTATTATTTTGGTTTCAGGATCCGGCTTTACACGCTTTTGCAGGTTGCCAAGGGTTCCTTACCTTCTATTGTGTGCATTCGAGCTAGGATTGAGGGTTGGAGGCTTTAGGGATAAATGGGCTTTAGTGGTTTACGTTTCAAGACTTCGAGCTCACGTTCAGCATTTCAGGGTATGAGGGCGTTTGGGTTTGTAAGTGTGTTCCAGGGTGTCAGACTCAAGCCTCCCTATATGGCTGGAAATACTGGGCAATCATGGCCCTCATCAGGTCTTGCTTATGGAAGTCTTCAGTACCCTAAACCCTAAACCCTAAACCGTGGTTTCCTAACTTACAGGATCGGCCCGAGGGTCACGATTGCGACAGCTACCGCGCATATTCCGAAGCCGTGTGGCCAAGCCCCTGTTGCGATGTTGTATGGAAGTTTCCCCCAAGTTAGGGGTACCTTCTTTTTGGGGTCCTTATAATATGTATCCTGCTATTTAGGGCAAACTAAGAGATTTGGTCTCCTGGAGGGTAATCGTGGTGACGAGGATGATCATGAGCACGATCGTGGCGACTGTAGCGTCTGTTCATGTGTTGATGATATAGGTCACGGTGATGAGAATGATGATGGTGATGGTCGGAGCTGCTGCGAACAAACTTCGCGCCACCATCAGAAACCTGAATATGAACTGAAATATATATATACGCCGTCATCACAAGCATTATCATCACAGACATCATCTTTCATTACCATCGCCATGGTCGTCATTTATCGGCAGCACACGCGTCATTATCATCACCATCAACGGCAATATAGTGTGTTGTTTATGCGCAGGCTTGTCAAAGTCGCATTCTTCATGAACATAATCATACCCCATTTGCATCACTTTGTGCCTTGTGGCCATCATGTACGTCGAGGATGGTTGGTCATCAAGCAAGGGGATCTAATTTTCATGCTCCACGGCTGCAGTTCGACACTAAAATCTCAACAGTACCCCGCCCCGCACCCCTGGACAAGAAACTCCCAGTTTTCAGAACCCACAGACATGTTTCTAAAGTCCCCGAGGTCCGACTATGCGCAGAGCCCTCCTACAAGCCCTTCTAACCCTAAACCCTCAACTTCGATGAACACGACGGAAAAGGGGCCTTAAAGACACACACACACACACACAAAACACACACACACACACACACACACACACAAAAACACACACACACACACCTTTACATTCAAAAGGTCCTTCCTGCTGCATTGGATCGGCTACCGCCTCGCTTTCCACCAGATCCCCTCGCCCGTGAGTGGTGCTCCTTGGCCGCTGTCTAAAGAGGGCTTAGGTTTACGATTTAGGGTTGAGAGTTGAGGGTTGAGGGTGTGCGAATTAGGGTTGAGGGTTTAGGTGTCAGGGTTTAAGGTTTAGAGTTTTGCGTTCAGGGTCTAGGGTGTAGGGTTAGGCTTGAGGGTGTAAAGTTTAGACTTTCTCTTCGGGTTTGGGTGGCGTGGGTTCTTTGCACGTTCCACAAACGTTTCTTGCTGAGTTGGGATTGGACGGCTTAGGGCATCCAATGTGGGCTTGAGGGTTGATATGGGGATCCAAAAACCTGTTGTTTTTTGGTTATCACCTAAAAATAATCAAGGGAGTCATAACTCACCTACTAACTTATATCAGTAGGGTTTGGGGCTACAGTTACAGATTCTGGTTTAGTAGTGGGTCCCAATTTTACAGTTATCGAACGGAAAGCTTCAAGAGTACACAGGATCCGTCGTAGGAAGACCCGCTCGCCTGTATAACGGGGGTTGCGCAACCTGACTTTAGGTCACATCAAGATTCCTTGAGCTATACTTCTTGTTTTTATTCTTTGAGAATTTCTGGAGGCGTGTAGAGGTAAGTTCTGTAAAGGAGGATAAGCGGCTCTTTGGCATTTGGGTACCGACTTTCCTTCAGCCCTAAACCTGCTTTTATGCGCAGACTATAGACTAAACCTAAACCTGTCCCAAAAGCTAAACCCTAAGCCCTAAGCCTAGCCTAAGAAGAGATAAGCTACACTGCTGAACCGTTCCGGAAAGGCGCCTATCTTCCAACCCACGCGCCGGACGCTAAGACTAAGAGATGCAGCACGGCCCTTTTCGCGTTTCAGGGTACTCAATAGGAAGATCTCCGAACCTCATCTCTGGTTACTTGAAGGATCAGGGGACTTAGTAAGGTTATACGTAGTTGTAAGTATGGTTACCTCAAGTATAACCCTAGTTATTGCGAACGGATAAGGTGTCACTATAAGAGCTGTGAGCAAGACCGTGTAAAGTGCAAGAGAAGGGGGCACGCTACGCGTCCCTCGACTCTAAGGGGCATGCTACGCATCCCTCGTCTTTACCTTTCTATGTGACCGCCAACGCAACGTTTGGCTCAAGTCAATGCCCATAGCTAAGTGCTATATGTGTCTTCTATCCTGAGCAATCAGAGCTATCCCGTTGCACAGACGAACCGCCGCCGGCAGTGAGTGCAAAAGGAACGGCCGCCGGTTCTGCCTGCATAGGATCGCACGTGTGGGAGTAAGAGGGAGAGACAGGGTCCAGTCTGTGGAGAGTGCTAGCCAGCCACACCTACATTCATTACAGCTCTGGTGGGGAGAGCAGCAACCAAGTCGAGATCAATCCCCCACGCAGGTTATCAGCCGTACGCGGCTCTGCCTTTCTACAGCAACGACTACTTGATCTACTACGACCACAATGAACTCAGGATCAAGTCAAGATACGACAATGACTTTCGGTGCCGATGTGGCAGCGCCAGCCGTTGGTGAGTCAACAGCTGATGACACAGTGGTGCAATCCG
This sequence comes from Symbiodinium sp. CCMP2592, assembly GCA_905221615.1. Lineage (NCBI taxonomy): Eukaryota > Dinophyceae > Suessiales > Symbiodiniaceae > Symbiodinium > Symbiodinium sp. CCMP2592. The sequence goes on along the minus strand of CAJNDT010003112.1, from coordinate 1,827,658 downwards.
TTGATAGCTCCACGGAAGATGACAAAGGTCAATCTTCTGCGCTTGCCATTGCAAAGGCAGTTCCCAAGGGGAAAGCAAAGAGTCTACCAAGAGCATCTACGCCTTCACGTCCGACATCCACAGGTTCGAGGACGGGCAAGGCTTCAGAACGACGGGCCGAAGCGTCTGGTTTTCAGGCACCTCGGACTACGTCCAGGGCTAAGGACAAAGGAGTCAAGACCTTGGAAAAGAAGTCAAGGCCATCATCTTCGAGAAGCTCTTCAGCACGATCGAGGACTTCGGCTACTCGTGGGCGTGACAAGTCCATGACTTGGAATCGGATGGTTACCAATCAACCACGCGATACTGACGATCTGGACATGACTCTGGATACGATTCCTGCACGTGGTGATGCGTCATCCGTTGCCACGCCTGCAATAGCTGACGGTCCGAATGCCTACCAGGAGCTGACGATTTCGCAACAGTTCGAAGCATCGAACCTTGCACAGCAGATGTACTATCGCAGTCAGGTGCAAGAATACGAAGGAATCGTCCAGACCCTGATGGACAAGATCAAGGAGATGCAGCAAGAAGATGAAGGATCTGGAATTCGCATTGAAGAATTGGAACGACAACGTGATCATGCATGCTTAGCCATGAGGCACATCAACAATGTCAATCAGGAGATGAAGCGAGACTATGAAACAGCTTTGTTTCGCATGGATGAGCAGAACTCTGCTCAACAACGTCAAGCACATGCCGTTGCCGAGGATTTAGCTCAACAGCTACACGTGTTCCGCACGGAGGCAGCCACCAACTTTGTGCAGTTGGAGGCAAGAGCGCAAGGTGATGGTGAGCTTATGGCACGTGAGTATGAGCGTCTGACTCATGAACTTCATGAACACGCCAGAGAGAACTTGGTCCTCCGGTCAAACACAGCAAGTTCGGAACAAGCCTTACAAGCAATGCAGGAACGATTCCACTTGGTCAAGAACCAGGAGTTGCGGGCTGTGAACGAGATCCAAGGGCTAGCTGGAAACAGCGCAGCCATTGAACAAGAACGATTTCGGCTTCGCGAACGTCTTGGTGAAGAGGAAGAGTACCGCAGAATGGCTGTGAAGAGGATGCAAGAAGCAGAGGAACGACTTCATCAGAATGAAGATCATGCAAGGCGATCATTGCCTACCTTGCACGACGAGCTGAGTGAACTCAGGAAAACGCTCAAAGCACAAGAAGATCTTCAAGCGAGGACACGCAGCGAATTGGAGGCAGCACGAAACTCCAATCAAGGAGGAGCGACGCGACCTTCGAGCATGCCCATGTCTTCGAGGACTACTGAGTCTGGCTGGGAGCACGTAGGAAAGGATGTAATGCCTGCATTTTCCGTAGGAGATGAGGTACGATCCCCTGAAATACGGTCCCCAAGTCAAGTTAGTCCAGTCGCCAAAGAGAAGTTCGCATTCTCGGAATCGGACAAGGACAAGAACCTTGTGATGGACGGAATTCCATTCACCGGTGGAAACTTCTTCACTGGCCGCAGTTCAATGCCAATCGTGGCGGATGCAATGCCCGAGCACCACGTGCCAGGTATTAGCAGCCCAGCGCTTGCGCGTTCCACGCCTAGTGCAGCCACTTTGTTTGGCATACCAAGCGGATTTCATGGGAAAAGTGATGCGGCAGCCGTGCGTGATCGACAGCTACGCGAGCTCTTGGGGGATCGCGGGATGTTGGGATCGAAGTCCACAGCATCGGCCAGCTCCTCAAGACCTGTTGGCATCGACGGTGTCACCGCATCTACTAAGGGCAACGACCTCATTGGTCCCCCTGTCGCCTATGACGATTCCATCCATGAGGCAAGGAGGCGTCAGATCGAGAAAGAGATCGCGGAACAGTACGAGGAGAAGATTGCTGATCTGCGAAGTGAAGTACTCAAGGCTCAGAAAGCCGAACAACGTCTCAGAGCTGATCGTGATGAGTGGAGATTATTCGCTGAAACGATTCAAGAAAACAATGGAGACGATGACGGTGATGAAGCTGGCGACGAGAACGGAGAGGAAGAGCATGATGAAGGTACCGGCACGGGGTATGATCCTCCAGATCCGCCTGACGACGATGATGACAAGAAGAAAGGTGGAGGGGGCAAACCCGAATCGGATCCTGGTTCGCATGCGCGTGATCCTGATGGAGATGCGGATCCTGAAGTTACAGAGGTGAGAATTTCCAGGAGGGAAGCCGACAAAGTGACCGTTCCTCCATGGCCTACTCTCACTCATCTCAACAACTGGCGATCTGTGTGCACGGCAAATGTCTTAGGGGCATCAGCCGACCCACATCATGAGGACTGGATGTTATGGCTGGCACCAGCGTTCAACCCATTCCCTGATGTCGAAGCATTGAATGATTCAGGACACAAGAAGTTCAAGAGCATCGACGTCAAATTGGGGATTGCCATGGTCGCAATGCTACGTGCCGGTGGTGACAAATCAGCTGACCTGTACCTCGAGGTGAACCGGAAGGCCAACGATTACATCAGCAGGCCTGACGTGAAGATCATCAAAGGACGACAAGTCATCGCGATGATGTACGAAAGTTTTCGAACGCATGATCGTCTTGACATGATCATCACTCTTGAGTATTTGGTGAAGCTCCAGTACCAAGGCGACAACAAGCTCCATACGTTCAAGCAGACGTGGTTGGAAGTTCTGGGACGGATGAGACCAGAGGACATTCCATCCAAAACAGCTCTCCGTGATTGCTTGTACAGCAAGATCAAGGACTCGCCCGCAATGAAAATGGATTTGGGCATGCACTATGAACATCTGCCCTACAATCATGAAGATCGATCGTACGACAACCTGATGAAGATCATTGATCGTACCATCATGCGGAAACGAGAACAGTCAAATCTCACTCAGACTCAAATTGGCTTGCGCCAGATGCTTGAGGGCAAGGATTTGCTTGCTGCACCGGCCAAGGTACCTGAGAAACCTACGCCTAACGCAGCTCCATCCGCAAAGGTCAAGGCTTCGCCGACCAAGCCGGACAAAGCAACACCTGTACTACCTCAAAGCAAAGCGAAGAGTCATGCGAAGACCAAGCCGAAGCCCAAGAAGAAGACGAGGAGTGAGTCAGCGGACAACAGAGGTGACAAAAGCAAGAAGCAAATCCGCTGCAAGTTCCATTTCACAGATGCAGGGTGTCGAAATGGCGATAAGTGTCCATTCAGTCACTCGAAGAAGACTCCAGAACGACCCTTCACGCCGAGGACAAGAACTCCAAGTCCATCTGGAGGAGGAGGAAACAGGATTTGCTACTCGTTCAAGAACACAGGCTCGTGCTCAAGAGAGAATTGTCCTTTCAAGCATGAGGCAGCAGCTACCCCAGCTCCGGAACCAAAGGCAAAAGCTAAAGCCAAATCCGAAGCAAAGGCAGCTCCAGCGAAGCCGAATGCCAAGGCCAAGGCACTTCCTGCAGCACCCGCCATCAGATTGTGTCGAAGGTGGAATCCATCAGCTCCGGCTATATGGAAGCGATCTTCAAAGCAAGATGAGGAGGAGTCAGATTGTCCATCCGTTGACAGCGACGCTGATTCGGATTGTTCAACAGATGACGAATCCTCGGGAACGACTACGTCGACCCGAAAAGTGACAAAGCGCAATGTGACATTTGCCAATGACGTGAAGTTCATTTCTTCGTGTCCTAGACGATCGAAGAAAGACAGAGAGCGGAAGGTGAAGTACGTCGACATGGAAGCGTTTGTCAATGATGAGGATCGCGCTGTGAATCTGGAGTTCGCCAAGCACAAAGCGAGATTGAGGGCACAGATCATGAGAGATATGGTTGACGACGATGATGATCAATGCGGAGATCGAGTTTCATTCGTACGAATCCCAGGAACGTCTCGAGTGGAAGAAGTTTCGTTCTACGACGGTGAGGATTCCATCGTTGAGCGCGAACTCGATGCTGCACACAGCAAACGGATCATCAATCAAGGGTTATTCAAATGCATGGTTCAACCAGTCATCCTTAAGAAGAAGATCAAGTTTCTCATGGACACTGGATGTGGTCATGACCTCATATCTCAGAAGAAGATCGAGAAGCACAGTCTCGAAACACTCGTGACTCCAGAGCCCATATCATTTCAGACAGCCAATGGAATCACCGATACCGATCTCGTGTCGAATTTCCAGACTGAGTCGTTCGAGGAACCGATCAACGCTTATGTGTTGGACGACACGCCGTCGGTGCTTTCCATAGGCAAGAGATGTATGAACTTCAACTACGGGTTTGTGTGGCCTCCCGGAAGGGAACCATTCATGATCAACCCGCAGGGCAAGAGAATATCTCTGTTCGTGAACGGTGACATCCCGTACGTCCGTGCTGGGAGTTCTAAGTCATTGGTTCATGATGATCCGGAGGCCAAAGCCATCACCGAAATCTTCAAAGGTGCGTTGACAGCAGGCAATGTTGACGTCAGCGTCGCAGCTGCCGCTGAAGCTGCACCGAGCGAGATCGAAGCAGAAGAAGAAGGTGATGATCATGAACGACCTCCTGATCCTGAACCCCAAGAACCTCCTATAGAAGAAGTACCAGAGTCCGAGGCCGGACGACCTCCGGACGACGACGAAGGAAAAGGAGTGGGTGAAATTCCATTGGATGGTGACGATGAGGTGATCATTGATGTGGAAGGCGACGGTGCGCCGAGCCGCAAGGCCAGAGTCGGAACACTGAAAGCCGAAGCTAAGACATTGGCACATCTGTGTACCCATCGCTACCGCAATCCATATTGCGAATCGTGCATACGCGCGAAGATGAAGCACTTGCGAACACAACGAGGTGCATTTCAACGTGTGATCAAACACTGGGGAGATCTTGTGACGTTCGACTTCCTTGACATGCGCAAGGCCGCCGAAGCAGGTATTGGACTCGATGACGGTGCACGTGAAGTTCTAGTCATCAGGGACATCGCCACCAAAATGATCGCAGCGATTCCCACGGCTTCAAGGAGCACTGACGAAGTCGTCATGGCCATCAGACGCCTAATGGGGAGACGCAAGATTCATATGGCGTACAGTGATGAAGCACCAGAGTTCGATTCAGCTATGGCACAGTTGAAGATCGTGATCGATCATTCCCTTCCGGGGAAACCCAGTAACAATTCACTCGCTGAACGATCAAATCAAGAAGTGATCAACACAGTCGCAGCATCCATGCTACACGCCGGATTGCCCGCTCAATACTGGTCCTTTGCGCTTAATTGCGTGATGCAGAACCTCAACGTTGAAGACGTGGAAGGCGACGGTGATTCAGCATGGAAGCGAATGACTGGAAAGGACTTCGAGGGAAAAGCCATACCCTTTGGTGCCAAAGTCTTCTTCAAGCCGACGGACACAAGGCCGAAGACATATGGCAACAAATTCGATCCAAAGGGGATTCCAGGCATTTTCGCCGGATACATCATCACTGCTGGTCAAGGGTGGTCCAAGAAGTATCGCGTTTGGGATATGAAGGAATTTGCCAACGCGAACTTGTCGATGGACGCATCTGTTCCCAGGAAGTTGATGAGACCGTACGAGACAGAAGTTATCTACTTCCCAGAGGAGATAACGTTTCCCCTGAAAGCCGAGTACGAAAGGATGAATTCAACCATTGAGGGACTCAGGGACAACGTTGACCTCGCTGGCAAGGAGATAAAAGACGTCGATGACGGTGGTGACGGTCCGCCTGGAGGAGATGGTGGCGACGGGGATGACGATGATCCAAGTGGACTTCTTCCTCCACCGGATCCCGGAGAAGATCCTGACTTACAGGACATAGATCCATCTGACATTGAGACGGAGCCGCTCGGCGAAGTCTTCAAGTCAGCAGAACATGAAGCTATTGATGCCATAGGAGACAAAAGACTCGAAGAACTAGACGAAGAGCTGGGTCTACGTGCAGCACCGCCTCCTTCTGAACCAAAGGTCACTGGGAAAGATCGACGATCGCCCCGCGAAGTCGGTCCAACCGGTAGACTCATCCCCGAAGGAGACATCGAAGAACCTGGAGAGATTATCAAGATCTTGAAAGAAAAGAAGTTGGCTCCCGAGGAGATTGAACATTGGAGTACGGGGAAGAAAGGAGACGGCATTGTATATCTTACCGATGACGGTGAAGCTTGCAAGATCGACAAAAGGGGAGTTCCGTACAAGATCCGAAGTGATGGTCGACGAACTCTTCCTACACGGCGACCTATCCATTCATATTCTCCGGAAGCATGGAAGAAGATGAGCGAAGCGGAGAAGAAGGCAGCATACAAGAAAGAAAAGCGAGACAAAGCTCGAGTTGCCAAGAAAGACCGGAAGAAGGCTGTGATAGGAAAGAAGATAGTCACCAAGACTTTGGACAACATGATCTTTCCCAAGATTGTTCCGTGTGAAGAAATTGATCTGCAACTCAACGTGACCGTTGACGACGACGATGGTTGGTCATGGGCACAGTCCTATGTGGATCAATATACACAAGAACAATTCTTGGCAGATGTCGTGCCGGCCGTTCCGGCGCATATGGTCATGGACGATAACTGGATTCCTTCTATGCCGTGTACGACTTCTCACAGAAACGTACATCGGGAAAAGAATCATGCAGGAGGATCGTGCTTCAATGCCATGGTCACTCGACCCGTCACACGCAAGGAGATGATCAACAATCCCAAGGCCATGGAAGCTTTCATGAAAGAATGGAAGGGATTGTGGGACCAAGAGGTGTTTGACTTCTCAACTACGCGTGAATATGACGACGTCGTCGCTGAGGCAAAGAAGAAAGGTGAGAAAGTACATATGGCGCGAGTACATGGACTGATATACGAGAAGAACTATCAGCTCAAAGAGGACGACCCTGCCAGGAAGTTCAAGGGGCGAGGTGTACTACTCGGTGATCAGGTCAAAGACCAGAATATGGAAGCCGCATTGTTTCAGGATTTGGGGAATTCCCCGGCTACGTTTGACGCCTCACGATGGGCAGATTATTACGGATGTCTTCCTGGCAATGATGTCCAGATGGCGGATGCTATCCAAGCATATATTCAGGCGAGACTATCGGGCACTCCATGTTGGGTTGAACTGCCTGATGAAGCCTGGCATCCATCTGCGAAACGGCACAAATTCCGTAGGCCGGTATGCCGCCTGATCAAAGCTCTATATGGACATCCTGACGCAGGAACCATGTGGGAACAACATTGCCACACCGCGGTACAGAAAGTAGGGTTCAAGCCGATTGGTGATGAATGGCCATCATTGTATTTTCACCCGCAAATGAAGCTCTTACTTGTCATCTACGTGGATGATCTCAAGATGGCAGGACCCAAAGAGAATCTACCCAAGGGTTGGGATATGCTGCGCCAAGAACTTCGATTGGAAGAAGAAACGCCGCTGGGCTTGTATCTGGGTTGTCGCATCTCCAAGGGCGAGGCAACGTTGCATGACAAAACGAAGGTGCAGACCGTTACCTACGACATGGAGACGTACCTGGACATGACAGTCAAGAAGTACTGCGACGTGACTGGGTTCGATCCGACCAAATTCAAGACGGTACCATCGCCGAGTCCGGCTGAGGAGACTAAGAATCACCCAGCTCGCGCTCCGGCACAGTCAGGTAAAAGCCATCGATGCACGTGGTGTGGACACACCATGCCTGTTGATAAGGATGGTCGGCTCGTTCCGCCTCCACCTATTCCCAAGGCGCCCGAGGAAGAGGAAATCAACGAGGCCAATCGCGGCGCACTTGCTCCGCAGGCAGCCAGCATTCTCATGAAATTGCTTTATGCCGCGCGCATTTGCCGCTTTGATCTTCTGCGCAGTATCAACAATCTCGCACGCAAGATCACGAAATGGACCAAGAAGGAGGATGCTCTTCTTCATCATCTCATGGCCTATGTGCACCAGTCCAAACATCACATGATGATTGGATGGGTCGGGAACTCCTTGGAGGACTCGTCCATCGGGCTGTTTGCAGATGCGGACTATGCAGGTTGTGGAGAAAGTTTGAAATCTACCTCCGGTGCTCACTTGCACATTCAAGGTTCTCACACAAGATTTCCCTTGGCGGGACTTAGCAAAAGGCAGGGATGCTTGAGTCATTCCACACCTGAGGCCGAGATTGTCGCGGCCGACTTTGCCATGTCACGTCTTGGATTGCCTGCTATCACGTTGTGGCAGCAGCTTGGGGGGCAAGACCCCAACTTCGTCTTCTACGACGACAACCAGACCATGATCGGGGTGATTCGCACGGGCAAGAATCCGACTATGCGTCACTTGGAACGTACCCACGGTATCTGCATTGGATGGATGCATTCTATCTTTCAGGAAGGTTACGTTTCTCTTGCCTACGAGGTCACTGCCAAGATGTCCGCGGACATACACACCAAGTCGTTCAAGGATTCCGTATCCTGGACACATGCGTGTCAGCTCATCAACATCTTTCCGCCGGATCTCATTGGCTCCCAGGAGATTATGGATCTGATGCGACCTACTCATTCCCAAAGTACGGATGAGAAGGGTCAGCAGCACTACTCGTTCAAGAGCGAGGTGCCTTGTTTTCCTTACACGCAGACGCCGATCCTCCCTCAGGTGTTGTATCGCGCTGGATTGTCGAGTAAGGAAGGCTTGCAAGAACATGACAGTGTGGACCCCATCCTGGTTGTCAAGTTCCCGCGCATGTTGCGGGGGCCGCCTTCCGCGTTGCCGCCTGGTCGTTACCTTCGGTCGACTTGGATTCTTCGTGAAGGGCAGTGGCACCAGATGGAGGATCGTGCTGCTATCCTTGACACACCGGGCAAGTTCGACCGCTACGTGGAACGTGCTGTGTTTCAGTACCATCCCGTGCGGGGCATTTGCGCCCCGCTGCCATTGCGGACGTCCTTGCGCCGCCGTTTTTGCCTATTCCTGAACCGCCTCTAGGCCAGTCTTATGTGCGCGCCCTGCCCGCCAAGTGGCGAGCGGTGGTTGTCACACTGGCGCGTGCCATCCATGGGGGGTACCAGGGCTTTACATTACACCAGGGATTTTGTTTCAACGGCCAATCCAAGAGTCAAGCCTCTCAATTTGGTTATGACCAATGGTCGTCGGTGTACGAAGATGTATGGCAAGATGCGGCGGAACAGAAAAAGGAATATCAAGGATATGATGGAGCAATTGTGCCTCACGTGGTCAATTTCGCCGAAAACAAGCCCAAGGAGGGTCTGGTGATCCAATTCCTCGACCACGATGGAAGGTTGGTCCATGCTTACAAGAATCCTTACAGCCGGTGGAAGTACCGTATCACTATCAAAGATGCTCCAAAGGCAGTGACGGTATGGACATTGATAGGAGTCGATGAGGAGAACTGGTGGAATGAGTATGCTCCAGGCAAGGATTGCATCGCCCAGCATGCTCCCGATTCTCACTACGACCCTGGGCTGCAAGTAAATGTTCTGAGTATGGGGCGAGAAGTTGACGACGCCATGTGCGCCTACATCTTTGATGTGGTGGAAGCAAGGAAAGACAACCCTAACTCCGTAATCTTCATTGGTGCAGGGGTGTTGGGCAAGAATTCGTGGCTGAGTCGGAAAATCGCTGACAACCCTGAAAAGGGCCAAATTGCGGACAGACTACCCATGGGGGGAGGTCGTCCAAAGAATTGCGCGCAGAGCGGCGTCATGGGGGTTCCAAATCATCATCGAAGTGCCTCCTCGAGTACCAGTCCAGGAAACCAAGCAGTATAAGGGACTTCAGGAAGATGCCATGTGGAAGAGCATCAAGATCCAAGGATGCACTCACGGGCAACGTTATACCTTTCGGGATCCTGTGTCTCCTGGAACCGCCGTTGAGCTCGGCTACTGCAAGGATGAATGGGAGTACATTGCCGCAAACGTCGCGCTGCATCCTAAGTCGTCTGATGTGTGCTCGTCCAAACATTTGCACATGACTGATTCGGACGCTAAGGATCGATCTGATAAATGCGAGTTGACTAGCCAAATCTCCAGAAGATTGCTTAAAGCCTTGAAATTTCAGGCAACTGGCGATGGGAGGTTGGTAGCCATGCCGTCGAAGGCTGGTGGACGGAAGCCAGACCGCATGATTGTTGACCTTTGTGGCTTGGGTAACGGCTACGCCGTACCTAAGTCCACTAAGGGTTGCTCTCGCATAACTTGCAAGGAGCTGATCAGCTCCAAAGCCGATGAGGACAGCCTTATCGGTACATGAAGGATGCGTGCCGGAACGACCTGCGCACACCTGTGCTATTCGTGGCATCGCTTTTGCGATCAGGTGCTGGTCCTGGAAGTAGTGAAGGGGCTTGCGTGGGGGGTGAAAAACGTTCTGGTGGGAAGTACAAGGTTTTCAGAAGTGTCTTGAAATCTCTCAAACGCCTGCTGAAGAAGTGTGCGGAATTTTCCGACGTCTATTTTTCGCTTGACATGCCTTCTTCATGTTCATGTTGGTCTTGGCCAGAGTTGCATGCTCTTGTTTCAAGTGGCAAGGTGACGAAGGTTAAGGTTGATGATCATGTTGGTGCTGATGGCGATGGTGGTGGACGCAGGATCATGTTCTCTAACATGCCTGAAGCGGACCGTTTGGTGATGAGACTGAATGATTGCTTGGACCATGATTCGAAGAACAGTTTGTCGCAGCGCATTGATGTCTCATGGCGGTCAATTGCGAGGAATGTTCGCAGCCTTGTTCGAGCTCATGTCAGTGTCAGTCATGGTGCACATGAATCTGAGGACATTGCATGGCAGCAACATCAGTGTGTAGACGCTGATGAAGGGGCTATTAGACAGCCCCAACTAAGGAACAACTAAGGTCTGACCAGACGGATCGGGGAAGGGTGCCTCTTACGGAGAACCCGGAACCGTGAAGTCGAGTAGGGTGTAGGGACTTCCCTCCTACGGAGGAAGGACCGAAACCCGAGCCATGGCTGAAAGCTACAATGCCTACGAGCTGGCCTTCGATGGAGTGGACCACGAGGAAGTTTTCCCGTCTGGTGGGATGATGCGAACGTTTCTGAAGTTCCACAAGTTCCTGGAGATGTATTCTGGGGATGCGTCGCAGAGCGTCTCGCTCCCGCCGAAGATTACGAAAGACAAAGTGGTCGACAATGATCTCATTCGCACATGGGCAGCTTTCAAAGCACCTCCGTTGGTCTTGCTGTTCACGTGTGCAAATCTGTCGTCAGGTGGAGATCTTTCCATTCGAGTCCGAGAAATCCTCAAAGCTTGCTTGCTTGCTGCTCCTGAGGAGTACATGGACAAACCCTATGGGGAGATACTCGCCATGGTCACTAAGTTTGGTGGAGGTCTCAAACACATTGTTGCTGACCACGAGGGGAAGTTCAATGCCATCACCAGGTTCATGGTGGATGAGGAAGTGATCCGCGATGATGCAAAATTGGCTGTGGTTGAACTGGAACAAGAACGAAAGCAAGTTCGGTTCGACTTGAACACTGCAACAAGGAACATCGTCACTGCGGACGGCTACTACAACCTCGCTGTTCTCATCAACTCCGTGGAGACGCCCTACCAGACTGTGACAGACACGAGAATTCAACAATGGTATACGGTGAATCAGGACTACTACCACAAGTTGCCAATGTCGGGTAGAGCACCTGACCAATCAGACCTGTTGGCGGAGCCTACGTTATGTAGGGTGTGCAAGCTGATGTACATGTTCGCGAAACACACTGGATATGGACTACGGACCTACAACCAGGAATGTGCTGCGAACAACGATGGCGCTACGCCACTCAACGTTCACCAGCTGGCTTGATGATGCGCACAATGCCTCAAGGCATGGGACATCCGCTCGCCTTTGCGATGAACTCGCTCCAGGCGTTCAGTGTCTGTCTCCACGTGCTTCATTCCTACGTATCATGGGTTGATCCAGATACTGGACACCCGCATTACAGATGGTCCAACGATGTGCTCCCTGATTCCGACTACACCACGTATTCTTTCCTCAAGCACCATGTGGATGCTGTATGTGCAGATCAGGACAGGAACGGCTTCCAATTGCCGGATGCGTTCCGTAGCTACACCTGGAATCAGTGCGGAGTTGAATCTGGGTATGTGGTTGACTGCTCTACCAAACGCGCCACGTTGAGCATATGGGAAGCAGAATTCCAACAGATGGGGGCACCAAGTCCGCTTATGCAAGATGATGGCCTATTTCCGCCCAACCTTCAACGGCATCCTAGCTGGGTGTACTCAACGGGGAGGGTGGCGATGCCTACGGCAAGCAACCTCGAACCGGAAGGAATCGTGCACCCTGAGCATGGAAGAACGCCGGAACAATCGCAAGGATCCGCTGCCGGACCTCGAGCCACCCCTAGCAACGGACCAAAGAGGGCAAGGACGGACGAGGCAACGGCATCGGCGTCGTCATCTTCTGCGGCACCTCCTCCACAACAACCGACTTCGCAACCGGAAGAGGAACCATCGCAACCGACATGGGAGGAAGCTCCAATCCCCGCTGGCGCTCAGGAAAGTTGGTACCATTATGTCAACATCGATGAAAAGGGCTGTCGCTCGAGCTTGCTGGCGACGACCCGTGATCAAGACGAGTACCCACCTACCATTGATGAGACGCCCAAGTTCGTGGCCAACCACGACGTGGGGACCACACCGATTCAGCATTACGTCAGAAGACTGGTGACCTACTTGGCAAGGATTCGTTCCGTCTCTCAAAGTGACGACAAGGGTCTCAACCTGAAGGTCTACGTGAAGCTGAGCACGAAGATGTGGTTACGGATGTATTCGCGGCTGTACCATGCATTGGCATTGGTGTCGTGCGTGCATCTTCCTTCTCCTCCAATGCTTACCTCGGCAGTGATGATCGAGGCAGACAGCGATCTTGTCGACAACGATGAAATTCCGGCAGAAGCAAGGATCAACACCATGAACACGCTGAACGGATTTCGCAATAGTTTGGGTATGGGTGGCAAGCCTGATGCCGCGACTATGCGCTCTCAATGCACAATCCTCGTCCAAGACTTTGACATGGTCGCAAGGACCAGAGGGTCATCGCATACAGTGAGAGAAAATCTCGTCATGCATGGATGGAGTGAGATCTACATTGTGAGCCCGTCGATCACCGCAGGTGCCAACTACAACTTCCAAGTCACAAAGGGATCGTTGGAATCTGTGAATGAGACATTGGATGGCTTGACTGAAGAGCAGCTTGCAACCGTCACGTTGCATTACCATCTGTCTCTCCAGGCGATCCTCATCGAGAACATATCATTTCCGATGAGTGAGGTCGGAGACGGAGCAGCGATTCGTGCTGACTTGCAGCGACAGCTCAAGGTCACGTACGTTGACCCTATCATTGCGGCAGGGAAGCGTACCACGCGCCCTCCAATTGTCAACATCAATCACGACTTACGGTTCGTAGGAGCAGCCAGCAATTACCTTCGACAGAAAGCTTCTATGTTCAACGGTTTCCACGCGCTGGGAATGTATATTGAACTGGAGTTGCGGGCCCGAGCATGCGTGGTGATTCATGGATCTTCGTTTTGGTCAAGAATGTACAGCCAGGCGAAACATGCGTCGTCAGGCGTGCATACACTGTCAGTCGAAAAGGTGCCACCACCGGACAATCGGGTCAGGTTCAAATTGGGCCTCGCTATCTACGAGAAGCAGCTGTTCTGCGAGAAGATGGTATCCACGTGCTTTGTTGAGGCATCGAAAGTTCGCTCATGGGACGAAACAGTCCGAACCGACTCAGTCGCTCACCCGTCGCTTGTTGAGATTTGGGAGGACAAGAGTGAAGTCAAGACGTCCACCAAGATTTCGCAGACATGGTTTACGGGGGAACAGCAGCAACAGATCAGGTCGGGTGCCCAGGGTGACACGGTCGCTGAATCGTCCACAGTCACCTGGCAGGATTTTGACATCGCCATGACCGTTCCCGAAGCCTACTACGACAACAGGCACTACTGGTTCAGGATCGACACCTATGCGACCCTGAACACTGGTTATGTCAAAGGGAGAACGTTCTATTGCCCTGGATGTGAAGCAATGAAGTTGGCTGAGTGCTACGCACAAGCCTTCTTCAAGCCGACCGGAAACGGGTATCCTGGACACTGCATTGGTGCGCGCATACTTCAGCCTTGAAGATGCAGCATCAAATCGGCTCCTTCAATGACTTGATCACGTCCCAGAAGTACACCTTGGCTTGCGCAAAGCACCTTTATGACCTGAGGCTTCAATTCGTGGATCCTCGCGTGGACATCAAGGAGTTCCTCAAAGTTTGTGCGGAGATGGTCTATGAAGACATCGGCAAGACGGTTTCTCACTACGGTGGTCTCCGAATCACAGCCAGTCAGGCCATCGAGTACGCGGCATGGGGAAAGGCCAAACAGTTGGCGTGGGACAGAGGGTACGACTCCGAAGGCAAGACATGCTACATCTGCTACTACGACGCCGGGAACTGCGCTTATGCTGGTTTCATGAGGATGCTTTTGACTCCGGAAGAGCGCCAAGAATGCTACAGAGGGTCAGTCTTGCCCAAGGAAGAGCTCCTGGTGACACAGTGGAGCTGGCGCTCGGGCTTCTTACAATTGCAATGAGACACCCAAGTCATTTTCCGAATTGGGGTGGCCTTGAGGGAGCAAATGCGTGCGCGAGCGGAATCGAAAGATCATTCTTCCGCTACGCGTCGGCCGAAGCTATCGAGCTGATCACGGTTGACTCCCCGCGCAAAAGGACACCGCCCAAGAAGAATGAAGCAGTCGCTGAGATCGTCAACAACATGTCCGCTGACCTCGTGATTGATTTCACAGTGATCGTCGATGGTGATATCTACCCTGTAGAGATTGCGAGAACCGACGAGACACAGGCCGCTGACAACGTCACGGACGATCCAGGGTTCTCAGTTGCTCCACCAATACCTGCACAGGATGTAGATGTGGATACGCAACCCGAAGAAGAACAAGGTGCAGAAGGCCCTGATCCCAGGCATGCAATTCGTGAAGGATTTGTCGCGCAGCTTCAGGACTATGTGGGCGTACTCGCTCAGGGCGAAATGTCAGTCGGAAGCGACCGCATCACGTTCTGTGTCGCTTGTGGCAGTGATCTACACACTCTGTCCAATTGCACAGAAAATGCTGCGACCCGGGATCTGGTACTTCGAGGCGTCCAGATTATCAAGGAAAGCCTTCTTCGATATCCACTTCGAGTACCTCCACAAGAGGCTGAGCCAATGGACGTTGACACCACAGACCATGTGAGTGTTGCATCCTCGGACCGACGACCCAAGGCCAAAGCCCGACCGCGACGCGGAGGCGAAGCCGTACGGGGTGATGTGGTCCTGATCCGTTATGAGAACAAACACAATCTCTGCACGGATGTGGAGAACCGTCGGGGCCTACATGATGCTTGTGGCGTACCACTGCAGGAATCGGGACCAGAGAATAGCCAGCGAGTGGTGTACATCATTGAGCAGCTTTCGGACCATCGCGACCGACGCCTACCTCAACGAGGAGACCGTCCTAGCTTTGCTTACGATGAAAACACTCATAGCTACACCAAGCCAGGCTATGAATCCATCGGCGGCGGAAGGCCAATCCGGTGCGGGATTCTCGACCTGATCCCAACCAAGGGTGCAAGCTTCATCAACAATCGGTGGGACATCGTGAACGAAGTTGTCCTTCGCAACATCACCCGTCAGCGCAGATTGAACGCGGATTGGGCGCTATCATGCATCCAGTCTGACTTGCGCCACAGAATCGCCAGGCGCCCAGGCTCGGCATGGCTTGACAACAGGTGCCAGGTGGCATTCAACAGTGTCATCAAATGTGATGAAGGAGGATGGGTGATGATCGAAGACTTGGTGAGGCATGAGCCACTATGGACCCATGAAAGCAGACGCATCACCGAAGGGGTCTCAAGGACCGATGATCAACAGAAGAAGAGAGTGTACAATGAAAGACTTCAGCTGTTGTTCCAAGGGAACATGATTGCAGCCACGAAACGCAACAAGGCCAAGATTCGGTTGCAGTTCCTGGGTGTGAGAGTGAAGGACCCCGGCACGGAAATTCTTGGATCAGCAGGTTCGAACAGGTTGGTATCGGTTCAGGACCAGATCACGGAGATCCAGAACAACGATCATTGCCGGCATGGCCAGAGGTACCTGAACATATGCAACGGCTGGGTGAAGCCATGGGCAGGTCGGGCTACGAGTGGTCACTCTGCGCACTCAGATCCCCAGAACAACTTGCTTCAGTTGGACAAGAACAGGTTCGCAATATCTCCATCTATGACCCTCTTGCAACGTCTTGGAGGTGCGTTCCACGGTACGGCATGCCGCAACTTGGATTCCATTGTCACGCAAGGCATCATGCCTGGTTCGGAGGACCCCGACGGAGACTTCGACCATAGGCGCCAATTCCGAGGCAACCAAGGTGGCAGACTCCACAGCTATTGGGGGGTGTTTGCGCCGTTCGATCACCGGAACGCAACGACCAAGATGCGAGTACATGGACGAGACGCCAAGCACATGCCATTGGCGGTCCTTCATGTCCCCTCGCAAGATCTTGCACGAGAGGATGGACGTATCACAGACAGCGGCATCATGATCGTTGGTCGAACGATACCTTTCCATTTCGTCAAGGAGGTATGGTTTTGCGTCCCTGATCCTCGAGATACACACTCTTTCGCTCTGGTGGAAAAGATCTACGATGAAAGGTTGGAGAAAGAGCTGGTGTTGGACTACCATGCATCACCGTTGCTTCCTGAGTTCGAGAGATACCGAACGCCAAGCAAGATCATGGAATTGCTTTGCGAGATGCCTCCTGGACCCCACGACACAAGCAAGGAGCAGATCATTCGTGACCTCACGACTGTCCTGGAGTCCCACAGGGAGAACACGGTTCGGCATCACTACATGGACAAAGGAATCAAGTGTGTCATCAAGAATTGGCGACCCGAAGACCTACGCAGAGACGAGGATGGACGGAGAATGAGGGTATACCCGGCATGCTACAACATCGTTCCAGCATGTTTCTCCCGATGCACGTCTTGCTGGTCACAGTTCATTTCGAGCGGATATTACCAAGGTTCTCCACAACGGGAGACTCCTACGGAGATCCCCAGTGACTTCATTGCTCAGACAATGGAAGCCGCAGCAGCCGCAGTTCCTGAGGCGCCCGAAGAGGAGCAGGAAGCCATGGAGGTAGAGACCGTTGCGGAACCTGAAGAAATCCCAGAACCATCTGTCATCGCGGAGGACGATCCAGAACAGGAACCTGATGAAGAAATGGACATAGAGCCGGGAGAGGACTTTGATGACGCAGTACCAGAAGCAATTGCACAGGAACGTCGTCCCGTCTTCGTTACCGGCCAGTCTTTGAACATCGATCCTGAGCTACAACTTGCACGTACCGCCATGCAGCCATCCTACTATTCTGGAAAGCGAAATGCCCATTGCATTTACGCGAACATGACCGCTCTTTCGTACATGGCATACGTGGTATGCAGATCCATCTACAAGGCTTGGTCAGGATTCGCAAAGTGGGCGACTATGCCGTTGTTTCAGATGAGGGAAAGTTTCGCACTTGGCCAACGCTATGATGTGCTTGGAAAGTGGGGATCTTTGGCGGCAGTGGATAGTGAAACGGGTGTGAGCAAGGATGTGACTGATGAGGAGATCATTCGCTTTGCCAAGGAACCTGAGAACCTCAAACAGTATGATCCCAACGGGACTTACACCTTGAAGCGCTTCCGGACGAACCAGATGCTTTCTTTACTTACACGGGGAGCCAACATGATGGGAATTGGCAGGGACAACTTCAACCCTACTACTTACTTGAAGAGCGAAAGGGATGAAGATGTAAAGGCTATGCACTTTTGTTGCCTGAACGTCCTGTGCGAGGTGATCCCAATGGTGACGGGACACCAACAATTCTCAGTGCTACGACCAACGCCAACTGGACCAGTGGACTTCTTGTACATCGACCCCGTCGGTATTCTGCTGACTCATTCTGATCAGTCAGTCCAGACCATCGGCTTGCTGGTGGACCACAGTGTGCAAATGCCTGCGCATTTCATGGACAGACTGAACAGGTCCAAGGCTGAGAGACAGCAAAACCCGACGACCAAGCGTACGGAAGCCCTACACCACATTTCGGCCGCTGACTATCTTCCTCCAGGTGGTACATCCATCCTGGACACGCCTGTCACTACGGAGGAACGTGAAAGCGCTTCTTCATCCAAGGGACCTTCAAAAGGGCGTGGAAGAACCGGAGGTGAGCAACATGGTGGCTGGAACACCAATTCCTACCACGACTACATCGCCGGCAAAGGCCGAAACAAAGGCAAGGACAAAGGAAAGCAGAGGAACCAGTATCCAGAGGAGAACCTCCGGCCCTGGGAACGCGATCCTACGTCAACGCGAAGATGGTGGCGAGACAACGCCTGATCTTCCTCGCCTATCAGTTCGTGACCTCTGAGCTTCGCCCATGGAATGCCATCGCGAATGCTTCTTTCTTCGGTGACGCCTGATTCGTTTGTCATTTCAGGGGATCGTTACTGACGTAGATGAGTGTCACAACGTTTCTAATTGGGATGCAAAGCTCTGATTTTCAATGTCAACGTTGCGGCGGAATTTTTTCTGTTGTCCTATCGTGCCATCTTCCGGGTGAGCAGCGTCGGAGACGCAACTCATGGGGGGTGCGAACGGACTGCGATGCCTTGTCAAGTTCTAAGGTGTCACTATAAGAGCTGTGAGCAAGACCGTGTAAAGTGCAAGAGAAGGGGGCACGCTACGCGTCCCTCGACTCTAGGGGGCATGCTACGCATCCCTCGTCTTTACCTTTCTATGTGACCGCCAACGCAACGTTTGGCTCCAGTCAATGCCCATAGCTAAGTGCTATATGTGTCTTCTATCCTGAGCAATCAGAGCTATCCCGTTGCACAGACGAACCGCCGCCGGCAGTGAGTGCAAAAGGAACGGCCGCCGGTTCTGCCTGCATAGGATCGCACGTGTGGAAGTAAGAGGGAGAGACAGGGTCCAGTCTGTGGAGAGTGCTAGCCAGCCACACCTACATTCATTACAGCTCTGGTGGGGAGAGCAGCAACCAAGTCGAGATCAATCCCCCACGCATAAACAATGATGATATTGAAACTAAAAAGATTTTGCCACCCGAAGCATCAAACAAAAAGAAATATAAAAAATACATATATCTAATCTAATTTATATAATAATGGATAATTTAGTAGCAGAAGCGAGTGATGTTATGAGTCCGGCCTTAGACTTTGGATTGCCTAAAACCGCGCAGTATGTAACAGACCGACGACACGTTAATTATTTTCCATCAGGTAGTAACATTTACACAAGTGCCACGGGGAACAAAAATATTAGATTTTATGTTACAGGTGAAGATGGAACTTATTTAGACTTATCAAGTATTCGTTTATTTGCTAATCTTCAAAACGACGGTGATACCGATACTCAATTCTTACGACCACTTACGGGATTACACGGATTTTTCAATCGTTATAGATGTACGGTAGGAGGTCAGTTAGTTCAAGACATTGACCAATATAATAGACATTGTGAGTTATACAACAGTTTTAAGTCGGTTGAAGCGCGTCATATGGACGATATAGAACGTAGCGCTAATCCTAGATAGGACGACGACTGGCGACATAAATATGCTAATGGCTTAGACCAATTTGTAAGAGTTAATAATGCTAATGATGATGTTGTTAGGACAGAAGGTGAATTACCAACAGGAGCAGATGCTAAAGATTATACCGACCATAACAAATGGGGCAAAATATCCAATCGTTA
This sequence comes from Symbiodinium sp. CCMP2592, assembly GCA_905221615.1. Lineage (NCBI taxonomy): Eukaryota > Dinophyceae > Suessiales > Symbiodiniaceae > Symbiodinium > Symbiodinium sp. CCMP2592. The sequence continues at coordinate 1,807,877 of CAJNDT010003112.1, read as the reverse complement.
TACTCGTCATTCGGTCAGTGGCATTCGTAAAGGTGAATATTTTAGACTCGGGCATCAGTTTAAATGTGGTTTCTTAGAGAGTAATTATTATTTACCCGTCCGATACGCCCCATTAGAAATTGAATTAACAATCGTTTCAGATGCCGATGAACCAGTAATAAAGGGAGTAAGCAATCCCAGTGCTACTACTATCGGAGGTGATAGAGGCGGTGCTTATTTTACTGAAGGAGACACCACGACAAAATGGCAACTTAACAATATCATTTTAAGAGCAGAAGTTGTAACCTTAGACAGTGCCGTAAATAATAATATTACCAGTCATTTATTACAAGGTGGTAGTCTTAAAATTGTTTATCCGATGTATCACACCATAACACAGTCATTTAACGCATCGGGAGCAGAAATTAATATGAATGTCGTAAAATCGGCAAGTAAGTTAAACGGTGCTTTCATTACTTTCTATAGAACGCAACGAGGAAATCATTTAACAAACGGAAAAGAAGACAATTATTATTTACCCGATAACTATGTTAATAAGCGGTTTAACTATTTCTATAACCCTATGATTAACTCAAGATTTAACGACCGCGGTGTTAATGCCACTGGTGATGATGCTGGTTATGGATTTGCTGACAAGAATTATAATATTTCGTGGCAGGTCCAGATAGCAAATCGCAAGTACCCCGAATTTGAAAGCCAGAGTTTAGCAGAACATATGTATTTCTTACGTCGTATGTTATCATACATGAACCCAGACCAAGACGCATGTAGTATCACTTATGAGCAATATGCGACGAATAAATTTATTATTGGTATAACGTTTGAAAAGATGAACGAGCAAAATCTAACAGGTATAAATACAAAGATGGGATCATTAATGACAGCTAAGATTAAACCATATAAACCTCTATCAGAAAATGAAGTTATACAGGAAATATTTGTGCATCTCATTTCCGAGAATATAGCTGAGATTCGCTCGGATGGAACTGTGGTCTATGATTAAGTGAATGAATAATGAGAAAATCTTATAAAGAATAAATGTTATAGTATATTATGGTAGAAAATAATAAAAAAGTTTTGACAACGGTAGAATTTATTATTGTATTAGAAATTCAGTAAGCGATGACGTATATGTAGGCTCTACAACTCAACCGTTAAGCAAAAGATTCCAAAAACATAAGGAAAATATAAACAACAAACGCGATGGAAATATGCTAATATATCAGAAGATGAGAGAAATAGGAAAACAACACTTTTACATTGAATTATATGAAGAATACCCATGCGAAAATATTGAACAATTAAGAAAGCGTGAGGGTGAAATTATAAGAGAATTAAAACCATCATTAAATAAAAGAATTGAAGACCGAACGATACAAGAGTGGAAACAAGATAATAAACAAAAAACACAAGAATACCATCGTCAATATCAAATAGAACACAAAGAAGAATTGGCAGACAAAAATAAACAATACCGTGAGCAAAACAAAGAAGTCATAACCCAACGAAAGAAAGAACACTATGAAAACAACAAAGAACATTACAAACAGTATAGAGAAGAGAATAAAGACAGAATTAAAGACAACTGGGCGAAATTCTATGAAGAAAATAAAGAAAAGCTCAAAGAACGAAGCAGAGAACGTGGCAATAATAACAAGGAACAAAGAAGTGCGAATTTCAAAAAATATTACGCAGAAAATAAAGAAAAGATAATGGCAAAAAGCGAGAACACCAATTAGTAAAAATTACCTGTGAATGTGGTATGGAAATTGTAAGGAATTCTAAACCGAGACATTTAAAATCAAATCACCATCAAAATTATGAACAATCCTTACAAGAAGATTATGAATAATCAATCAATAACTCTAGATGGTTCAAGTGTAGTTTATGCTACCGAGTTTATTACAGTTAGTGAGACAGGCACGTCATCATTACAACAGGATTACGCAACAATAACCTATGTAGATAATGAGATATCAAATATTAATGTTCAGTCGGGAGGGATAACACAACAGGATTTAGATGACGCAGTAAATCCGATTATAGCAGATGTTGCGGGTCAAGAATTAGAAATTACTGATATTAATAATAATTTAGCAAATAATTTTCAAACAACGGTACAATTAAATACGAATTTTTATTCAAAACACAAATTGACGCCAATAACTGGATTGACGCAACAGCATTAGCACCATACGCAACAACAGCAACACTAACAGCAAATTATAAAAATAATACACAATTAGATAATGATTATTATACGAAGTCTCAAATTGACGCTAATAACTGGATTGACAATACAGCATTAGCACCATACGCAACAACAGCAACACTAACAGCAAATTATAAAATAATAAATACTCAATTAGATAATGATTATTATACGAAGTCTCAAATTGACGCTAATAACTGGATTGATAATACAGCACTCGCTCCGTCTGCTTTAACATCTACATTAAATAATGATTATTTATCATCATTACAAATTTCAACATCGTATTACAATAAAGGCGAGGTAGATACATTAATATCAGGAGTAAGTGGCGGTGGTGGCGTTTCTAATCCTATTGAATTAGTAAATAGTAATACAAGTATTGAAAGATATACAAATGCTACCAAATCTAATATTTCATTAGATTTATCAATAAATGAAACTGCAAGTGCCATAAGATTAATTGACGGAAATAATGACGATACTGATACTAATACATATATTGAATGTAATAATACAACAAACGGAACAACATTTTTTAAACAATTATTTATTAATGGTGCTACATCATTTAATAACGATACTGTTTTTCTTCCAGTTAGTGCTAACGGCATTTCATTATGGAGGGTGTCTAATAATAGTAATCCAACATTAAGAATTAGAGACGGGACAGCGCAGTGGATCTATGTAAATAATAATTTGAAATGCACTAACGCTAATACAGAAGATGGGAATATTATGATATTAAATGACAATTCAGCAGTTAATAATTCTAATAGAATGAGATTAGGAAGTTTAACAAGTGCAGAAGTAGGGATAGGAAAGGCAAACGAAAGCGGTTATTTTTTATCAGTCGGCGGAGCTACGAAAGTAGATAGTTTAGAAGTTGATAATAATGTTACAATGAATGGTGATACAATAACTTCAACAAATGGTAATGGTATTGAAGTGTTTAAGAATACAACAGACGCCAATAATGTTTTAACAGTGAAAAACGCACAAGGATATATTAAAATACATAGTTTTAATATAAATGCTTATAATACTTCTAACAATAGTCAGTCGTTATTGTTATTGAATACCGCTACAGCAGGAGGTGCGGTATATTGTAATAATTTAGGAATTGGAGCAATCGCAGGAGGAGCAACGAGGTTAAATGTCGCGGGCGGTGGTAGTGCTAATTTTTCAGGTAATTGTAATTTTAATGGTTCTGATAATACATTTAATAATAGTATTTTAATTAATAGCAGAGGTAGGATATATCAACAGTCAAATGCTAATTTTTCACTAAATTTCATTTCAACAATAGAACAAAATTTTTCAATACAATCAAACAGAAGTGCCGACCCACAAGCAAGTGAAATATTCATAAATTTAAATGATACAGCAGGTATTACATTAAATAAGGCGACTACGTGTAATGAAACCGTTAATGTAGTCGGTAAATTAACAGCAGAGGGAGAATTTGATGTAGATGTTAATTTTACAGGAACACCAGAATTTAGAGTGCTAGGCAATGCCGTTAATTTCTTTGAGAGATTTAGTATTGCACATCAAACAGCAGTAGGAGCAGTGGAACAAATATATTTAAGGAACCCAGACACCGACGGGGAAACAATTATAGAAATAGGAACTAAAGATGTCTTCAAAGTTGAAACCGCTAAGATAATTGTTGATGGTGATGTTGAATATACCGGAAGTTTAATACCTTCGTCCGATGAAAGGTTAAAGAAGGACATTAAAGAATTGGATAGTAAAAAAGCAGTTGATTTAGTTAAATACATCGTTCCGAAAACTTACCGTTTTATTGATGAAAGACAGCAAGGTAAATCGTGTTGCGGTTTTATCGCTATTGACTTTATGAATGCTAAGAAGATGCCGAAGGAATGGCAGAACATAGTAAAAGAGGGAACGGACGGATATTTGAAGTTTGATTATACAATGACCACACCAATTTTATGGAGTGCTTTACAACATACAATTAAAGAAAATGAGGAAATGAAAGATTTATTCAAAGCAATGAAAAAGGAAATGACCACCCTTAAATTAAAGGAGAAATAACAAAGTTGAAACAATCTAAAGATTTTTAGAACTTTCTTGTTTGAAGCAAAGCTTCAAATAACAAAGTTGAAGAAGAAAGTAAAAAATAATAGCGATAGCGATTAAAATTAATATATGTTGTTATATATGAGTGAGTTTGAAAATCAGTATAAAGTGTGTATGGAATTAGTAAAACAAAAAAGCAGGGAAGTATCCGAAACAGATATATTATTAACTGCTATGAAAGACCTACTAGATAAGTTAGAAATGGAAGAGAAGAAGGTAGAAGCATTAAAAAAGAAAAGGCGATGCCCTTGTTTCAATTTTACTTCTTTACATTGTTACCCTGTATCATTATTTTAGCGATAATTAATAATATAAACATAAAAATATTATTAATTATTATCAATTTCAAAACGCTGTTGGAAGTTTATGAAAAACATATTATTAACATCCTTGGCGTTGGTGTTTATATAGAAGAACGAGTAAGGAGCAAAATTAACGGCCTGCTGATACATATCGTAAAGTGTTTTCTTATCAACTAGCGCGCTGTTTTCTTCTAGGAAGCTATTAACTTCATTCATATTCTTCAACCTGAATATAAACAAAGCACTAGCATTTAAGCGAATTATTGGTGCCAATACATTGTATTTTTGGGTAGATAAAATACACGAGATGGCGTTATGTCGTCCTCTCGTAAAAAGACCGTGAAGTATCTTACAAATTTGGGGTCACCTGCGAAATCATCAACAACTATCAAGATGCTAAACAAATCCTTTTGTTTATTCTTCTTCTGAAAATCAATGACTTTATGCTGTGTTTCTATTAACTTCTTCAATGCTATAGGGTCGTATTCTTCATAATAAACCTGCTCCTTTTCAGTATCAACCTTCATTACATCGGTTATATATTTCTTAACGGGCGTCCATGTGTCATCAACATTAACGGTCGGTGAGAAAATGTAAATCCTTTCAAAGGAGTTTCGGTAGATTTTTAATATTAAGTTTTGGATAAGCACCGTCTTGCCACCCGTTGATGAAGCCACGCATAACATCCTAGCGGGTAATTTGGGCATCATTTCATATTTAGAGTTTTTGTACTTGTAGTCGGGTATGTCTATTGGTTCTACGGTTGGAATAGTTTCACTCATAATAATTATTATTAACTAGAAAATATGTGATTTAAATATATAATGAATGAAAACTATGATACTTATATTGAAACCATAAACGGTTTAGAAGTAGTAGAAGCGCAGGTAATAAAAGATAGTAAGGCAAAACGATGTTGTTATTTATCATTAGAGTTTGTAAAAGCAGTTATTATTTGCTTGAAAAATGTTAAAAAATCTAAATAGTATAAATGAGCGATATAACAGAAAGCGAAAAGAAGAAAGGGTTTTTCATAAACGCTAATGGTATATCGTGTATCCCTTGTAGGTGTAAAAGACAATCTTATCATAAGGAGACTAAAACAACACAGGAAAACAACATAGTTACAATAAATGTTATAGAAGATAGACGAAATTTGAAATTTGGTTCTACTGGACGTCATATATCGCCCGATGAAAACGGGATATTCAAAACCGAAGGTCAAGTCGGAAGCGTTGAAGTATGCGATACTGGATGGGAACTACCCCTGAGGAATGCGAACAAAGACTAGAAGGAACTGAAACAGACATTGAAGTCATTAAAAAAGACATAGACAGATTGGAGTTTGAACTGAATGATTTGAAACTAAAAATTAGTAAGAAATTTGTATAATAAATATATGGAGTGTTTGTTTCCTAAGAAAGAAAAAGAGGAAGATAAACAAAATTGGTTAGAAGAAAGAAGGAACATAAGAAAATACAATGCTAGATTAAATGCGATTTTGGATGAACTAGAGGATTACTACCACTATGAAGAGTATAAGAAACGATTCAAATTGTTGTTTGAGTTTTATCAGTTAGAAGAATTACTAAAATAGATTAATAATTAATTTGTGTTGTATATTGACAGTGCCCCCATGCCAGTGCCCCGTGTGCTTCCATAAGCGCATCAACAGAATGTGGTAATGGTCTAATTAGTTTGTTTCGTGCTTTTGGAAGAAGGAGAAGAAAACCCCGATAGTCCCTATGTAATGTTCTAATGATTTAATTCAAGAATTCAATCATTAGAGTGTTGATACTTCATAAGTATAATGTAGTTATAATCTGTAACGCCTTAAGGATTATAACTACACTATGGTTTTCCTTATCCCTAAACCTTATTCCTATTATTGTTATTTTATTAGAGAAGACCATTTCCATTTTCTAAGGTTAGGGATTTCGGGTTGATACTATCGGGTTTTCTATCGGGGTATTGGTGTATGGGTTTGAGGTTGGGGTTTTTCTATGAGGTTACATATGGTTCTTCTAATGGTTCCATCTTGTGGGTATTGGGTATAGGTTGTTATGGTTTTGGGTCTTGGGGTGAGTTATTCCTAGGGTTCTACCTATGGGTCTTGGGTGGTGTTAGGGTTGAAGTATAGGTTGTTATGGTTTTGGTGCTAGGGGGGGTGCCATGGTTGAAAATGGAAATGGTCTATACTAACTTAAGAACCCTTACTAAGTCCCATGATCCTCCAAATAGCTCCCGCTCCAGGGATCCGGACCAAAGTGGAACGTGTGGAGACCCGGCGCGGCACGCGGCAACGCCCGTCAGAAGGACGGACATCGGAGTTTGCCTTAAGGGTTCTATGTTCAAGCGTAGGTCTCAAACTAAACGGTGCCTTAAGGGTTCTGTTCAAGCGTGGGTCTCAAAAAAAGCATCGACATCTGTTTAGAAGCTACAGTCTCCCTCGGAATGAGTTTTCACGATACAGCTGCATAATAAGGCTCAGTGGGCGATTACGACTATCATCTTTGTCTTGGGTTATAGGAGCTCAAACTCAAACAAAAATCCAGCAGAGGCTTTAATGGGGCTCGTTTGGTTCTATGAGCTGTGTGGCAAGGGCTCAAGGAGAAACAGTCTTTCCAAACCCCATCGCAAAACGCTGCCATTTCAACTGAGAACCTTACAAGCACGACGAAGCCCTAAACTAAACAGCGCCTCAAAAAGTCTAATCAGGACAGCAGCGAGCAAGAGTCGGGTGGGTCCCGGAGTGGGAGCAAGGCGCGCTCTTGACTCCGGACCCCTCCACCCTGTCAAGCCTTAACCTCTCCGTCCCACGGTTCAGCATTCTAGCACGAAGTTGTTGCTGTGTGTTGGTGTAGAGTTTCGGCTTGTTGATGCGGTTTCGGTTTTGTTTGCACACCTCCTGCATAAGGCTACAAGCACCCACTGACAAGCTCCTCCGAAGCCATGCGCATGGCAGCCCTCAGTGTAATCTCCCTATATACCTTTCATCACATAGACGATCACGAATGCTTTGTGATTCTTGCTTAATTCAAAGGGTTTAGGGTTTAGGGTTTTGGAGTCTCCAGATTGCTCTGTCCAAACTAGAACCCACGACGTGATATCAGGGTGGGAATATGAAGTAATAGAAGCTATTCCATGATCGTCCCTAGATAAATCGAACATGCTATTCACCGCAAAACCCTTTCTCATTCGTTTAGCCCCTATATTGCACACGCACAAGCACCATAAGCTTCGCAACCCGAACCTTGCAACGGTATAACGGGGACATACGGGGACCAAGAAAGGTAGGACCTTGGGGTATACGGGCCCGTATTTGGGTTTAGGGCTTTCAGCGAGGGTTTTACCAATGCTTGTGAGTTTGTTATGTTTAAAAGGAGCCTCAACCCTACATCCTACACCCTCAGCAGTTGGCATCCCTTCGTTGCTGTAGGTATGCTTCTATGAATTTATGATCGCGTCTTCGGACTCAGGCAGCATCGGAAGAAGTCCTGAACCCTACCGGCCCTCCTAAAGCAGCGAACGGCCTCCCGAGAAAGGGCCAGAAGTGGAACGTCTGGAAGCCCTCCGGCAATGGATCCGGCGCCAGGGGCCCGGTGTAGGTGGGTTTAGCGACTCGGGGTTGGGGTTTAAGGTTTCAGGGGGTTTAGGGTATGGGGTTCAGCTGGGTACGGCTTTGGGACATTTTATATTCGCTCTTATTGAGCTTAAGAGGATCTTACCTACTAATAGTTTTCAAAGGCTTTAAAAGCACCTCCTAGTCAGAGTTTAGTGTAAGTTCAGGGGTTTAGGGTTTAGTTAGGGCTCGTGCGGTTTCAAGCAGCAGGCTTCGGGGCAACAGGTTTTAGGATGTTCTTCACGGCATCCTGCTGTCTTGGTTGTAGCGGCAGCAGTAGGGTTGAAATTTTGTGGACTTGGGCTTGCTTTTATTCGGGGTTAAGGGCTTATGTGTTTTTCTCAGGGCTTATAGGGCGTTGATTTAAGGGCTTCAGGCATCGCTTAGGGTTTGGGGCGGACACGGTTTTGGGTTTTGGTATTAGGGTTGATGATTAGTGCCATCTCTATCGAGTACATTGTCGGGCCTGCAGATTCAATCTGTTTTTTTGTGGGTGCGGAAGCGCCTTTGGCAGAGGTGCAGCCCTAAAGACCAACAACCCGGGTTGAGGATTAGGATTTGGGACCTCGCTCTTCCCGCGGTTTGCGGCTTTGCAATGTAGTCTGTTGCCTGTCTTTGGCAGCCGAAACCTCTGTGCACAGCTCAAGTCCTAAAGGTTTCAAAGCCCAGAGCGACGCTGTGCGGAAATCTGTATATGGGTGGTTGTCAAATTCAGGGTCCCTTTTTCGGTCCTTAATGCCTTAATGGAATACAGCACCCAATTTTTAGGATACCCCAAAAGGGACTATAATTTTGACCACCAACCATATATCTAAATGCAAAGAATTATAAGGGAATTCTTGTGGGAGGCAACGGTCCAGACTGAACTCTAAAGCCCCAATATCTCCAAGCTCCTAAGCCCTTATAAGGACCTTTTATTACAGTCTGTATATATCGTAGCTAGTGTTCCATACTGTCAAGATCAGAGTATGTCAGTTATGTGCAGAAGCGCATGATACAAGAGGTTCTGTTTGAGGATATCTCTCCTTTCGATTACCTGGAACCCAAGTTCCAATCCCCAGGCCATAGATCATACATAATTTTAGCTGATTTACCGAACCTCCTCAGTGGGTCCTGTGCCCGTCACCGGCGAAAGCCAAGAAGCAGACTCCCCGAATCCTCATCGCTAAAGGTTATAACGGCTAGCGGAGGAAAGCCCAAATAGGAGTTCGCGAAAATTAGGGGTACCTTCTTTTGGTGTCCTGAGAATAAGGTTCCTACTATTTAGGGTACTATATTGGGGTCCCCCCATTTTCGGAAACTCCCAAATCGATTCCCATTGCGGTCGTAAGGAAGATGCCGCGCAAGATGACCGCGGAAGAGGCGGCAGCAAGGCCGCGGAATTCTGCGCGGTTCGTCTCCAGGTGTACTTACTCAAACCCCTAAGCCCTATGAGCCTTGAAACCTAAGCCCGAAACCGCACAGATCCTAAACCCTAGCGCTCGAGGGTTTCCAGTTTAACAGATCTTGGGTTCGAAGTGGCTTACTTAAGGTGAGCCCTCCTAGTAAAAAGGAAGTCGGAATCATTGCTAATGACAAGTGTCCTTGTGTAGCCCCCCCTATATAACTCTACCATCACACACCCGACATCTCAAGCAGAAACAGCCGCTCCTTTGGAAAGGGTCAGAAGTGGAACATCTGGAAGTCCTCTGCCGACGATGGACAAGGGGCCGGGAGCCCCAGTTCACAATCTCTGTTTTCAAGCTTTGTCGAGCTTCTACAGTAGATGCCTACAAGTTGGAAACCCAATAGCCTCAATCCTTAAGACTTAAGAGTACTGTATAAGGAATCACGGCACCATTGGCCTGAATCCGGTTTCCAACCCTATGGGGTTGACTCTATTGGGTTCAGTTTCGAGTGTTACAGGGTTTGCTACGGCCCTTTTGTACTGTGTTGTACATTATCAGGCCTTAACGGGTGTACTTTGGGGTCATCCGGGTATCGAAAGTATCCGGCAGGTCAGGTTGGGGCTGGTTTCTTTTAGTTCCGGGTCTTCGCGGATTGCGGGACCATTCTAAAGCCCCGGTACTTAAATTCCTTCGAAACCTTTTCACCACCCGATGAAAAAACCTCGTAAAACCCCAGAAGCCCCAGTTCTCATTCTCAAGGCCCGTGGATCAGTGAGATCCACCTGAGTTACGCTGCTCGAAACCATGCTCCAGAACCCTGAAACCCCTAAACGTTTGGGGATTAGGGAATTTAAGGGTGTGGAATTCGTGGGTTTTAGGGCATGGGTCGAGTTTAGGGTGCATGGTTTACGGGGTCTCTAATCTCTAAGCTTTCCATGTAATTGCGAGCCGATTCTCACTGCAAGTTGGGAGGAAGATGGCGATCAAGACGACCGTGGAAGAGGTGGCAGCAAGGCTGGTCTGCGTATGAGGAATCTGCTCTGGATCATACTTTACAGTTCGGTTACAGACCTCACCAGGTAAGGTCAACATTTCAAAGGCTCCCAACAAAAGCACCCGACACCTTTGCTCGGAAACAGAGTGTGCCCTACGACTCAGTATCCCTCTTGCAACGTAACGTAATTCCGACGGGTCAGTGTTGTGTTTGCGGGTCTACGGGGCTTGTGGCGTACATCGTCAGAGGTCCAGGGGCGAGTTTACCTTCTCCCCAAAATCCCACTAAGATGCTGCTTGCATGAGCACATATTAAATAGCAAGCCCCATTAGCCTTTAGCGTCAGAACTTCTTCTGAACGAAAGTTACAGGCTCCAACAGCTGGAATGCGTAGATGACTTGGATTCAGGTTGCTTCTTACGTAATCCACGGTTTAGGAATCCAGGCTTTGGGTTCACCACCCTCTGTCGATGTCTAGCCTGGCAATCTCGGGTTGACGAATGAATGTGCTCCTACAGTGTACTACGATTAACATTCTATCCCTCTCTCTCACGCAATAACACGAAGGACGAAGGCTCTGGTCCCAGCCATAATTATATCTGTGGAAGAAGGTTCTCTCTCGACAACCGTCAGGATAGTAAGTGTCAGAAGGCGATGAAACTGAACAGGGAAGAAGTTTACCTTCGAGCGCCTAAGCCTCCGGACCCCTTTCCCCCAGCTTCTAACCCAAAGTTTCACCACCTAACCCTCCCCCAGGCCACCAACCCCCGTTTATTCTCTTCCCAATCTTCGATAGCGATCTTGAATCCTAGCTTAAATCCGAAATGCTGAGCCCTCCCCCCCCCCCCATCCCCCAAAGCTTCAGCTCCAAAACTCCTAAGTTTCAAGCCCCGCACCATGAGCCCTAAACCCTATAGATACCCTCCGTGCGAAGCCCACAACTCTTTAAAGCGAGTTCTGTTGCGAGAACTGGAACTCCTGGAATTCCTCGACCTCCTCGTGGAACAAGTGGGACGACTGGCAGAGCAACACGGGCAACAAGAAGAAGGCCGCAGTTAGCTGGATTTTGCGTGGCTTTCAGACTTCAGAGTCTTTGAACTCTTCGGTTTTAGGGTTGCTTATCCCGGCTTGGGGTTGGGACGATGTTGGGAGTAGACTTTCGGGTTTCGGTCTCCTCTTGTTTTCGAGCCGGGGGGTGTGTGAGTTGAGGACAGTCGGAGTGTCGGCATGATCGGGTTTGTACACACTTGCAGGGTCATGGGACTCAGTAGGTAAGGTTATAAGTACCTTAATTGGGGTTATAAGTAAGTCCCATGATCCTTTAAGCAGAGTTTGGGGTTCTCAGTTTCAAGGGGATTCGTTGTAAGGCTGGTCGGTTCTAATTAGTAGTTAGGGCTCAGCTTGGGATTTGTGTCTGCAGGTTAACTGCGAGAGGGGTGGACCAGGACTAAGGCTACGGGCAGACTTGCAGAAATAGGTTTTCGGCCCAGCAGAACTTATTAGGAGTTGTGGAATGGACCTTATTTAAGCTATAGGAACTTATACTTCGTTTTAAGGTGTAGCTCTAGTTAAAGCCAATTGGTGTCTTACTAGGTGCACTACAGCAAAACCTAATTCCGTAACCCTACACCCTGTCTGTAGAGTTTATTCCTCGCCAGCAGAGTGCGCTGTTTAGTTGCTTTATCTCTACTTGGAGACCGCAACTAGAGACTGTCAACGCACTTACGGAGGCATCAAGAGCATGTGAAGACTGGTTGAGTGCATTGCAACCCCTCGGGCTTAGGTTCCAGGGTATTACGGGTCAAGTCCTAATCCCAAGCCGTCAAGCTTAGGCATACTTGAACCCTGTCCTCCTGGAGGAAAGAGCCTGCACCCGAAACTTTCACCTGTGGCCAGGAGTGGTGGGACAACCGAGGACCACCCGAGCCGAAGGTTTTAGGGTTTCGTGGCTTCGGACTTCGGGGCTCTACGGACGATGGCGAAGACGACTACTTCTGCTGCACCTGTGGTTTGCGACTTCATCATCTACCTTGAACCCTAAATCCTCAACCCTAAACCCCTAAAGCCTAAAGTCTTGGACCCTCCCGCATGTTCTGGTTTGAGGAGCTTTAAGCCATGTAGAACCCATTCGCTATTGAAATCAAAACCTGAAGGAGCCTTCAAAAGGGATCCCAAATTACTAGAATAGGGTTTCGGGGTATACTTTGGTATAGTCGTATGAAACAGTCAGTCTATGGAACAATGTTGGAGTTTCCGAAAATTAGGGGTACCTTATTTTGGGGCCCTTATAATAAGGATCCCACGATTTGGGGTACTATACTAGGGTCCCCTATTTTCAGAAACTCCCATATTGGTGATTCTTCAGGCCCCAGTGTCCTCCCAGCTTTTTTGTGGGCAGGACAGGACCAGGGGGAGGACTCCGGCGCAATGCTGGCCTGTTTGGGAGTCGCTTGGGTGGTTCTGATTTCAAGCAGCTCTCTGGTAGTCCGGGTTCGGAGGGAGGGCAAGTGAAGGAATGAACAGCAAGCGCCGAGGAAGACCGCCTTAAACGCGACTGAGCGGGATAATTTGCTACTAGCAACCGTGTCCGGAATGAGTAGATGAAGATGAGGTTCACACGGTCGACATGACATATGAGACTTGCTTTTGCCACCATACAAGGGCATAGGGTCGAAGGGACCTTGGGGTTTGGGAATTACAGAGCTAAGGGTTTCGAGGTACGAGGTTCATTTTCGATCATTTTCGGACCCTCGGTCTTGGCATGTAGTCTGTGTGTAGAACAGCTGGGAAGTGGTCAGGGTTTTATGGTGTAGGGGTTTAGGGTTTGGGGTTTGGGGTAGGGAGAAGTAAAGCCTTACTGTGACCGGCTGCCAGGGTGGATGGTGGCGATCCTCTGACTCCAAACGAGACTGGCGTTGAAAAGTGGATCTTGCTGCTCGAGCTGACTCTTAACGATGTATAATTAGACTAGGGTTTGGGGAATTCCTTAATGTAATTATAGGATAACATACCCCCAAAATTAAGGATTACTTCAGGGGTCCTAGCCAGACCTTGATGGAAGTCGCCAGGTCGCCGTCAGCAGCAGGTCGTAAGGCTTCGAAAGCTTAGATCGTCAGTCGTTTACAATTTTGAGGGGAGGGTTGACAGTGTTGCCTAAGCCGCCTCAGGAACTCAGGGTCTACCTGGACCCCAAAAGTATGCAGAATGATGGCCCTTTAGAGGTTTTGGGCCATTATTTTACTTACTTTTGGGGGTTCAGGTAGATAGGATTTAAGGCTACTCTAGGCTCTTTTTGCTTAGTCTTCCAGGGTCTCGAGCCCTTGATCCCCACGCGTTGAACGCGCAATCCTAGGCCTCGGCCAAAAGCGCGAAGCTTGATTTGTTTTCCAATGAGTATCCCTCAGGATTCCTTATTGGCATAATTCTGTACCCCCCAAAACCCTAATTATTCTGTATTCTAATCAGTAAAGCCCCTGCATTGAAAAGATCATACGGAGATGGGTAGTTCTCGAAATGAGGGTCCCCTAGGCCTAGGGACCTATAGCAACCTGTAGCATACCTCGAAGAGCATGTTGTAGTTTCTTACGCCCCTGCAAACAACATAAACGTATCGTGTCCGTCGCATGAAGCTCCAGAGACATGTCAGCAAATCTCTCTCACTAGGCTGACATCAGACGACCAGTCAGCCCACAACAACAGCCCCGTAAGACCGCTATCTTGAGACCCACCCGCTAGTCGCACTCTTTGGTTGTGGTTTAGGGCCCCGCTCATCCCCAGATTCAAATCCTCGCAGCTGATCCTACCCTTCATAATCCTCCTGATAAAACCCATGAACCGATGTATAGGCTGTTCTATTTGTCAAGGCCCTTGGATTGAGCCACCATAACCTACGGTTTTTGTAGGTGCTCGCCATGAACCCCTATATTATGGAACCTATAGGGGCCCTACAAGGTAGACAAGTCTTTCAGACGACTGGATTAGGGCTCAGGGTAAAGCTGACGCTATGGCGTTCGACGACTTCGACTATGAGGAAAATCCGGTCGAAGACGCTTCGATGTCCGGGCACCCGGAGTGGGAGTCAAGGTGTCTTCTGGGAGTCTGACATCGAAGCTTGAATGATCACCAAGATTATTCGGAAGGGTTCCTTTCATAAGTATCATGTGATATAGCGGTATACGAACCCAAACGCTATTCTGATTGTCATACAAGGCCCCCATAGGGTCTTCGGCACCATTCCCGAAACCTTGCAGGCCCAGAACGTTGTTTTAGGCTTTAGGGTTGCGGGGAGTAGGGCTCACAGGGTTTAGAGTTCAGGGTGTAGTTCATCACCAGCAACACCCGGACCATCTTACGCAGAAGATAAAAAAATGCTTGCGTGGAATACTTGGAAGAGGAGGCTAAAGCGTATGTGGAGCTTTGGCATTTGTTGCACCAGTGTCATGAAGCGAATTCGTAGAACCCGCAAACGACGCTACAAATGCCAAGGCCGATAATTTCAAGCCTGTACCCATGAGGCCTTGTTGGCCGTCTTTCAAGTCAGGAATCATGCGTAGGTAGTTATGTGTGTTTTGTGTTGCTCTGTTCAGTATATATGACAGCGAGCCCATGAATCTGAACATTTATTTGTTTATGTTGATGACATCTTGCAGCAAGCCCATGAGGTCGCGCGTCAGCTACGTGGCGGAGCCTCCGACCGACCCGTCCCGGATACGAGCCCTCCAGCAGGTGATTGGGATTCGGGTTTAGGCTTGGGTTTTCAAGGTTTTTTGGGGTTCCACAGCTCTAGAGCTCCGAATGCAGGAACCTGATTAAGAAACCTTGGGCCTTTATTTGGGTTCCTTATATGAATCCGACGATGTCGGGGTTATAGGCCCAGGGTTTCTTAATCAGGTTCGTACGTTCCAAGGCTTCTTTCTGGGTTGTGTACGGGTTCTCGTATCAGATTTCGGGGAGAATAGCACTAGTAGGTGCTTGGACCTGTACAGTTGAGGCATGCGCGTGCGGAGAAGCATGGTGTAGAGCTTGAGTTGGGAGATCAGCCTAGTCTTACTAATGAAGTCTCATCACCAATTTCGCCCAAGCCATCGTTGCTGGATGTTGTTTGCAGCTCAACAAAGACACAGCATCTGACCATGATACCCTGAACTCAATCCGCACCTTTTTAGGTTTTGCAGTGGAAGTGAAGATTCCCAAAAAGTGATACACGACCATAGCGATCACGACCGCCCCTCCGACAGCCACGAGCACTACGATGGCTTGGTCTTCGAGTATTGTCCGTGAGTAACAACAGAGGAGCCGGAACGGTTTCAAACACCATCGTTTGGGTTCCTTAGTATGAGTACAGTGTACCATAGCACGGAACCCTGTTGAAATGTTTTCAAGTGTACGGTCACTATCTTAGCGGACTAGACCACGAACCCAAAAGACCCAAATGTCCTCGGTGTGCGCTTTCTGGTGCTCCGTTCGTGTGAAGTGGGATCATGAAACTTATGATTATGTCTGTGTGTTATTAACCTGTGATAGTCAACTTGCCATGGGGCCCGCAGCATGCGCATGTTTTCTCATTAGTCCCTCTAAGGCTTCAGCACTATCATCCGAAACCCCAAAGCCTGTTTGGGCCGCCATGTTGCATCTTTTGCATCGTGTCTGACCCAATTTTGATGTAGGAGCATGAATAAATACCAGGCCCATTCCCGACAGATCCCTGTTGTACATGTGGAATACCCCGACACCCATTTCTAACTTATTTTTGGTTAGTAGGGAATGGAGGAATGGGGTACAATTGTTACTACTACTACTACTACTACTACTACTACTACTACCACTACTACTACTACTACTGCTACTACTGCTACTACTACTACTACTACTACTACTACTACTACTACTACTACTACTACTATTACTATTACTACCATTCTTCCATTCCCTACTAACCAAAGGTAAGCTAATTGTTAGGGCATCCGATCTGACCATTGGGAGTTTCCGAGAATAGGGGACCCTAATATAGCACCCTAAAAGAGTAGGATCCTTATTATAAGGACCCCAAATAAGGTACCCCCGATGTTCGGAAACTCTAGACCCTAAACCCTAACCCCTTTATGGAACCATTAAAACCCCCTAACCCCCCCCCATGTAGTCTGAGCCTCAACCTTTGAAGTGCCGAAGGCAACGCAGGAGGAGAAGTTGATGCAGACGGCACCGACAGTTCGTTATCCCAGTCAAGCAGGGCTATAGGTTAGAAGGGGCCCCCACCCTGTAATAGTGGTATAATCGGAATATAATAGTGCCCTAATATAATCCTTATAGTCACTATTGCAGGGTGGGGGCCCCTTCTAAGCTATAGGGTGTATTTGGTTCAGGTGTGCCTTCAGCATCTCAAAGGGGTTCGGTTCTGTTGGGGTTTGTGTTGTGGCTTTCATCAGCATTCAGGTGAAGTTGAGCCTCAGCAGGTTGGCCAGGACGGTGACGGTGCTAAACTCTGCTGCATCGTTTAAGCTTTTAAACTCTGCTGCCTGACACGCTGAAATCCGCGACCGTCCCAAAGCCAACATCCTTAGTGCCACCCCTGCAGCCCAACACAATCCCTAACCCCACCCCCCCCGCCCTACAAAAATGCAGCACGACACACAAGCGCCACACAACAAGCACACACACACACACACGTAATCTATATGTATATATATATATATATACACATATATATATATATATATACATACATATATACACATAAATGTTTATTTATTTCTTGTTATACATATATATATATATATATATACACATATTTGTCCACATATACTTCTTTATTCTTCTAAACATACACATGTACATGTGTATATATATATATATATGTATATGTACATACATATATATATATATATATACACGCACACCGGTTCCCAAATCCGAATCAAAGGTTCACTCAGACACATCAGTAGGCAATTGGAGCCTAGGGAAACACCCCAAACACAGAACCCCATTCAATTCTTGCATGCTTGATTAAGGGGCTTGTCGAGTCTCTGGATCTTAGTTGCAAGGCTCCAACCCAAGCCCCAAAGCCTCAAGCCCAACCCTCCAAGGAAAAAGCCCTGTAATCTCTAAGCCATCTAAACCCTAAACCCTCAAGCCTAAACCGTGCAAAAGCCTTAACCCTAAACCCTCAACCCTAAACCCTCAAGCCTAAACCCTAAACCTTCAAAGTCCTCCAAAACTCTTTAAACCCTAGGCCCAAAGTCAGTTGCGAGGCCCCAGTCGCAGCGCCCGTGGCCCAGCCGACGCTTTCGAAGCCGACGCTGGAGAAGCTCGGGTCGTGGGAGACTCAAACTACTAGGATGCCCAGTAGTACCCTTATTCCCTTTTTGTAGTCCTAGGTTCCTTATAAAGTTACCCAATGCCAAAAAGAGAGGCCTGTTTATTCTTAGGTTACTGGGTATCCTAGACTAGGTAGGCCCTTGGGGCATTTTATATTTCCCTTTTTGGGCTTCATCGGACCCTATTTACGAATATTTTTCAGAGACTTTAAAGGGCCAACCTAGCAAAGCGGGGTAAGGGTGGAGTTTAGGAGTTTGGGGATTCGAGTTGGCGGTTTAAGGGTTCGGGTTCAGAAGCCGGAGCCAGAGATAACAAAGCAAAGGTGTATTTTAGAAGCTGCCCCCAGCCTGTAATAGTGGTATAATAGGAATATAATGAGGCCCTAATATATTATTAATATAATCCTTATAGTCACTATTACAGGGTGGGGGCAACTTCTAAGGTGTATTCACAATTCAGCAAGCAGCCCCGCCCACCCAGTTCCATATGCATGATGAAAATTGTTTTCGATATTCTCAACACACATGTACCACACCACATACAAGCAGGCTGGTTTAGCCAGATTATCATCGTCGCTAAGTATCCATAAAGCGATTACGTCGCTCACAATATCTTGATGTTGGTGTTGGAGGTTGCGGCTCCATGTGTGAATGCACTGCAACATACCCGAGTGTGTTAGACATGTCAAGCATCCCTCCGTTAATATCCATAAAGCTAAAGTGCCACGATGACCATCTTAGTCTTCCTTGCGATGAAATTCGATCTCGAGCGGCAGTTTCTGTTGTAGCTGGTGTCGAAACGGGTTCGGTGTAAAGAACACTCTGACAAACTTTGTATTCTCTTATGCTATGGAATTCTCTCGGCAGGTGGGTGTTTGTCTACAGTCAAACTCGCACCGCCGGACTCGTGATTTCCTAACGGAAACGGAAGAACGTCAGATTCTTGACCGTCACCAATTTCTGACCCGCATGTCCTCAACTTGGCTCGCCTGAGCGTGGAGTTCCCGCAGAAAGCCAGACTCTTGACCCAGAGAGGCGGCATCCCTGCCAAAACGGACAGGATCCGTTGTGGCGTCGCAGCACAGCTCGGTGCTCGTCTACCCGATTCTATACTCCACGTGCGGCTATGCCACGACCATGCGGCGAGCCCAAGGCGCCAGGCTGAAGCTGTATAGGCCTCTGTTTCGGCAGAGCATTACCCGATCTAAGGGTACGCTTTGGTCGGCGCCTCTAGGGCAACGTCCTGCGGCAGTATTGTCCATGTGAGAGACCTCCGGAGAACAGACTGGCTGCCTTGTTCCGTCTGACCTCAGCGACATCAGCGGCGACGAAGACTCTGAACCCCGCCCCCCGCACGCCCAGACCCCCTAGGCCCTAGGGCCCTGGAGGATTGCACCCTCAGTCACTCAAGGCCTGTGGGGCTAAGCTAAGCCCCAGGAACATAGAGTCGCATCCTCCATGAGCCGCTGGGGGCCCAGAAGGATCGACTTCGCTGGGTTATGAAACGTGTGTCATCATCCGAAGCCGATAATCCTTATAAGGCCGTACGGGGCCGTAGGCCTGCGAAGGATGAGCCGCTCGTGGGTTAACGAAGCCGTCCATCCTTCGAGGGCAGCAGGGTTTCAGAATCCACTACCGCCACTAGCCTTTCATGCATCTACTTTCAGCATTGGGTTAATTTTTTTTACAGCTGCCTGTAAACCCTAAACCCTACAAACTCCGGTTTGATGCCGGGTCTGGCTTACCGGCCAGGGTTAGGGGGGCCGACGAACGCTTCTCCGCAGGAGGTTTTTCGTGTGGTAGCTTCAAGCAATGTAAATTGTAGCAGGCTGGCCTTAGAAGAGTACTTTGCTCCGCCCAGTATAAGCCTATTCTACCTCTACAAATGAGCTGTGGTAGGTTGCCTTCGTTTAGATAACCCTGTTCTAGTTATCTAAACCCTAAACCCCAAAGCCCTAAACCCGAAACCATAAGGCACCATCCTAGCATGGATTACCAGCCACTGCGCAAGAAGACAGCCTAAAACCCTAAAACCCTAAACCTCT
The DNA here is from genome assembly GCA_905221615.1 of Symbiodinium sp. CCMP2592. Lineage (NCBI taxonomy): Eukaryota > Dinophyceae > Suessiales > Symbiodiniaceae > Symbiodinium > Symbiodinium sp. CCMP2592. The sequence goes on along the minus strand of CAJNDT010003112.1, from coordinate 1,787,896 downwards.
AAACCCCTAAACCCCTGAACCCCTAAACCCTAAACCCCTAAACCCTAAACCCCTAAACCATAAACCCCTAAACCCCTAAAGCCTAAAACCCTAAACCCCTAAACCCCTAAACCCTAAACCCCTAAACCCCTAAACCCCTAAACCCTAAACCCACAAACCCCTAAACCCCTAAACACCCCTAGGCGGACAGCGCCGATCGATCGGGGTATACCCTTCGCCTGGTCCTCGGAGTTAGCATCAGCTTTACCCAGGTGTTAGGCTTTAGGGTTTGGGGTTCAGGGTTTAGGGATTGGGGTTTAGGCTTTAGGGATTGGGGTTCAGGGTTTAGGGTTCAGGGTTTAGAGTTTGGGGTTCAGGCTGTAGTGTTTAGGCTGCAGGCTTTAGGGTTTAGGGTTAAGGCTTCAGGGTTTGAGGTTGAGGGCGGAGGGCATAAAAGGGTTCAGGCTTCAGGGTCTAAGCATTGTGGCTTCGGGTTTGGGCTGGGAGTGTCGGGCTCAGGAGGTTTTATGCTGACAAGCCCTTGTTGTTTCGCTCTACGGGCTAGCAGCTCGGAAGAGTAATTTAGGGGCCTGAATAATACCAAGACTATTGTGGGGGTTCCTTATGGTGGCTATCGTAAAAATATTGTTTCTTAGGGTTCCTGAATATAGGTATACTTCATACTATAAAGGAGCCCAAAACCCTCTTCTAATTATTACGGTTCCTACATGAAGGCGGAAATTGACTGCTGAGATCTCATCCACAGGGAGAAAGCCTAAAGACGACTTCATGCTTCGGGATATATCTCAGGAAGGTGCATTTCTGCATGGTTCCAGAATTGGAAGTTTTCGATCCCTTTCTGATCCAAGTGCTGATGTGCCTGGGAGGCGTTTGAGCACACATCAACTGTTGGGAGCCCCCTGTGAACTTGTGAGCTTCCCTCGAAAGGGAACCTGAACCCAGCATTCCGACCCCAGGACTTCTTCCACGAAGCTGAAGTCCCTTTAACATTGCCGAACAATGTAGACCCTTAAACCATAAATCCTAAACCCTAAAACACTAAACCCTAAACTACCCGACACTCCGAAGCTCTGTAAATGTAGGACCGCAAGCATCGGATTTCGGAGTTCTTCGCCCCTGGGGTTTACAGGGATTTGCAATTCCAGAGCAGCCTTAAACCCAAAGCCTCAACCAAGTAAGCCCTCAACCCCAAACCGTTAGCCTTAACCCGATAAGCCCTGAGCCTTTCCTCCTTGAAGGAACCCTAAACCCTAAACCCTAAACCCTAAACCCTAAACCGTCCGAGAATCCAAGACTTCGAAGCCTTGTGCAACCCTAGATCCCCAAGCCATAAAAACCTTGAGCCCGCGCCCCTAAGTCCAAAAGACCGCGAAAGCCCATGGTAGGTTTTGTGGGGGTTCCTTCTTATGATGATAGCATAATGTACCCCAAACCCTATTCTAATGAAATAAGGCCCATATATTCAATTAAGTCCAAAAGACCGCGAAAGCTCAAGGTAGGTTTGCGGGGGTTCCTTATTATGATTCTAATCAAATAAGGCCCCTATATAAGGCCCCTATATTACATTAAGTCCAAAAGACCGTGACAGCTCAAGGTCGACCTCCCTCGCGCTTTAAACCCGGATGCCGAGCCGGGAGCCCTCCACGAGTGAGTGTGTGTGTGTGTGTGTGTATATATATATATATATACATATATATATATATATATATATGTTTGGGGTTAGGGCATTTTAGGGTTCAGGGTTTAGGCTTCAGGGTTCGGGGTTTATAGGATTTAGGGTTTTGGGGCCTTTTAGGGTTTGTGTTACTTTTTTGTGCTTCTTGTTTGCTCTGGTCCGGCTGGGCCCTTTGGATTATTGAGTCGGCTTCGTGCTTGTTGGCTGCCGGGTTCAGAGGTGGGGGCCTTCTAATATTGTTTTCACGGCTGGGTAAGTAACATCTACCCTTATCGGCTTCATAAAATCCACCCTAGCCCAGAAGCTTAACACTAATCCAGTTCAGAAGTTTCACATCTTCTGGGCGGGAGCACCTCACTTGGCTAATATACTGGCCTTGAGAATTAGAATCGGGTTTCATGGCATATTATGCAAAAATAAGGAGCCCCAACATATTCCTATGTGGCGTCCATATTTGTATACATTTTTTCGGGGCAGTGCTGAGCCCCCACCGATTCTTCACTCTAGACGACTTACGTCGGCACATCACCCCCCCAGCCCCAAACAGGATACTATAGATCCTGTCCTAACACCCCACCCTAAACCCCGAACCCCAAAGTCCCGTTTTGCGAAAATGACGGTTCAAGCCGGGCGGAAAACGTCACGAAGAACGAGGAGGCCTGGTCCGAATACCTTAATATCTGTAGGTTTCTCAGCAGGTTCGATTTCCATGTTTTCTGGTTTTAGGTTCCTTATCAACGATCCACTACCACGAAGTGTGCCTTTCATTCCTAGATTTCCGGGGATCCTAGAGAGAACTGCGGGTTGTCATGAGGCTTACACGGGGGTGCTATACCTTCTGGTTCATAGTCGCAGGAACTCTTCAGAGATCAACTTAAGCAGGGATGCGCGTATGCCGGGGATAGGGTGTATGTTTTGGCAGTTTTCCATGATCAACCCAAATTGCACATTTGCGAGTTCAACTCCCCCAGTTTTGAGATTATGATTTGTGTGCGTATTTTACATGCCGGTGGTGTGTTTTTTACATAGCCAATCGGAGGATTCCAAAACCACATAACAAGCAAGCAATTAAGCAAACACCCGTTTGGACAGCGGTTTGAGTTGAATGGATTTGTGTGTATAGGAGTATGGATTTAAGATTGAATACAGGCTGAGTTTATTACAGAATTGGAGGAGCAAAGGTCGCTCGCGGGAATTTGGTCTTCAGTTGTTTTGAGGGGCAAGCTGTAGCTCAACCCGAAGAACTTACCCGCCGTGCTTCCCCGTCGTTCTGCAACGGTGGACAACAACTTCGTGTCCAATGCCACGCTCTTCGCTGGACCAGGTGCCTTCCGCCCTCCCCTTTTGCTCTGCCTGCTCATGACATGAACGAATGTTGGTTATCTTGTGTGTGTGCATGCGACCAGCATTGTTGAAGCTTTGTTGACGGAGCATCGGTTGTTCGACTGCCACACTTTTGGACCAAGCCTGCACATTGTGCATCAAAGCTCTCTGATGACATGATGTCCATGCCTCAGGCAACACATGATGGACGCTTTTTCAGATTCATTCACACAGTTTATAGGAGCTTAACACTCGTAAGTAGCTATTGCATCACTCGCCTTAAGGTTTAAGGACTTTCAGCGTGTGGAAGCGCATGACTGATAATTTCCCGACGTTCTCCTCTACCTAGTATCCTCGCCGTTCCTTCGTAGTTCCACCTCGGCGGCCATGACCTCATCTTTTGAAGGTGTCGGCAGGGTTGCGGACAAAGCCCCGCGGGCCCCCCTGCCGGTGCACTCGACGGGCAACATGGACACGTATCAGCGGACCACGCAGGACGTCAAAGACTCGCCGAACGGGGAGGACAAGTTGTTGCTGGTCGGATACGGAGCCGACATGCTGTACCCGAAGCCTTATGCCTGCTTCTTGTCTAAAACCGTCGAATTCAACATGCTGTGCTTCTGCATTGCTGCACGATTAGTGTGTGTGTGTGTGATTCGTTTCATCAGGCCCGGCGAACACCCCGACACACGCGAATGGACGAACCGGAGTTCTGAAGACTGGACTGGAGAAGAGCGGCTTCGGCGTCTTCGACTGGATGTACCTTGACATCGACGTTCGTGCGCTGGGCTTGAAGGACGCAGAACACGACGTTCAGAGTCCCCGCGGTACCATAGTTGCAGTGCAGTCGTTGTTGTTCCGATGTGTTGCATTACAGAGAGAGTGTGGCATGTGGCTTTTGATTGCTTTCTAAGGTTCCCCGGCGCTCAACTACAGAGTTCTCCAGCACCTGTCGGTCGGCCAGGAAGGCATGTGGCACGCGCTGGTCATGATGCTCGCTCTCATTTCCACGCTGCTCGAGTACAAGCCGGAGGGCATGAAGATCATCCTCTCGCTGTTCTGTGACGAGGTTGAAGGTGGGAATTCGTTTGTTCACGTTTATTTCGACTACTACTACGACTACTACTACTACTATTTCTACTACGACTACGACTACTACTACTACTACTACTACTACTACTACTACTACTACTACTACTACTACTACTACTACTACTACTACTACTACTACTACTACTACTACTACTACTACTACTAGCTAGTACTACTATTACTTCTGCTAGCACTACTACTACCACTACTACGACTACTACTACTACTACTACTACTACTACTACTGCTGCTGCTGCTGCTACTACTACTACTACTGCTACTACTACTACTACTACTTACTACTACGAGCTGAGGCAAACGGGGCAAACACCGTGCCGCCGGACTTTCCACCCTTGTGGCACTTGCCTTGGGTCACCCGCTGTTCCTCCCGACGTTCAACTACCCGGACGTTTGGGACATCAAGTGGTGGTCGGTCCACTTGCCACCCGTGGAGAAACGCGAGGAGGACGACCCGTTACCCAACTTCATCTCGACGGCCATCATCATGTCGAAGTACATGTTCAAAAATCCCCGTCGGAGGTCACTCGCTTACTACGCGGCGGCCACGCAGCTCGGCTTTTGTGAGCCGGACGTACCCGAGGCCGCGGCGGCCTTCTCCGAAGGCATGCAGGAGGCGGACGACGAGGGCTACCAGAAGGACACAGACTCGGAGATGATCGCGCAGGACCTTGGACGTTGGGCAGAGGTTGTGTCCGACCAGGACACCGTCGTTCCCCACACGAAGGACGACATGGACGAACCGGACGAAGACGACGAGCCGCAGGACCAGGAGGACCAGGAGGACGACCCGCCGGCGGAGGAGGAATACGTGGACGTTGAGGTCGATGACGATGACAACGACGAAGGACAGGCCGACGACGAGACCGAGGACCCCGACACCCCCCGGGCGGCCGACTCGATGGCACTGCCAGGCATTGGCGACGACGGCTTCCTCACGGTGGCCAAAACACGCCGGGGGAGATCGCTGGACCAGGAGGACCCTCCACCTCCCCCGAAGGCCTGCCAGGACGACTACACGGCGGTCGACATGCTCGAGTTCCACTTGTACATGGCCCGCAAAAAAGGAGGGCAAAAAGCGGTGGACGATCTTTGCATGGAGATGGCGAGGGAAAGGGTGTCTTGGCTACTTTACATTGACTGAAATTGGTTTTTTAGTAGTCCTGGTTTGCATGAGAGACTGACTGATTGACCCGAGTCACGCGCTGTTCTTCTCTACAAGCACCCAGCCGTTGCGGCGGCAATCATGAACTACCCGTTCGATCTCGACGACGGTGTTTGGAACGCTGCCTGACTTAATTAAGCAATAAGCTCGTGTTCAGGCACGATCAAGGACTTCATTGCATCCACTGTGTCCCATGAATAAGGCGCTGGTCGGACTTGCTGAGCAATCCCCGTGGGGCCGAATTCTCGCACACGATATCGCCGGACAGATGAATCGTGCTCTGGAATGCAGCCAGACGTACTTTGCTTGCAGAGTTCAGTTGAGTGCAGCACTGTTCTGGACTGAGGTAAAGCCTCGTCGGGCAAATCTGGGGACTTAAGAAACCACTCGGCGTACTTCACGATGAACATCAACGAGAAGTCGATTGCCGCCATGCACCCGCGACGTGCCCAAGCTGAATTCTTGTCATTTGCACATGTCTATGTCACTCTCACATGTCTTCCTTTGCGGTCGGATGTGTTCTGCTCTGAGACGATGACGAAGAGTACATGGTGTTCAAGGCCGCCAAGTCTCGCCGGATCGAGAACACGTTCTCGCACATACCCGTGAAGGAGCGGAAGAAGATGGCCGTCTTGAAAACGGAGGACGACGTGCACTCGGATGACTTGCCTGGCGGCTCGTCGTACCAGTCGATCGTGTCGGACCTCAGGCCGGAGGAGAACTACACGCTGGAGACAGAAGCACGCCGGAAGCGCACGAAGTACCTCCGGGAGCAGGGCTACGACACGCCGGACTCCGGAGTTCTCGCCTTCGACGACGACCACACCTACGACCCGTCGGACTACGAGCCTGCCACGGGCGCCCCGAAGGACCTGTACTCGTACAGTCCACCCGACAGGCCTCCTCCCCGGGTCCGGTCCACGCCGGGCGCCAAGCCACTGGTCGGACACGGCACTGTTCTGGATCCACCCGGTGAAGGCGGTCCACGATCGCGGGCCCCGCCGAAGCCTCGACCCCAAGTTCGACCCGAATGGGCTGCCTATGTGGCAAACACGGCAGCACGCGCAGCTGAGGCAGCACCACCCGCTACCACCCGACAGCCGCAGGCCCCACCTCTCAAAACCTCGAAGATCCCACCCGCTGCACCCGCCGTTTCCAGACCCGCCGCCCCTGCACCCGCTGCACCGCCTATCCAACCAATCTCGAAGGCCAAAACGAAGGCGGCCAAGCAAGAGCAGCTGCACTCGGGCTTGCCGACTCCGACTCACTCGCAGGCCACGACGGCCGTGAAGTTCTCCTCGGCGGCCTCGTCATCCTCGCAGGACCCCCCCCGCGGGCCGACCGAGAGGGAACTCCTCATGAAGCAACTCGAGATCGAGATGGAGCGCAAGAAACTCGAGGCGGACTACTTGGCCATGCAGCTCTCGCAGGTCCAAGAGCACGACGCAGGACTGCAAGGGGAAGGCATTAATTTAATACAGGGGATTGCTTAGTAGTGCCACGCCGATTTCACGTATGTGGGTTTGGGTTCGGAATTATGTTAAGTTCTTGTGAAGGCATTACTATAGTCCTATTACTAGTACAATTAGTCATTCTTCATCGTAGTTCTAGTACAAGTAAGGCAACAAAAGAAGTACTTTAGTACTTACTAATCGTACTTTAGTAGTTTACTTACCATGTTGGACTTGCACATCCGTAATCTTAATGAGTCATAGTAGTAGTAGTAGTAGTAGTAGTAGTAGTAGCAGTAGTAGTAGTCGTAGTAGTAGTAGTAGTAGTAGTAGTACTAGTACTAGTACTAGTACTAGTACTAGTACTAGTACTAGTACTGGAGGGGGTGGCCTGTTCCAGCAGAGGGCACCCATGTCCGTCAGCAGCATTAGATTAGAGAGGTGCCAGGGACGAGGTGGAGGGGACACGGGGGCCGCAGGTGGCAAAACAAAGCATATTATCCTATGTGTTCGATGCCTTTTCGGTGGATCGTGGACCGAGTCTGTTACACGTGTTAGTTAGCTGGATGCACAAGAAATAGCCAGCAGTTCTTGTGTCCACATCATGCACAAGCTTGGTTTCTTTGGTTAGTTTTAATCACTTATTAGAGTTCAGTAGTTACACCTGTGTCCAGCACTTCTTCCTTGGATATGGAGCCCAGCAAAGAAGGGGTGTACGGTCGGAACAATAGCAGGTGTTCACACAGTTCACAGTGCCAGTATGCAGAAACAGTGGCCCTGCATCGTTGGTTCGGTATGCTTTATAATAAGCTAGACATGGTTTCTTAGGTTCGCTTCAAGAATGTTGATTTGTTTTTTGCTCGCCGTTCATTGGGATATGTAGCTTCAACTACTTGCACATGTGACATTGTTTCGAGTGGCTGCTTCTGTTCTGCACAGGACTTCCCGCTAAACCCGCCGGACCAGCCACAGCTGTGTCTTGATTGCACTCGGTGGCCTCGGTGACATGTTGCATGTATTTCCTGCTTAGTCATTACATGTCCTGATTCCAGGCGAAGACTCCCAGCATCCCGAAGGCCGCCCCGGCGCCAAAGCAGGCACCCGCCTGCATCCGCAAGCCGGCTGCTCCCCCCGGAGGACGGAGTCCCCCGTAGTTCCCGTGCATATCAGACTCGACGGTTCCTCGAAGGACAAACTATTAAATTAATGTTTTAGAAGGCCGCATAGCAGCATCCTGGAATAGAGAAATATCCTGATTCGTCGGTCTGATACACGGTACTCGACTCGCCAACTTCTCGACTCGCCGGACACAGCAGGAAAAAGTGCGGTTCTGCAGTCGTTGCCGCAGAATGCTTTCCTGAGGTAGTAAGTGAGTCGTATCAGCATGCCAGTGTTTGCCAGCGTCAGGTGCTTTGAAGCCACCCTTTCTTCGCAGCTGGGTGCTCAGAGCGGCTCCGATCATGTGTTGCTGGTTGGGTCGTGGTCTCTTATGAAAGATTTATCACGGTTTGGAGTTAGCTGTTTTGCCGCGCCGTTACTGCACAGATAATTCATATTTCTCATATGCCATGCGGCTAGGAAAATGTGGTGTCCATGTCTTCTATGTAAATGTTAAGTCGGATGGCAAAGACTCAGAGGTGGATTTGCGATAATGGAGTTTGCAGTAGTCTACAGGGGGCTTCAGAATCGTTATTCTTCCCTCTCAGGAAAGGTCTGTCTTCATATTTAATTTACGAGCTTTTTGATATTCAAACCATGGACAGTCAAAAAGTGGTTTGGATTGGGTGTCTCAGTCTTTGTGGAGGTTTCACATCAGGCAATAATAATATTATATTAATACTCAGAATTATAAAATATTAAAGAGGAGAAGCCCTCAAGCTTCCTCGCATCAGGTCTTCCATGCGCAATCCTTCGTTGCAAGCTCAGGTCTGTTCATGCTTTTTTTGTTTGGGTTTAAAGGATGGTTCTCTTCAGGGCACAGGGTAAGTACAGTAAGTTCTTGCACTTGTGCAGTGGTATAATGGTACTGGACTCGAGAATGCACATTCCCTGTTTGTTCTCCTGGTACTTATACTTTTCTTTAGCGGTTGCCTTTGGAACCATCTTGTCTTGAGATGCTACTTACAGGTTTCTTCGCTTGTTACTTACATCTTCTGAGATTGGGGACTTCATTTGGGACGTTGTGTTCATCTGGTTTCCCATGCAACACTAAGCAACAGCTGTTGGCACTCGCAGGACATACACAGGACAACACATACACACACCCACACACACACACAGAGTCTGTGTTTCAGCTGTCGGGTTTACACAGGGTGTGGGGTTCCTTTGGGACAAGGGTGGTTAGCAGCTGACTGAATGCAGTTTAGAATCATAGTTATACATGTCAGTTTGAAGACTTAGACACAAGGCCTGGGTCGTCAGTACACATTGCAACGGTCGTTCGGAGTTCGATGGTTCTACTCAGCAGCTTGCCTCTTGTAAAGAATGCTGGGTTTTGTAACCAGACTGTTCAAGGTCGGTTCCTAGGACTGTCCAAGCTCCTTTTCTGTGCACTTTGCATTCGAAGTTACTATGATTTAAGCTAGGAAGCTCAAAAGCGGCACCGCAGGACCACCCCGAAGGACTAGGGACAAATCATGAGTCCATGGTTCCCATGTAGTACTAACGTCGGCCTCACAAAGGTGACTCCGCTGGACTTCGAGTGGGCACACGTAGATCACCGTGGGCAGCCTAGCACTTGCCAGTGTGGAGCAGCAGCACAAGTCAGGCAGACTTTCATCTGAAGCATCATGGTCTGTCGTGGTTGGTGATGCTTTAGGTTTTTTAAAGAAGCCTAGACACAGAATCATTGTTATCATGCCGCTGCCAGAAAGCCCAAGCCACCTGCCACTGTCATCATCATTCCTCTCCCTTTCCTCGTTCTTTCTCGTCGGACATGTCGTCCTCCGGTTCCGCTGACCGAGCAGGACTTCCCCATGGACTCCCGTTTTTTCTTCGCCGTTCCACCGACCCGCAGGACGAGGTCATATTCGATTTTCGTGCGATGGACTATTACCTCGCGTCGGTCTGTGGGATGGAAGACCCAAGTACCATCCTGCAGCGTAATCTCGATTATTGCGAGCAGCTGCCGTCGAACTGTTTGGACTGCCTTCCGCCGGGCATTGACTCGCAGGAGGATTTGCAGTGCTTCCTCGCCGATCTGAGCCTTGCGCAGGCATATTATTTCCGCACTGGACAACCCGACAGGATGCCCGAATGGCGCACCGAATGGCTCTCGACTGTCTTTGTACCCGAACACTCGCCGTACGACACGCAGCAGAAATGGGCGGACAGGCTCGTTACACCCATGTTGGTTGTAGCGTGGTTTCTATGAAGGTGCATGCTTTTAAAGCCATATAATATTATAATACATTGATTATTTTCCACAGAGCACATCCCGTAGGCTTTGGTCTTGGCTTGCTGCAACCGATGGACTGCTGTACAAGCGGCCCCCTGCCTTCGCGACACGGACTCCTCGGACGGTGAGTGAGAGAGACTTCTAGATTTTAATAGTTTGTGTTTCTGATAATTGAATTGTTCCCTAGCAGGAAGGACGACGGCTGGCAGATACTCGTCGAACACATGCAGGGCGATAAAATGTTGGAGTGTGGCACTCAGCTATGACATCAGCGCACTCAGTCATTCAAGCATTCCAGTACTTGCACTTGTGTGTGTGAGTGGTTAAACACGCAGCACCCACTGCCGGTCCAGGCTCTGCTTCAAGCAGATACTCGGGGCGGCCCAGCGCAGGACAGACAACGCCCTCTCCGCCGGACTCCATTCCCCGCTGTTCGGTTCCCGACACCCGCAATCGTGGATGGTCGAGATGCTGAACCGCGACTGGGAGGCCTACCCGGTGGCCGTCCCCGTTCCCTGGCAGGGCCACATGTACTACGCGGTGTCGTCGCACAACGCGTCGGACTTGTACTTCTGCATCACGAAGGGCCCCGACGGACGTGCAACAGCAGAACCAGTAAGATTTTTGTTGGTAAACCTTGTAGTATAACTGAAATACTTACCAAGTCGACAAATTTTCGGACATCGCTGGTTCAGGTGACACGATCGACTTTCAGTGCATCGGACTGTTTCTCAAGAAACTCGAACTTGGACCGGGCTCGTGGAACTAGCCGCAGTTCGTTCAAGCACGACGTACCCGCCGGCCAGTCTCCATTTGGAGTTCTGGAGCAGTTCGCTCTCGCCGGCCAGTCTCGAAAGTGACACGTTTTCTGCACTCGGAGTTCAGATCAGTTCGCTCTCGCCGTTCAAAAGAGTTGTCCTGGCACACTTTACATTTGCCGGATGTTAGTTCCTATCGCACTGTTTGCTGACTTAAACTTTTGCGCTTCAGGTTGCTGACATGGACTGGCACCTCTTTGGCGGGGTCCTCGGAGTTCTGGTGCTGCACAGTTTGTGACGATTTGCATCGGCACAGTTGCTGTGTTCTTTCCTGTCACACTCGGAAGCGACAAGTGCTTGAACCACCCGCAGTCACCAGTCACTCGTACTAGGTTTGTCATGTGCTTCATGCATTGCAATTGAGGTCGGTCACTCCTCGTTCGGTTCGCAGGGCACGGCCACACGGCAGGACGAGGACTAAGTCAGGGGTCATGCTTTCGGATTGTGACAAGGCATTCCGCGGACTCTGAGGTAAGTTAGGATCCACCTGCAGCAGACATGGAGCAATTGCCGTAGACATAAAGAGTTAAAGGCCTTTGAGCAATTGGAGTCCGGTTTGTTGCCTGGGTTGCCATTTCAGCATTTCAAGCATCGAGTGCATAGAATCGAGGGTGAGCGGTAAATTTTAGTGTTGGGCGTTACACATTAGATTTGTTGTTTGTGGCTGTGAATCATTAAGGTTAGTTCTGGCCTATTCATTGCGGGTGGTGTCTCCTTAACTAGATCTACTTACAGTGCATGGTATAAACCGATTTCACTTCTGGAAGTTCACCATACTTGTCCACAGAGGGGCTTCGGGTGTGGCTTGATTCAGGAAAATAATCATGAGGTGTACAACTCAGTACTACGACTACTACCACGACTAGTACAAGTACTACTAGCATTGGTACTGTACTACTACTACTACTACTACTACTACTAGTAGTACTAGTACGACCACTACCACTACTACTACTACTACTACTACTACTACTACTACTACTACTACTACTACTACTACTACTACTACTAGTACTACTACTACTACTACTACCTACTACTACTACTACTACTACTACTACTACTACTACTACTACTACTACTACTACTACTACTACTACTACTGTACTAGTAGTACTACTACTAGTACTACTACTACTACTACTACTAGCTAGCCAGCTAGCTAGCTAGCTAGCTAGCTAGTACTACTATTACTTCTGCTAGCACTACTACGACTACTACTGCTACTTCTAGTACTACTACTACTACTACTAGCTAACCAGTACTACTGCTACTACTACTACTACTATTTCGACTAGTACTACTACTACTACTACTACTACTACTACTACTACGACTAGTACTAGTACTAGTACTACTACTACGACTACTACTACTACTACTACTACTACTACTACTACTACTACTACTACTACTACTAGTACACTACTACTACTACTAGTACTACTAGTACTACTACTACTAATACTTCTACTTCAACTAATAGGGACTGCAATTTCGGCCTACTGGTTTTTCCTTTCTTTAATGAGTAGTGGTACTGCTGCTAGTACTACTCTTCGCAATCTGGATTAGTATTGCTACGAGTAATTACTAGACCAGTAGTCAACCAGCTGGAGGAAGGCGCTCTTGCAATCGCTGTTGTCCTGTTCATATGGAGGACACGGACTCCATTGGCCGGCATCGCTGCCGCTGAGCCTTCTCGTTTCAGGCACTGTGCTCTCGTGCGGTCTACGCTTTGTGTCTTGCTTGCCATGTTCGTCCAGTCACAATGCACTGTGAGACCACCCAGCAGCAGGGCTTGATTGATTGTTTGGTTTTCCGAAGCCGTCCTGCCTGTGCGTTGAGACTTCGTGCAGTCTTATCATCCTTCCCCCGTCGTTCTTCCTCGACGGACCTTGCCCAGCATGCCTCGTGATGCCGGCCCCCGCAAGCCCACCCTCAAGCAGCTGGCGAAGCAGAAAGCGAAGGACATCAAGACCCGGGAGCGCAACGAGGCGACGTTCGCATCCGCCGTTCAGCACTCCAAAAGCACCATACTCGACGTGGACATGCGGTTCATTCAAGACACGCTGACCCAGAACCCGACTTGGATTTCTCCACTCGCTGGTCTGATCCGCTCGGGCTCGTTGAATGGTCTTCTGAAGGACGTTGCCAAGAAGGAGGAGACCGGTGGACTGAGATGGAAGGGCAAGTGCACCAAATGGGGCAGTTTGCCGCTTGAGATGGCGAGCTTAATGCTCAAGCATTGCGGTGTGGAGCTCGCGGAGGACGTACAGAAGGACGAACCCGTCGTACGGACCCTCTTCGAGATCCAGTTCTGGGCAGCCAAGTCGGCGTCCTTGCCATCTCGTGCGGACATTCGCTATCAGTCCACGTTGGTCAAGTTAGCGAGGGCCCGCATGGAGGACGTTGGTCGCAACTACATAGCTGCGGTGAACTCGGCGGAGGCTATCAGTGTTGACCGGGACAGGTACAACATCTGGTCACTTGAGAACAACACGTTGTACTGCCACGTCTTTGCCACACAAGATGGACACCCTCGCCGTTCCCGCTCGGAGTTCGTACCCAACGAGTCGTACCTCAGCCACGAGCTTCCTACTCTCCCGGACAACAAGACGTGGCAATTGGACGACCCTTTTGCGGTGGACTGTGTCATTTCAGATGGACAGCATAACTCGTTGTTCAGTTTTGAATGCGCGAGTTTCTTTCCTACTTTGCCGGACATGAAGGCCAAGTGGACCTTCGACTTGTCGTCGGACGCAGACACCACGGCTGGCCTCGGCGACAATGTGCCGCAGGGCACCCCGTCGGTCCGGAGTGCATAATGCACTCTCTCCTGGTAGTTCAGTGTGTCTTGAGTTTGGGGTTGACTTTACTCGTTGTTCTGTCCAGTTTGTTCACTCGAAAAGCACAATGTCGTTCGCCTCGCCGTTCGACCCATTGTGTCTGAGTGAGTGGACAGGCACGAGTTTCACTGGGGCCGTGAAGCCGGCAACTTGCAAGCTGCATAAAAGAATACGTGCGATGAATGGCTGACTGCAATAATGACTTCCTTGCGGTGCCTTGCAGTATGTGCTACATACATGTTGCAGAAGAACACAGACCCATGACACGTGGTGTGAGCACTGCCTTGCGACATCAGCGATTCGTTGCCGCTGTCTTTGGGCTTCCAGAATAAAAGCTGCATGCCTGCAGAGCCTCCCTTTCTCTTGGTTTGGCAGATGTCACATATACTTCCTGGGACATAGCCTATAAAGTTTTGCTACATTCGTTCACCAGAAACAGACTGTAGAATTGATCCACTCGCTATCAGATGCTGGAGCCCGCTTCTGCCGATGGACCCTCTTCTTCAGGACCTCCAGCTTTTTTCAGCTCTGCGTCGGACAAGCGTCGGACAGTTGCATTTTGCATTCCCTGCGGGACACACGGAAGCCTGAAGGGCGAGAGCTACAAGTACAAAGAGCCGCAGACCAAGGTAACGGATGGACATCGTTTTTGGCACATGCGTTGGTTTGTGGACTTCCTCGGAGGACACGAGTCTCGAAATTTCCTCGCAGGCAGTGTGTCGACGTTCAGGAACAAGCTCTTCACGATTGCATGGCCCTGCTGGACAGACACGGAGGACGCTCTGAAAAAAGAGATCGAGTCGCACTTTCTCCAGAGTTCGTTCTCCCTCCTCAAGCAGCAGGAGCACGCTGCAAACGCCGAGAAGAAGGGCACCAAACGAAAGGCATCCTCGCAGCAGATGCAGGACGACATGGAGGACGACAACGAGCAAGCGGACAATGAGGAGCACACGGGTGACCAGATGGAAGAGGTAGCAGCTGGACGAAGCACACGTTGTACAGAGTTTGCCACGTCGAGCTTTGCAACGATTGTTCTTTTGCATCAATGGCACCAGGGTATGCGCAAAGATGCCAAATGGAAGAAGCCGGCAGAGGAGGTATCCAAGCTGGCCGGGGAGTTGCTTCAAGGCCTCGCTTCCTTGTTCCTGCAGACCCCGCAGGACTTCTCATTCACGTGGGACGGAAACACTCTGGTGCTGCCGTTCAAAGGAGGTTCGCTGGACGTGGACGAGGTTGTACTGCAAAACAGTTTACTTGCTAAAGTACTACACCGCGATCGTTCCCGATTCATGGACGTGCTGCAGGATGTGAATGTGGACTGCACCCGTCGGACAATTGGAGACACTCGCAAGTCATCTAGTTTGAGGACGAAGTACTACTTGTTGGCGGCTTTGGCACGTGCCATGGATTCGTCGGACGACACGCATTCCTGCTGGACATCTTTGAATGTGAAGCAAGTGATGCAGCTTAGGAGAGAGGTTTCGATTCGAGGGTTTGGAGGGTTTGAAGGGTTTGGAGGGTTCCGGGGTTTTAAGATGTAGGGTTGTGTCTTGAAAGCCCGAAAATTGATATTCCCCCTGTTGTTTCAGGAGCACCTCCGGATATCGTCGGTCGTCCACGAGTTTTCGACAAGAGGTTGCGAGTTCATCGAATGCCACACGCAGGACACTTACCTCCACATTGCAAGGACATGCGTTCACCGTGCAGGACAGCAGCGAACAGCAGGACGAACAAAAGATCAAGAAGCACGCTTCTATGGACGCACACAGGCTAGCACGCATGGAGCGATACGCCTATGTCACGCAGGGCAAGTCAGATTTCCTCTCGACGGACATTTTGTGCGTGGTGGCAGATGCAGTGCACGTGGGAAGTGACGATTGGCTGAACATCATGGTGTACAACCACACGACGGACAAAGTTTGGGTCTGCCCGCCGCAGGCGCTTTTTTTTTTGTTAAGCAACACATATTTCTGAGGCGTTTTAGGCAAGAGGCGAGGTACGTCAGAGCCTTGCTTAAGTTGACCTTTTTGGGTGCCGTTTTCGTAGCTTCTGGGTCCGACCAAAATCGTTTTTCCGAGGGGAGGTACACGTATCCCCGCTCAGGCTCGGTTTGGGGCGGAGTCTTTCTATTGTATTTTATATAAAGATAGGTACACGTATCCCCGCTGACCCCTGGGTTTCGGGATTGGCCTGATAAAGGCTCCCGGCCGCCCTTCTACTGATGAGTAGGTACGCACAGCCTTGCTTAAGTTGACCGGGTCCCGGGTGGAGGCCGAGGAACGCATTTCGGCCACATTTTGGCTGCATTTCGGCCCCCAAAAAGGTACGCCAGATCCCCGCTTAAGTTGACCGGCCGGTCCCCCAAAAAAGGGCCCCTGGGTGATTATATGGTAACAACCTCTGTCGTTTGTTTTGCATGCTGTTGCTGACAAGCTCTTCCTCTAAGCTTTGCTTCACATTTTTCTCTGTGTAGTCAGACCACGCAGCAGGTCCAGAAATCGTCCGTCTTGTCGGCTGAGCAGTGGAAAGCTATGTGGAACAAGGCTTCCAAGAAGTTCCTCGGGATCGAGAAACCCGTTGGACCTGGTCATGCGGAGGACCGGCTGGCCACACTGTCTTGGATGCAGGACATAAACCACGGCTTGCGACCCATTGGCTGGACTTTTGGCTGCTGCCAGAGCACGCCGGCCGGCCCCGCGGAGGACGACACGAAGGCTAAACGTGCACCGATCATGATTTTGTGCACCGACCAAGAAGCAACACAGCTGGCGGCTGTCTCCTTCTTGAGGAACAAAAAGAGCCTCTGGATCGAACACGTCTCGGACCCCGCCCACAGGTCGCACAACGACGTGGCTTTGGCCTTGTCGGCCGCTGGACTCCTGAAGTTCTGCACGTGCATCTCGCTGTACAACATCAGGTATGGACCCTGGCAGAAGGGCTCGTGGGCGTTGAAGATCCAGCAAGCCGCAAATCGCATGAAGGACAACATGGACCCCTCGGACCCGATATTGCTCCTTTTCTTCCCGGACATTCTGCTGGACGCCGGCCTCTCCCCCCTGGACGACAACACGGAGGAGAAACGCAGGTCGTTTTTGCAGACATTACCCGACATGGACTGCATCCGCATCAAGGGCACGAAGGCCAGCAAGAGTCGGTTCAATTCCCTGACGACGGCCCACAGCGCGCTGGACAAAGAGTGGTCGGTCTTGGCTTTAGTTCTCACGGTGGTCTGCTTGGAGCACAACTGGGCAGTTTCCACTAAGGACCTCTTCTCGCAGGACAGCAACCAGGCCCGTGCCTCGGTTCCATATGGTGGAAGCAAGTCTTCTGCCATACAGGAGGCCAAGCAAAGGCATGGACCAGGAGCGGAAGGGCAGCGCGAACAGTCTACACTTAATGACGAAGTTCGTGATCTCGCAGGACAACAAGACGACAGCCAGGATGATGTTCCAGGTCTTGCAACCCGAAGAGCTTCGTTGTTCGCTCATGCTCAAGCAGCTGCGTTCCAAAGGCATGACGAAGGACTACTACTCTGGCTGGGCACACTGGTCTTGGATGAGCACTGCAAAGGACCACGTCAGGACTTTGTCGAATTTGGAAGGTTTATCTCGTGTCGGCCTCGACCTGACACTGGCACGCGCACAACCCCCGGAGGAGACAGAGCTTGTCTGGCAGGACTCGCTCGCAGGCCAAATGACGCAGTTGACACTACAGATCCTGCGGCTGCGGGCCGGGGCACAGCTGTACCATACTGGAGGTTTCGGTGCGACCGCAGGACTAGTCCATGCTGAAGAGCAGTTCCGTCGGGCAAGCTTGGATTTTTTCAAAGAGATGCAGTCTTGTATCCAGGACACGCACAGTGGTGGTTCTCGTATGGCAAAAAAATTGCTCGAAGGTCATTTCTCCCAAGGGCCGATTAGTCGGTACATCCTCGCCGATCTTTGCACTACCCGGTTTCAGAGCCTTACGGAGGACGTTGCACACGTATTGACCAGCATTTGGTCGGGCCTCTTGAACACGAAGATCATCGAAGACTGTAATAAAGTCCAGCGCGAGGCCGAGCAACGACATTCGTCTTCGAAGGACTTGGGTCGTTTGGACGGATGGAAGGCTGTGACCCAACAGGCCGTGGTCAAGATGTACGAGAGGGTGGAGGCACTGTCAACGGAGCTCTACCACACGCCGGCAGCGTTTGACGTGGCCAAACTTTTCTGCAAAGACACCGAGAAGAAGAAGATTCAAGCAGTTCGTCGTCGTTCCGATTCGTCGGTCAGCACGCAGGTCAGTGCCTCGGAGGTGCAGGAAGCACAGCTTCTTGCAGACGTGACGAAGACGAGGGACTGGGTCTCCCACAACCACGCCGAGGAACAGGAGGTTTTGGCTGCCTTCAGTTTACTGATGAAGGCGTGGAGGGCCAAGCGATGGTCGCTTTGTGAAGAAGGTTGGTGCTCTGGACTTTTGCCCGAAGGACATGTTGTACTGGCAGGTGCAGACCCGTTGTTCATCGTTCGGACATACCGTTTGGCTGCACTCGCATGGCCCGGCAAGATCGTTAAGGACAAGGACCATGAGTTTTTCGAATTCAACATGGGCGTTCGGTCTCTCTTTTGGATGCACAGCACATCTTTGGACTTGGAAGTGTTGCGGCTGCGAGTTGTTTCACCTCTGCGTGCCTCGGCTGCAGTACAGTTGAACATTGTCAGCCCGACACGGACATTCTCTACATATATATTCGTCCTATAATGAGTGACGATGATTGATTGACACGGAAGGCTTCTCCGGTTCAGATTGTAAGTTTCGGCCCGGGGGGGGGTAGCACTGAAGCTATTTTTTATGGGTTTCTGAACAACTCAGGCGATTCGACAGTCAAGGATTCGAAGTTTCACAGAGTTAGGTTGAGTAGCCCAGGATGGCACGTGCGTCGAGGTTTTGGGTATTGACGAAAGGAGGGTGTGGTTGTGTGTACTGCTACCACTTTTTTGGCCATACTACTAGTGCTAGTACTAGTGCTAGCAGTAGTATTAGTAGTAGTAGTAGTAGTAGTAGTAGTAGTAGTACTAGTAGTACTAGTACTAGTAGTAGTAATACTACTACTACTAGGACTGTTGCTGAGATTCCTTCTACTACTGTAAACTACTGCGATTGCTTGTAGTAGTAGTACTACTACTACAAGTACTACTAGTAGTAGTAGTAGTAGTACTACTACTACTACTACTACTACTACTACTACTAGTACCAGTACTACTACTCCTACTACTAGTATTACTACAACTTCTTCTACTACTACTACAACTACTACTGCTACTACTGCAACTACTAGTAGTAGTAGTACTACTACTAGTAGTAGTACTACTACTACTACTACTACTAGTACTACTACTACTACTACCACTACTACTACTACTACTACTACTACTACTACTACTACTACTACTACTACTACTACTACTACTACTACTACTACTACTACTACTACTACTTCGAGTCTTTTTACCAGTCTTCCTAGTGATATCACCGCTTTTTACTGACCAGGCGCAAAACTTAACGATTGCGATCATTTTTTACTAAGAGTGTTGCTGCCGCTACTGCTACTGCTGAGGTCGTTCCACGCAGGGCAGCCACCTCAACAACGGCATCGTGTTTTTGGTGGACAAGAAGATGGGCACGTTGGACTTTCACGCCGAGCAGGGCTTCGCTGCCTGTTCTGAGGCTTTGTTGCGCAGGTTGTGCCAGCACATGGGTTGGACCGCCACCCAACCCAAATCAGGTGTGGACGCAGGACATCAGCTGGCTGTTGCCGCCATGCTCAACATGGACAACTCGTTGGTCGAAGAGGACGTGGTTCAACGAATCCTGGCAAGGCATCAGACTGACAAGTGGATGCCGGAGGTCGACGACAAGGACTTGGAAGCCGTCGTTCGGGACACGCTGCTCATTGGCGAGCAGGACAAGGCCCTCAAGGAGCTCAGTGCCCGTCGGTCCACGGTTTCGGCCAAAAGTCTACGACCAAGGTATGCACGATGTACAAGAACGCCGTCTCGGACCTGGACAAGGACTTTTGGAAGGCCGGACAGGACACACGCCGACGCAAGACTCAGAAGGCCGAGAAGGACAGCAAAAAGCTAAAGCAGCAGTACGACCGGGTGTACGCAAAGCTGAATGCCACGACGGACGAGCTTGTGAAGAGCATGGTTCCTGATACTGTACAGGTTTGGACGGACCCAAAGAATGGTCGTTGGAAGGTGTCGTACAAGACAGCTGTAGTCAGCATTACACGTAGTATTTCATGGACACAAGTAGGTGAAGCTGCCGCCGGTCGAGCCTGTGTAACACAAGGTTGGTCATGGGTGGAGCACCACGAAGGACGTGACCCACCCGAAAACTTGCAGGAGCGATTGACAAGGTTCGACTCCTGAGTTCACTCGGACTTGACATGCCCGTGATTGGACTTTTTCTCCTCGTAGCACATCGTCGTTCAGCATCGATGCACACATTCGTCGGGCCCAAAAGAGGATTATTCCGCTTTGCACGCGTGTTTGATCCGTGCAATTGATGCTTCTAGTCAGACTTCTGTAATGCACTGCTACGTGTGTGAGACAGTGGCGGTGATGTGGGTTCAAGTTCAGGAGCATGTCGTCCATGCATTGAGCACGTATTTTAAGTAGGCCAGACATGTACTGATATGGCGAGCCAACGCGCCCTCACTCACCTTCTGTGTAACTTTCCCCACGGACACACAAGATAATGAGTAGTCATGTAGCGCAACTGGAAATTGTACCAGAAATGTTTGTACTTGAAACCTAGGTTGTTATTCTCGGTGGGAGTCCATGAGAATTCAGTTTTGTTGAAATAAATGGAACGGAAAGAGTCTCTGTACATGTCTCGACTCGTGGTTCCATCCTCGAAGTATTACTCGTGCCATGGTGGCCCGGCCGAAGTTACAGGAGGTGGGACTGTCACGACGACCCTCGGCATACGCGCTGTTCATGCAGGACATGTGCAAGGACTCTGTGGACCCCAAATCTCGTCGTCGACTGTCCCGGAAAACATCACTTCGCGGTTCAAAACATTATCTGCGCAAGTGGCTTCTTGGCTGCAAAATCAATATAGATACTGACACATGTGCCCCTTGCCTAGAACCCCAAGTCATCTGAAGCCACGGGAAGTAAAATCTTGGCAATTCTGGTCAGGAACCCGAATATGCCATCTTAGCTACGTACCAAAGTTATTTACTTCAGACATAATTAATAAGATGTAGCTAAAAGTCCTAATACAAGTCATGTTACTTTTTACTCGGGGATTACCTTTTCACCCAATCGTCCAGTAAAATTCCTCTGTTCCCCGAGGCACAACCGAAAGGACCTCCGTGACGAGTACACACGCAAGGCCAGGCAGGGCTACCAGGAGAATCGGGTCCAACGCGAAGAATTTCGACAGGCCAAACACACGGAAGTTCCCCCCGCTTCGTTCATGGACAGAGAACTGCCGGACGTCGCAGAGTCGCAGGACTTCGACGGTCGTGGCATTTTTCGCTACACGGCCGAGGACCCACTGGTGCAGGAGAAACATATGGGTCGCGGCACGTACGGGGAGATTTTCGCTTGCACGTACCAGGGCCTGAAGTTAGCCTTGAAAGTGGCCGTTCGCACGCCGGACAGGGAGACTGCACTGTTGGACGTGCACCAAGACGGTCTCGAAAAGACGTGGGACTTGACCCGTGAGTTCACTCTTTTGAGCCAGATAGGACCTCATCCGAATGTTCTGCGACTCTATGCCTTGCTGACATCCTCGACTGGGCACACGGGAATTCTAATGGAGCGGGCTTCCTGCGACCTCTTGAAGGCCACACGGGACTTGAAGACGGACGACCTTCAGGACGGAGTTCCCTGGAGCACACGACGAGCCCAAGTAACGACGTACTTTCGGCAGACACTCGCAGCTCTTACATTTGTGCACAGCAAAAACATCGTACATTTGGACGTGAAAACGAACAACTTCCTCGTGTTTCTCCTCGGCGAGCGGGTGGTGCTGTCCGACTTTGGTTTTTGCCGAGCTTTGCCACTCAATGGAAAAGCAAAAGTCAGAGCTGACGAAGTCTACACGACGTACTACCGGCCGATCGAGTGCCTTTACTCCGGGGACGGCAAGGCCTGGACCATGAATCCTAGTCGAAGAAAGTTGAAAGTAGTAAGCCCGGTGCGTATGTTCATTCTAGTAACACTTTATGATTTTGCGGATCTGAACTGCAGGACCAGATCAACCTCAGGCATTCCCGGATCCAACTGATGTCATTACTACTAGCAAACTCGCAATGGCCATTGTAATTGAAAACTTGACACAAAGATCTGATTCTTGATTCATAGAAGAGTCATGTCAGCACATGCAGTCGTAGACTCAGCTTCTTAGTCAAAGACATAGCCTGAAAAACTTCATATCTTGCTAGTAACAGCCATGTCTTTAAGAATTGACTTGTTTTTTGGCAGGAAGTATGACTATGTGTTTCATTTTGTTGTCGTTTCCCTTAACTGCTCAGCAGCTTCACTTTGATGAAAGAGGTGGAGATCGGCCCGAAGGCGGACATGTGGGCACTCGGTGTGGTGACGTGGGATTGCTACGCGAAGACGACACGCTCGCTGTTCACTCCCGACCCGAAGGGCTTCGTCAAGCACACGCCGACCATCTCACAAGCGCTCGTTCGTTTCCAGACTGCATGGCGCGAGAGAGCACGCGACCTGCACTTGCTGGACGACGACATCGCTGCACACGTTTTCGGTTCATGCTTCACATTGGAGCAGGACAGGCGCAGCTCACTCGATTTGTTGAAGGATTTGCAGGGCCGTTTCACGAGGACAATTCAGTCGCTGGACGAAGAAGAGGAGCCGTAGCAAGTCCCCGGTGTACGTAATGCTATAACTTTCCAACGTGTCTTTCGCAAAGTATGATTTTATGTCAGACAAGAGATGACGAATGTTGTCGCCGGTGGACTCGCCCGTGCAAGTTTTGCATGACACACGTTGTTCGATGACCCGATGTTTCGAATCATTGAATCAGTTCATTGAATCTCGTAAGAGAATTAACTTAAGAAGATTGCAGAAAACCAGAATAATGTATTAGACTTTGTGGTTGGGTTCTTTTTGTTCAGTTCCCCGCTGTCACACGATTGACGACCGACTTGTGCATGTCAAGGACGGCCCTTCGGCAAGGATAAAAAGGGCCGCTCATTCTGCCATTTGGAATCTGTAGGTTCTACAGAAAATGTACATGCAGAGGCGTGTCTGAAGTCCTAAGGATAATACACCGCTGTTCCCCCACACTCCTTGGCTAGATGCTTTCCATTTCCATGTTGCAGGCCCTGGGGCAGAGGCCACACCCTTCTCACTCTGGCAGCGACACACGGAGCACTTCAAGGACGGTTTCGGCCGCACAGTTCAGTGCAGTCTTGGATGGAATGTTCAGATGTCCTATGTTTTGAAATGCTGCTTACACTATGATGTTAGTTCGTTCTTGTTGAATGTGGTTTTAGTTTTCGGTTGGACTAGTCGCAGAGAGGCTCCCAATGGATTTCTTTTACTGTCGATTTGGAAAGCTTTGTTTTTCAATGTTTCTTGCTGCTGCTGGAAGAATGGGGTCAACCTTTCCGACCTGGTTTCATGTTGGTCTCCAGAGAGCCAAGTCAGTCTTCTGGCTCCAGAACATCATCTGAACAGTGCAATGCAGGGGCAGCTATACTGATAAAAGCACGTCGTTCAGCAGGATTCATAAAGAGCATTATATAATTGGACGAGAGGCCGGGGCTTGTGTTCGGAACGCCTATACCTATCGGCAAACTCATCGTCTCCCGGTTCCTTAGTCCTGCTTCCTGAGAGAACATCTGGCACTCGCTGTACAGTACACGTAGCTTACCCATGGCTTTGCGGCGAGCGTTGCAGTTCCAGCCGGAGGACTTACCCACGCCGGACAGACCCCATCGCCGTACTGCAGAAGTGGTGAAGCAAGTCGAGGTTCATATTCCGAAGTACAGCCTGCAACACTTTCCACGTACCCTGCCGGCGCATGCAACACGCACGAAGGACTTGTTCAGGCTCTGGGTCAGGAGGCTCGACCCCGAGGACGTGGCATACTGTCAGGACTTGGTGCGTGAAAGCACGCTCCTCGATGGACAATACGGGTCGATCTGCAGTGGGATGGACATCGCTGCGACGGTCATGAAGCAGTTCTGGGACTGGGAACGTTTCCACTGGGAGCTGGACTCGCCGGCATTCACTCACAAGTTCGCCTGCGAGAAGGAGCCCGCCAAACGCCAGTTCCTTTTGACGACGGACAGGAAGATCGAGCGCATGTTCTGTAACGCGACGTACCTGGAATATGACAAGGAAATCTGGGACTCGAAAACGAACACGTTCGTGCGCATGCCACGCTGTACGGTCATGACGGAGGGCTTCCCATGTCAGGATTGTTCTGTCCTGAACCCGTCGTCGTCCACGTCGGCCAACAGATCCTGCGTTGCCGACGGCACTCTTCGCACTGGCTCCGTGCTGCAGGGCCTCGTTCACTACCTGCAGTCGACGGGCCTCGTCGGACCGAATTTCTGTTTGTTTGAGAACGTCGCCGGACTGAAGACCAAGACCCGTACCGCCGACGGCAGCACTGGACCCTCCAACCTGGACCATGTCGGACACTTGATCAGCACAAAGACAGATCGTTTGCTGCATGTCTGGGAGTTGGACCCACGAATGTTCGGTGTTCCACAAAGTCGAACGCGGCTGTGGATGACAGCCATTCCACGCCGGATCTTCGAGGGACTCCTTCCAGAACACGAAGTACAAAAGATGCTGAACAGCATCATGGACACACTCCTGGGTCTGA
Organism: Symbiodinium sp. CCMP2592; assembly: GCA_905221615.1. Lineage (NCBI taxonomy): Eukaryota > Dinophyceae > Suessiales > Symbiodiniaceae > Symbiodinium > Symbiodinium sp. CCMP2592. The sequence continues at coordinate 1,763,245 of CAJNDT010003112.1, read as the reverse complement.
AGGAGATCTCGGTGTCGGAGTACCTGGTCAACTCGAGGCCCATGCTTAGATGGCAATGGTTCCTCGTACACTGTACACCTCGCAGGGAGCATGGTTCCAGGGATATTGTAGTAGTTCTGATTTTTTTACTCAGTAAGTTCGGAGAATTGAAGACAGAGTATCAGAGTATCGTCTTCATCTTTCTGGTTTCTGGCAGGAGTAGTAGCTTCCCACATCCTTGCCATCATCGAATCAGGTGTAGTTCTGTGAGATTGAGCTTATTTGCTGCTGCATTACTCCCCTACCACCGACATACAGTACAGTTGTTTTTCTCGTTTTGAAGTTGATTCAGGACATGTGTTTTAGTTAAGGTCCTTGGGTGCGTCTGACGGGAGGATCAGGTTTCTTCAAGATACTTCTTTCATGCCACGGCTTGTTGTACTGCCTTGATTGAAAAATAGGGACGTAGTGCTAAATGTAGGTTCGCAGGTGTGTTTCTAGGTGTACTCATGCAATAAGTACTTTCTACTTGTATTCTGTTCTGATGCAGGTGCGTGCATATGGCGAAGTTCACCACGGAGTACAACAAGAAGTTGCAGCAGCTCCAAA
>CAJNDT010003112.1:1460314-1762557 GCA_905221615.1 Symbiodinium sp. CCMP2592 | reverse complement strand
ACAGGCTCGTTACACCCATGTTGGTTGTAGCGTGGTTTCTATGAAGGTGCATGCTTTTAAAGCCATATAATATTATAATACATTGATTATTTTCCACAGAGCACATCCCGTAGGCTTTGGTCTTGGCTTGCTGCAACCGATGGACTGCTGTACAAGCGGCCCCCTGCCTTCGCGACACGGACTCCTCGGACGGTGAGTGAGAGAGACTTCTAGATTTTAATAGTTTGTGTTTCTGATAATTGAATTGTTCCCTAGCAGGAAGGACGACGGCTGGCAGATACTCGTCGAACACATGCAGGGCGATAAAATGTTGGAGTGTGGCACTCAGCTATGACATCAGCGCACTCAGTCATTCAAGCATTCCAGTACTTGCACTTGTGTGTGTGAGTGGTTAAACACGCAGCACCCACTGCCGGTCCAGGCTCTGCTTCAAGCAGATACTCGGGGCGGCCCAGCGCAGGACAGACAACGCCCTCTCCGCCGGACTCCATTCCCCGCTGTTCGGTTCCCGACACCCGCAATCGTGGATGGTCGAGATGCTGAACCGCGACTGGGAGGCCTACCCGGTGGCCGTCCCCGTTCCCTGGCAGGGCCACATGTACTACGCGGTGTCGTCGCACAACGCGTCGGACTTGTACTTCTGCATCACGAAGGGCCCCGACGGACGTGCAACAGCAGAACCAGTAAGATTTTTGTTGGTAAACCTTGTAGTATAACTGAAATACTTACCAAGTCGACAAATTTTCGGACATCGCTGGTTCAGGTGACACGATCGACTTTCAGTGCATCGGACTGTTTCTCAAGAAGCTCGAACTTGGACCGGGCTCGTGGAACTAGCCGCAGTTCGTTCAAGCACGACGTACCCGCCGGCCAGTCTCCATTTGGAGTTCTGGAGCAGTTCGCTCTCGCCGGCCAGTCTCGAAAGTGACACGTTTTCTGCACTCGGAGTTCAGATCAGTTCGCTCTCGCCGTTCAAAAAGAATTGTCCTGGCACACTTTACATTTGCCGGATGTTAGTTCCTATCGCACTGTTTGCTGACTTAAACTTTTGCGCTTCAGGTTGCTGACATGGACTGGCACCTCTTTGGCGGGGTCCTCGGAGTTCTGGTGCTGCACAGTTTGTGACGATTTGCATCGGCACAGTTGCTGTGTTCTTTCCTGTCACACTCGGAAGCGACAAGTGCTTGAACCACCCGCAGTCACCAGTCACTCGTACTAGGTTTGTCATGTGCTTCATGCATTGCAATTGAGGTCGGTCACTCCTCGTTCGGTTCGCAGGGCACGGCCACACGGCAGGACGAGGACTAAGTCAGGGGTCATGCTTTCGGATTGTGACAAGGCATTCCGCGGACTCTGAGGTAAGTTAGGATCCACCTGCAGCAGACATGGAGCAATTGCCGTAGACATAAAGAGTTAAAGGCCTTTGAGCAATGGGAGTCCGGTTTGTTGCCTGGGTTGCCATTTCAGCATTTCAAGCATCGAGTGCATAGAATCGAGGGTGAGCGGTAAATTTTAGTGTTGGGCGTTACACATTAGATTTGTTGTTTGTGGCTGTGAATCATTAAGGTTAGTTCTGGCCTATTCATTGCGGGTGGTGTCTCCTTAACTAGATCTACTTACAGTGCATGGTATAAACCGATTTCACTTCTGGAAGTTCACCATACTTGTCCACAGAGGGGCTTCGGGTGTGGCTTGATTCAGGAAAATAATCATGAGGTGTACAACTCAGTACTACGACTACTACCACGACTAGTACAAGTACTACTAGCATTGCTACTGTACTACTACTACTACTACTACTACTACTACTACTACTACTACTACTACTACTACTACTACTACTAATTACTAATTACTACTACTACTACTACTACTACTACTACTACTACTACTACTACTACTACTACTACTACTACTACTACTACTACTAGTACTACTACTACTACTACTACTACTACTACTACTACTACTACTACTACTACTACTACTACTACTACTACTACTACTATACTCCTACTACTACTACTACTACTACTACTACTACTACTACTACTACTACTACTACTACTACTACTACTACTAGTACTAGTACTACTACTACTACTACTACTACTACTAGCTAGCCAGCTAGCTAGCTAGCTAGCTAGCTACTACTATTACTTCTGCTAGCACTACTACGACTACTACTGCTACTTCTACTACTACTACTACTACTACTAGCTAACCAGTACTACTGCTACTACTACTACTACTATTTCGACTAGTACTACTACTACTACTACTACGACTAGTACTAGTACTAGTACTACTACTACGACTACTACTACTACTACTACTACTACTACTGCTACTACTACTACTACTACTACTACTAGTACACTACTACTACTACTAGTACTACTAGTACTACTACTACTACTAATACTTCTACTTCAACTAATAGGGACTGCAATTTCGGCCTACTGGTTTTTCCTTTCTTTAATGAGTAGTGGTACTGCTGCTAGTACTACTCTTCGCAATCTGGATTAGTATTGCTACGAGTAATTACTAGACCAGTAGTCAACCAGCTGGAGGAAGGCGCTCTTGCAATCGCTGTTGTCCTGTTCATATGGAGGACACGGACTCCATTGGCCGGCATCGCTGCCGCTGAGCCTTCTCGTTTCAGGCACTGTGCTCTCGTGCGGTCTACGCTTTGTGTCTTGCTTGCCATGTTCGTCCAGTCACAATGCACTGTGAGACCACCCAGCAGCAGGGCTTGATTGATTGTTTGGTTTTCCGAAGCCGTCCTGCCTGTGCGTTGAGACTTCGTGCAGTCTTATCATCCTTCCCCGTCGTTCTTCCTCGACGGACCTTGCCCAGCATGCCTCGTGATGCCGGCCCCCGCAAGCCCACCCTCAAGCAGCTGGCGAAGCAGAAAGCGAAGGACATCAAGACCCGGGAGCGCAACGAGGCGACGTTCGCATCCGCCGTTCAGCACTCCAAAAGCACCATACTCGACGTGGACATGCGGTTCATTCAAGACACGCTGACCCAGAACCCGACTTGGATTTCTCCACTCGCTGGTCTGATCCGCTCGGGCTCGTTGAATGGTCTTCTGAAGGACGTTGCCAAGAAGGAGGAGACCGGTGGACTGAGATGGAAGGGCAAGTGCACCAAATGGGGCAGTTTGCCGCTTGAGATGGCGAGCTTAATGCTCAAGCATTGCGGTGTGGAGCTCGCGGAGGACGTACAGAAGGACGAACCCGTCGTACGGACCCTCTTCGAGATCCAGTTCTGGGCAGCCAAGTCGGCGTCCTTGCCATCTCGTGCGGACATTCGCTATCAGTCCACGTTGGTCAAGTTAGCGAGGGCCCGCATGGAGGACGTTGGTCGCAACTACATAGCTGCGGTGAACTCGGCGGAGGCTATCAGTGTTGACCGGGACAGGTACAACATCTGGTCACTTGAGAACAACACGTTGTACTGCCACGTCTTTGCCACACAAGATGGACACCCTCGCCGTTCCCGCTCGGAGTTCGTACCCCACGAGTCGTACCTCAGCCACGAGCTTCCTACTCTCCCGGACAACAAGACGTGGCAATTGGACGACCCTTTTGCGGTGGACTGTGTCATTTCAGATGGACAGCATAACTCGTTGTTCAGTTTTGAATGCGCGAGTTTCTTTCCTAATTACTTTGCCGGACATGAAGGCCAAGTGGACCTTCGACTTGTCGTCGGACGCAGACACCACGGCTGGCCTCGGCGACAGTGTGCCGCAGGGCACCCCGTCGGTCCGGAGTGCATAATGCACTCTCTCCTGGTAGTTCAGTGTGTCTTGAGTTTGGGGTTGACTTTACTCGTTGTTCTGTCCAGTTTGTTCACTCGAAAAGCACAATGTCGTTCGCCTCGCCGTTCGACCCATTGTGTCTGAGTGAGTGGACAGGCACGAGTTTCACTGGGGCCGTGAAGCCGGCAACTTGCAAGCTGCATAAAAGAATACGTGCGATGAATGGCTGACTGCAATAATGACTTCCTTGCGGTGCCTTGCAGTATGTGCTACATACATGTTGCAGAAGAACACAGACCCATGACACGTGGTGTGAGCACTGCCTTGCGACATCAGCGATTCGTTGCCGCTGTCTTTGGGCTTCCAGAATAAAAGCTGCATGCCTGCAGAGCCTCCCTTTCTCTTGGTTTGGCAGATGTCACATATACTTCCTGGGACATAGCCTATAAAGTTTTGCTACATTCGTTCACCAGAAACAGACTGTAGAATTGATCCACTCGCTATCAGATGCTGGAGCCCGCTTCTGCCGATGGACCCTCTTCTTCAGGACCTCCAGCTTTTTTCAGCTCTGCGTCGGACAAGCGTCGGACAGTTGCATTTTGCATTCCCTGCGGGACACACGGAAGCCTCAAGGGCGAGAGCTACAAGTTCAAAGAGCCGCAGACCAAGGTAACGGATGGACATCGTTTTTGGCACATGCGTTGGTTTGTGGACTTCCTCGGAGGACACGAGTCTCGAAATTTCCTCGCAGGCAGTGTGTCGACGTTCAGGAACAAGCTCTTCACGATTGCATGGCCCTGCTGGACAGACACGGAGGACGCTCTGAAAAAAGAGATCGAGTCGCACTTTCTCCAGAGTTCGTTCTCCCTCCTCAAGCAGCAGGAGCACGCTGCAAACGCCGAGAAGAAGGGCACCAAACGAAAGGCATCCTCGCAGCAGATGCAGGACGACATGGAGGACGACAACGAGCAAGCGGACAATGAGGAGCACACGGGTGACCAGATGGAAGAGGTAGCAGCTGGACGAAGCACACGTTGTACAGAGTTTGCCACGTCGAGCTTTGCAACGATTGTTCTTTTGCATCAATGGCACCAGGGTATGCGCAAAGATGCCAAATGGAAGAAGCCGGCAGAGGAGGTATCCAAGCTGGCCGGGGAGTTGCTTCAAGGCCTCGCTTCCTTGTTCCTGCAGACCCCGCAGGACTTCTCATTCACGTGGGACGGAAACACTCTGGTGCTGCCGTTCAAAGGAGGTTCGCTGGACGTGGACGAGGTTGTACTGCAAAACAGTTTACTTGCTAAAGTACTACACCGCGATCGTTCCCGATTCATGGACGTGCTGCAGGATGTGAATGTGGACTGCACCCGTCGGACAATTGGAGACACTCGCAAGTCATCTAGTTTGAGGACGAAGTACTACTTGTTGGCGGCTTTGGCACGTGCCATGGATTCGTCGGACGACACGCATTCCTGCTGGACATCTTTGAATGTGAAGCAAGTGATGCAGCTTAGGAGAGAGGTTTCGATTCGAGGGTTTGGAGGGTTTGAAGGGTTTGGAGGGTTCCGGGGTTTTAAGATGTAGGGTTGTGTCTTGAAAGCCCGAAAATTGATATTCCCCCTGTTGTTTCAGGAGCACCTCCGGATATCGTCGGTCGTCCACGAGTTTTCGACAAGAGGTTGCGAGTTCATCGAATGCCACACGCAGGACACTTACCTCCACATTGCAAGGACATGCGTTCACCGTGCAGGACAGCAGCGAACAGCAGGACGAACAAAAGATCAAGAAGCACGCTTCTATGGACGCACACAGGCTAGCACGCATGGAGCGATACGCCTATGTCACGCAGGGCAAGTCAGATTTCCTCTCGACGGACATTTTGTGCGTGGTGGCAGATGCAGTGCACGTGGGAAGTGACGATTGGCTGAACATCATGGTGTACAACCACACGACGGACAAAGTTTGGGTCTGCCCGCCGCAGGCGCTTTTTTTTGTTAAGCAACACATATTTCTGAGGCGTTTTAGGCAAGAGGCGAGGTACGTCAGAGCCTTGCTTAAGTTGACCTTTTTGGGTGCCGTTTTCGTAGCTTCTGGGTCCGACCAAAATCGTTTTTCCGAGGGGAGGTACACGTATCCCCGCTCAGGCTCGGTTTGGGGCGGAGTCTTTCTATTGTATTTTATATAAAGATAGGTACACGTATCCCCGCTGACCCCTGGGTTTCGGGATTGGCCTGATAAAGGCTCCCGGCCGCCCTTCTACTGATGAGTAGGTACGCACAGCCTTGCTTAAGTTGACCGGGTCCCGGGTGGAGGCCGAGGAACGCATTTCGGCCACATTTTGGCTGCATTTCGGCCCCCAAAAAGGTACGCCAGATCCCCGCTTAAGTTGACCGGCCGGTCCCCCAAAAAAGGGCCCCTGGGTGATTATATGGTAACAACCTCTGTCGTTTGTTTTGCATGCTGTTGCTGACAAGCTCTTCCTCTAAGCTTTGCTTCACATTTTTCTCTGTGTAGTCAGACCACGCAGCAGGTCCAGAAATCGTCCGTCTTGTCGGCTGAGCAGTGGAAAGCTATGTGGAACAAGGCTTCCAAGAAGTTCCTCGGGATCGAGAAACCCGTTGGACCTGGTCATGCGGAGGACCGGCTGGCCACACTGTCTTGGATGCAGGACATAAACCACGGCTTGCGACCCATTGGCTGGACTTTTGGCTGCTGCCAGAGCACGCCGGCCGGCCCCGCGGAGGACGACACGAAGGCTAAACGTGCACCGATCATGATTTTGTGCACCGACCAAGAAGCAACACAGCTGGCGGCTGTCTCCTTCTTGAGGAACAAAAAGAGCCTCTGGATCGAACACGTCTCGGACCCCGCCCACAGGTCGCACAACGACGTGGCTTTGGCCTTGTCGGCCGCTGGACTCCTGAAGTTCTGCACATGGTGCATCTCGCTGTACAACATCAGGTATGGACCCTGGCAGAAGGGCTCGTGGGCGTTGAAGATCCAGCAAGCCGCAAATCGCATGAAGGACAACATGGACCCCTCGGACCCGATATTGCTCCTTTTCTTCCCGGACATTCTGCTGGACGCCGGCCTCTCCCCCCTGGACGACAACACGGAGGAGAAACGCAGGTCGTTTTTGCAGACATTACCCGACATGGACTGCATCCGCATCAAGGGCACGAAGGCCAGCAAGAGTCGGTTCAATTCCCTGACGACGGCCCACAGCGCGCTGGACAAAGAGTGGTCGGTCTTGGCTTTAGTTCTCACGGTGGTCTGCTTGGAGCACAACTGGGCAGTTTCCACTAAGGACCTCTTCTCGCAGGACAGCAACCAGGCCCGTGCCTCGGTTCCATATGGTGGAAGCAAGTCTTCTGCCATACAGGAGGCCAAGCAAGGCATGGACCAGGAGCGGAAGGGCAGCGCGAACAGTCTACACTTAATGACGAAGTTCGTGATCTCGCAGGACAACAAGACGACAGCCAGGATGATGTTCCAGGTCTTGCAACCCGAAGAGCTTCGTTGTTCGCTCATGCTCAAGCAGCTGCGTTCCAAAGGCATGACGAAGGACTACTACTCTGGCTGGGCACACTGGTCTTGGATGAGCACTGCAAAGGACCACGTCAGGACTTTGTCGAATTTGGAAGGTTTATCTCGTGTCGGCCTCGACCTGACACTGGCACGCGCACAACCCCCGGAGGAGACAGAGCTTGTCTGGCAGGACTCGCTCGCAGGCCAAATGACGCAGTTGACACTACAGATCCTGCGGCTGCGGGCCGGGGCACAGCTGTACCATACTGGAGGTTTCGGTGCGACCGCAGGACTAGTCCATGCTGAAGAGCAGTTCCGTCGGGCAAGCTTGGATTTTTTCAAAGAGATGCAGTCTTGTATCCAGGACACGCACAGTGGTGGTTCTCGTATGGCAAAAATTGCTCGAAGGTCATTTCTCCCAAGGGCCGATTAGTCGGTACATCCTCGCCGATCTTTGCACTACCCGGTTTCAGAGCCTTACGGAGGACGTTGCACACGTATTGACCAGCATTTGGTCGGGCCTCTTGAACACGAAGATCATCGAAGACTGTAATAAAGTCCAGCGCGAGGCCGAGCAACGACATTCGTCTTCGAAGGACTTGGGTCGTTTGGACGGATGGAAGGCTGTGACCCAACAGGCCGTGGTCAAGATGTACGAGAGGGTGGAGGCACTGTCAACGGAGCTCTACCACACGCCGGCAGCGTTTGACGTGGCCAAACTTTTCTGCAAAGACACCGAGAAGAAGAAGATTCAAGCAGTTCGTCGTCGTTCCGATTCGTCGGTCAGCACGCAGGTCAGTGCCTCGGAGGTGCAGGAAGCACAGCTTCTTGCAGACGTGACGAAGACGAGGGACTGGGTCTCCCACAACCACGCCGAGGAACAGGAGGTTTTGGCTGCCTTCAGTTTACTGATGAAGGCGTGGAGGGCCAAGCGATGGTCGCTTTGTGAAGAAGGTTGGTGCTCTGGACTTTTGCCCGAAGGACATGTTGTACTGGCAGGTGCAGACCCGTTGTTCATCGTTCGGACATACCGTTTGGCTGCACTCGCATGGCCCGGCAAGATCGTTAAGGACAAGGACCATGAGTTTTTCGAATTCAACATGGGCGTTCGGTCTCTCTTTTGGATGCACAGCACATCTTTGGACTTGGAAGTGTTGCGGCTGCGAGTTGTTTCACCTCTGCGTGCCTCGGCTGCAGTACAGTTGAACATTGTCAGCCCGACACGGACATTCTCTACATATATATTCGTCCTATAATGAGTGACGATGATTGATTGACACGGAAGGCTTCTCCGGTTCAGATTGTAAGTTTCGGCCCGGGGGGGGTAGCACTGAAGCTATTTTTTATGGGTTTCTGAACAACTCAGGCGATTCGACAGTCAAGGATTCGAAGTTTCACAGAGTTAGGTTGAGTAGCCCAGGATGGCACGTGCGTCGAGGTTTTGGGTATTGACGAAAGGAGGGTGTGGTTGTGTGTACTGCTACCACTTTTTTGGCCATACTACTAGTGCTAGTACTAGTGCTAGCAGTAGTATTAGTAGTAGTAGTAGTAGTAGTAGTACTAGTAGTACTAGTACTAGTAGTAGTAATACTACTACTACTAGGACTGTTGCTGAGATTCCTTCTACTACTGTAAACTACTGCGATTGCTTGTAGTAGTAGTACTACTACTACAAGTACTACTAGTAGTAGTAGTAGTAGTAGTACTACTACTACTACTACTACTACTACTACTAGTACCAGTACTACTACTCCTACTACTAGTATTACTACAACTTCTTCTACTACTACTACAACTACTACTGCTACTACTGCAACTACTAGTAGTAGTAGTACTACTACTAGTAGTAGTACTACTACTACTACTAGTACTACTAGTACTATCACTACTACTACTACTACTACTACTACTACTACTGCTACTACTACTACTACTACACTACTACTACTACTACTACTACTACTACTACTACTACTACTACTACTACCCTTTTCGAGTCTTTTTACCAGTCTTCCTAGTGATATCACCGCTTTTTACTGACCAGGCGCAAAACTTAACGATTGCGATCATTTTTTACTAAGAGTGTTGCTGCCGCTACTGCTACTGCTGAGGTCGTTCCACGCAGGGCAGCCACCTCAACAACGGCATCGTGTTTTTGGTGGACAAGAAGATGGGCACGTTGGACTTTCACGCCGAGCAGGGCTTCGCTGCCTGTTCTGAGGCTTTGTTGCGCAGGTTGTGCCAGCACATGGGTTGGACCGCCACCCAACCCAAATCAGGTGTGGACGCAGGACATCAGCTGGCTGTTGCCGCCATGCTCAACATGGACAACTCGTTGGTCGAAGAGGACGTGGTTCAACGAATCCTGGCAAGGCATCAGACTGACAAGTGGATGCCGGAGGTCGACGACAAGGACTTGGAAGCCGTCGTTCGGGACACGCTGCTCATTGGCGAGCAGGACAAGGCCCTCAAGGAGCTCAGTGCCCGTCGGTCCACGGTTTCGGCCAAAAGTCTACGACCCAAGGTATGCACGATGTACAAGAACGCCGTCTCGGACCTGGACAAGGACTTTTGGAAGGCCGGACAGGACACACGCCGACGCAAGACTCAGAAGGCCGAGAAGGACAGCAAAAAGCTAAAGCAGCAGTACGACCGGGTGTACGCAAAGCTGAATGCCACGACGGACGAGCTTGTGAAGAGCATGGTTCCTGATACTGTACAGGTTTGGACGGACCCAAAGAATGGTCGTTGGAAGGTGTCGTACAAGACAGCTGTAGTCAGCATTACACGTAGTATTTCATGGACACAAGTAGGTGAAGCTGCCGCCGGTCGAGCCTGTGTAACACAAGGTTGGTCATGGGTGGAGCACCACGAAGGACGTGATCCACCCGAAAACTTGCAGGAGCGATTGACAAGGTTCGACTCCTGAGTTCACTCGGACTTGACATGCCCGTGATTGGACTTTTTCTCCTCGTAGCACATCGTCGTTCAGCATCGATGCACACATTCGTCGGGCCCAAAAGAGGATTATTCCGCTTTGCACGCGTGTTTGATCCGTGCAATTGATGCTTCTAGTCAGACTTCTGTAATGCACTGCTACGTGTGTGAGACAGTGGCGGTGATGTGGGTTCAAGTTCAGGAGCATGTCGTCCATGCATTGAGCACGTATTTTAAGTAGGCCAGACATGTACTGATATGGCGAGCCAACGCGCCCTCACTCACCTTCTGTGTAACTTTCCCCACGGACACACAAGATAATGAGTAGTCATGTAGCGCAACTGGAAATTGTACCAGAAATGTTTGTACTTGAAACCTAGGTTGTTATTCTCGGTGGGAGTCCATGAGAATTCAGTTTTGTTGAAATAAATGGAACGGAAAGAGTCTCTGTACATGTCTCGACTCGTGGTTCCATCCTCGAAGTATTACTCGTGCCATGGTGGCCCGGCCGAAGTTACAGGAGGTGGGACTGTCACGACGACCCTCGGCATACGCGCTGTTCATGCAGGACATGTGCAAGGACTCTGTGGACCCCAAATCTCGTCGTCGACTGTCCCGGAAAACATCACTTCGCGGTTCAAAACATTATCTGCGCAAGTGGCTTCTTGGCTGCAAAATCAATATAGATACTGACACATGTGCCCCTTGCCTAGAACCCCAAGTCATCTGAAGCCACGGGAAGTAAAATCTTGGCAATTCTGGTCAGGAACCCGAATATGCCATCTTAGCTACGTACCAAAGTTATTTACTTCAGACATAATTAATAAGATGTAGCTAAAAGTCCTAATACAAGTCATGTTACTTTTTACTCGGGGATTACCTTTTCACCCAATCGTCCAGTAAAATTCCTCTGTTCCCCGAGGCACAACCGAAAGGACCTCCGTGACGAGTACACACGCAAGGCCAGGCAGGGCTACCAGGAGAATCGGGTCCAACGCGAAGAATTTCGACAGGCCAAACACACGGAAGTTCCCCCCGCTTCGTTCATGGACAGAGAACTGCCGGACGTCGCAGAGTCGCAGGACTTCGACGGTCGTGGCATTTTTCGCTACACGGCCGAGGACCCACTGGTGCAGGAGAAACATATGGGTCGCGGCACGTACGGGGAGATTTTCGCTTGCACGTACCAGGGCCTGAAGTTAGCCTTGAAAGTGGCCGTTCGCACGCCGGACAGGGAGACTGCACTGTTGGACGTGCACCAAGACGGTCTCGAAAAGACGTGGGACTTGACCCGTGAGTTCACTCTTTTGAGCCAGATAGGACCTCATCCGAATGTTCTGCGACTCTATGCCTTGCTGACATCCTCGACTGGGCACACGGGAATTCTAATGGAGCGGGCTTCCTGCGACCTCTTGAAGGCCACACGGGACTTGAAGACGGACGACCTTCAGGACGGAGTTCCCTGGAGCACACGACGAGCCCAAGTAACGACGTACTTTCGGCAGACACTCGCAGCTCTTACATTTGTGCACAGCAAAAACATCGTACATTTGGACGTGAAAACGAACAACTTCCTCGTGTTTCTCCTCGGCGAGCGGGTGGTGCTGTCCGACTTTGGTTTTTGCCGAGCTTTGCCACTCAATGGAAAAGCAAAAGTCAGAGCTGACGAAGTCTACACGACGTACTACCGGCCGATCGAGTGCCTTTACTCCGGGGACGGCAAGGCCTGGACCATGAATCCTAGTCGAAGAAAGTTGAAAGTAGTAAGCCCGGTGCGTATGTTCATTCTAGTAACACTTTATGATTTTGCGGATCTGAACTGCAGGACCAGATCAACCTCAGGCATTCCCGGATCCAACTGATGTCATTACTACTAGCAAACTCGCAATGGCCATTGTAATTGAAAACTTGACACAAAGATCTGATTCTTGATTCATAGAAGAGTCATGTCAGCACATGCAGTCGTAGACTCAGCTTCTTAGTCAAAGACATAGCCTGAAAAACTTCATATCTTGCTAGTAACAGCCATGTCTTTAAGAATTGACTTGTTTTTTGGCAGGAAGTATGACTATGTGTTTCATTTTGTTGTCGTTTCCCTTAACTGCTCAGCAGCTTCACTTTGATGAAAGAGGTGGAGATCGGCCCGAAGGCGGACATGTGGGCACTCGGTGTGGTGACGTGGGATTGCTACGCGAAGACGACACGCTCGCTGTTCACTCCCGACCCGAAGGGCTTCGTCAAGCACACGCCGACCATCTCACAAGCGCTCGTTCGTTTCCAGACTGCATGGCGCGAGAGAGCACGCGACCTGCACTTGCTGGACGACGACATCGCTGCACACGTTTTCGGTTCATGCTTCACATTGGAGCAGGACAGGCGCAGCTCACTCGATTTGTTGAAGGATTTGCAGGGCCGTTTCACGAGGACAATTCAGTCGCTGGACGAAGAAGAGGAGCCGTAGCAAGTCCCCGGTGTACGTAATGCTATAACTTTCCAACGTGTCTTTCGCAAAGTATGATTTTATGTCAGACAAGAGATGACGAATGTTGTCGCCGGTGGACTCGCCCGTGCAAGTTTTGCATGACACACGTTGTTCGATGACCCGATGTTTCGAATCATTGAATCAGTTCATTGAATCTCGTAAGAGAATTAACTTAAGAAGATTGCAGAAAACCAGAATAATGTATTAGACTTTGTGGTTGGGTTCTTTTTGTTCAGTTCCCCGCTGTCACACGATTGACGACCGACTTGTGCATGTCAAGGACGGCCCTTCGGCAAGGATAAAAAGGGCCGCTCATTCTGCCATTTGGAATCTGTAGGTTCTACAGAACATGTACATGCAGAGGCGTGTCTGAAGTCCTAAGGATAATACACCGCTGTTCCCCCACACTCCTTGGCTAGATGCTTTCCATTTCCATGTTGCAGGCCCTGGGGCAGAGGCCACACCCTTCTCACTCTGGCAGCGACACACGGAGCACTTCAAGGACGGTTTCGGCCGCACAGTTCAGTGCAGTCTTGGATGGAATGTTCAGATGTCCTATGTTTTGAAATGCTGCTTACACTATGATGTTAGTTCGTTCTTGTTGAATGTGGTTTTAGTTTTCGGTTGGACTAGTCGCAGAGAGGCTCCCAATGGATTTCTTTTACTGTCGATTTGGAAAGCTTTGTTTTTCAATGTTTCTTGCTGCTGCTGGAAGAATGGGGTCAACCTTTCCGACCTGGTTTCATGATGGTCTCCAGAGAGCCAAGTCAGTCTTCTGGCTCCAGAACATCATCTGAACAGTGCAATGCAGGGGCAGCTATACTGATAAAAGCACGTCGTTCAGCAGGATTCATAAAGAGCATTATATAATTGGACGAGAGGCCGGGGCTTGTGTTCGGAACGCCTATACCTATCGGCAAACTCATCGTCTCCCGGTTCCTTAGTCCTGCTTCCTGAGAGAACATCTGGCACTCGCTGTACAGTACACGTAGCTTACCCATGGCTTTGCGGCGAGCGTTGCAGTTCCAGCCGGAGGACTTACCCACGCCGGACAGACCCCATCGCCGTACTGCAGAAGTGGTGAAGCAAGTCGAGGTTCATATTCCGAAGTACAGCCTGCAACACTTTCCACGTACCCTGCCGGCGCATGCAACACGCACGAAGGACTTGTTCAGGCTCTGGGTCAGGAGGCTCGACCCCGAGGACGTGGCATACTGTCAGGACTTGGTGCGTGAAAGCACGCTCCTCGATGGACAATACGGGTCGATCTGCAGTGGGATGGACATCGCTGCGACGGTCATGAAGCAGTTCTGGGACTGGGCACGTTTCCACTGGGAGCTGGACTCGCCGGCATTCACTCACAAGTTCGCCTGCGAGAAGGAGCCCGCCAAACGCCAGTTCCTTTTGACGACGGACAGGAAGATCGAGCGCATGTTCTGTAACGCGACGGACCTGGAATATGACAAGGAAATCTGGGACTCGAAAACGAACACGTTCGTGCGCATGCCACGCTGTACGGTCATGACGGCGGGCTTCCCATGTCAGGATTGTTCTGTCCTGAACCCGTCGTCGTCCACGTCGGCCAACAGATCCTGCGTTGCCGACGGCACTCTTCGCACTGGCTCCGTGCTGCAGGGCATCGTTCACTACCTGCAGTCGACGGGCCTCGTCGGACCGAATTTCTGTTTGTTTGAGAACGTCGCCGGACTGAAGACCAAGACCCGTAACGCCGACGGCAGCACTGGACCCTCCAACCTGGACCATGTCGGACACTTGATCAGCACAAAGACAGATCGTTTGCTGCATGTCTGGGAGTTGGACCCACGAATGTTCGGTGTTCCACAAAGTCGAAAGCGGCTGTGGATGACAGCCATTCCACGCCGGATCTTCGAGGGACTCCTTCCAGAACACGAAGTACAAAAGATGCTGAACAGCATCATGGACACACTCCTGGGTCTGAAGGAGATCTCGGTGTCGGAGTACCTGGTCAACTCGAGGCCCATGCTTAGATGGCAATGGTTCCTCGTACACCTCGCAGGGAGCATGGTTCCAGGGATATTGTAGTAGTTCTGATTTTTTTACTCAGTAAGTTCGGAGAATTGAAGACAGAGTATCAGAGTATCGTCTTCATCTTTCTGGTTTCTGGCAGGAGTAGTAGCTTCCCACATCCTTGCCATCATCGAATCAGGTGTAGTTCTGTGAGATTGAGCTTATTTGCTGCTGCATTACTCCCCTACCACCGACATACAGTACAGTTGTTTTTCTCGTTTTGAAGTTGATTCAGGACATGTGTTTTAGTTAAGGTCCTTGGGTGCGTCTGACGGGAGGATCAGGTTTCTTCAAGATACTTCTTTCATGCCACGGCTTGTTGTACTGCCTTGATTGAAAAATAGGGACGTAGTGCTAAATGTAGGTTCGCAGGTGTGTTTCTAGGTGTACTCATGCAATAAGTACTTTCTACTTGTATTCTGTTCTGATGCAGGTGCGTGCATATGGCGAAGTTCACCACGGAGTACAACAAGAAGTTGCAGCAGCTCCAAACACGACGGGCTCGTCGTCGCCGGGCAGAACGACAAGACTCACAGGTCGAGGAGTCGCAGGACACTCAGTCACAGCCGCAGGACAGACTGGTGGGAGAATTCCGGCGACAATCCTTCGCATCAAGCCGGGCAACAAGTTTCAGCCACCTCAGCACATGCTCGTCGGGCACCCGGACCCTGAAACGTGAGAAGATCGTCACCAAGGACTGGTTAAAGAAATTCCGCCGGGCAGCTCGGACACGGCCGTACCTCAAGTGCATGACGGCCCGAAAACGCAGGACTTTGTTCAAGCTTGGCGTGAGGAACTTCCCAAGCGAGACTCTTCAGGTCGTCGACATCTCGCAGGACAAGTTTGCCCACTTAACGAACCACTCGCCGTGCGTGACACCAAAGGGCGAGCGGTACTTGACATCGGAGTGCCGGTGCATGCTCCCATTGGAGTCGTTGCGCTTGCAAGGGGCATGGTTCACGGAGGACGACACACGACTGGAAAACTTCCCGCAGAGCCTGCTGGCAGATCTTGCTGGCAATGCTTTTGAAGCGAGCTGCTTCGCCGCGACGTTTTGGGCCACGCTGGTCTGCTATGGACGACTCCGTGCCCTTAATGAGAGCAGCAGGGCAGGTCGTGGTCCCCGTCGTGCACTTGAAGTGCCGGCACTGAGAAGGTACAACACACCGGAGTTCGACTCGCAGGTTCTTTTGGACTTCGATGATTCGGAGGACGAGGAGACACACGCATAGCACGGACGCTCGACTTTCCCGCAGTGCCCAGGTTGAAAATGTGCGTCGGCTACCTAATGTATTAGTATACATACGTAATGTAGTCAAAATTATTGAAATCAAAGTCTAGTCTATGTGGAATCAATGATTCAAGCCAGCATATACGGAATAATACTTTTTGTAGATGTTAGCCAGCAATCGCCCTTTCAAGAAATTATAACTTGGAGCTGCAGCTCATTTCAGAAGCTTCTCAATTTCATTCGTCATTGATAGCACTCTGAGTCTCAGGTTTCACATCCTAGGCATTAGCAATGCATGAGTTTTTTGGTTTGTTTTTGCTGCCGCTGGAATAGGTAAGCCCCGAGTAGGCAGTAGTGCAGTGTGTGTAGTTTTGAACCCCATGCCCGTCCAGTCATCGTCAGGGAGCCTGAACGTGTAATTTCCAAACCCTACACTAGACTAACCCCTTAACCTGTTCCTTAAACCCCTATGGTTTAAACTCCAAACATGTTCCGAACAAATACGATTCGATAGAGCTGCGACTGTCATGGATTGCAGGACACCCAGAGATCCAGACTGCCAGAGCTGCGCTGCTTCCAGTCGGATTGGTCGTTGCGACCACACGCAGGGCGTTTCTTTCTAGTTCAAGTCATATCTGTAATGCTAACTCCGACAGTTCAATAAGCACACCTCGCCGGACCTGGGAATGCAGGGTTTGAAATGACAATTGTGATTTGGAATGCTTGCTTTTCTCATGACAATAGTGAGAAGGGTTGATTACTGACACATATTTTGTTGCCCAATGCCCCGTGATTTGTTTGGCAACTCAAGCAAGTGTGTGCGTGTGTGTGTGTGTGTGTCTGTCTGTCTGTCTGTCTGTCTGTCTGTCTGTGTGTGTGTGCAATCCTTGCTGCCATCCAATGTGTTTGAAGAACGTAAGGCGTGCACTTCATCTGTATGTGCTTTTCGTTTCGTTTACCTATGGCATCCTGGTTATCATTGAAATGTGTCGGAAACGCACTTGAAGTGCCCTTGATCTGTTTTTGGTTTTGGCACACCTTACTATTGAAATGCGCTTGAAATGCGCTTGAAATGCGCTTGAAATGCGCTGCTCCTTGCTTTCCTCGAAGGCCTGGCAAGCCTCCCTACCCTTGAAATGCGCTTGAAATGCGCTTGAAATGCGCTTGATCTGTGTTTGGTTTGGGTTTCGCTGCTAAACCACGGAATCCTTCACTTTGGAAATGCAATTGAACTGCGCTTGAAAGGCACTGGATCTGCATTTGCTTTGGGACCTCCTCTTCTTTTATGGAATCCACCTTACTATTGAAATGCGCTTGAAATGCGCTTGAAATGCGCTTGAAATGCGCTTGAAATGCGCTTTCCTCGAAGGCCTGGCAAGCCTCCCTACCCTTGAAATGCGCTTGAAATGCCCTTGAAATGCGCTTGATCTGTATTTGGTTTGGGTTTCGGTGATAAACCACGGAATCCTTCTCTTTGGAAATGCAATGGAAATGCGCTTGCTTTGGGACCTCCTCTTATTTTATGGAATCCACGTTACTAGTGAAATGCGCTTGAAATGCGCTTGAAATGCGCTTGAAATGCGCTGCTCTTGCTTTCCTCGAAGGCCTGGCAAGCCTCCCTACCCTTGAAATGCGCTTGAAATGCGCTTGAAATGCGCTTGATCTGTGTTTGGTTTGGGTTTCGCTGCTAAACCACGGAATCCTTTTCTTTGGAAATGCAATTGAACTGCGCTTGAAAGGCACTGGATCTGCATTTGCTTTGGGACCTCCTCTTCTTTTATGGAATCCACCTTACTATTGAAATGCGCTTGAAATGCGCTTGAAATGCGCTTGAAATGCGCTCGCTTCCCTCGAAGGCCTGGCAAGCCTCCCTACCCTTGAAATGCGCTTGAAATGCCCTTGAAATGCGCTTGATCTGTATTTGGTTTGGGTTTCGGTGATAAACCACGGAATCCTTCTCTTTGGAAATGCAATTCAACTGCGCTTGCTTTGGGACCTCCTCTTATTTTATGGAATCCACGTTACTAGTGGAATGCGCTTGAAATGCGCTTGAAATGCGCTTGAAATGCGCTTGAAATGCGCTTGAAACGCGCTGCTCCTTGCATTCCTCCAAGGCCTGGCAAGCCTCCCTACCCTTGAAATGCGCTTGAAATGCGCTTGATCTGCGCTTGATCTGTGTTTGGTTTGGGTTTCGCTGTTAAAGCACGGAATCCTTCTCTTTGGAAATGCAATTGAACTGCGCTTCAAAGGCACTGGATCTGCATTTGCTTTGGGACCTCCTCTTCTTTTATGGAATCCACCTTACTATTGAAATGCGCTTGAAACGCGCTGCTCCTTGCATTCCTCCAAGGCCTGGCAAGCCTCCCTACCCTTGAAATGCGCTTGAAATGCGCTTGAAATGCGCTTGATCTGTATTTGGTTTGGGTTTCGCTGTTAAACAACGGAAACATACTTACCATTGAATTGCCCTTGAAAAGCGTTTCAATCACGCTGGATCAGTTGTGCTTTGCTTGTGTTTCCTGAACCAATGCCATGATTGATACTCGCCCTTCAGCTGCACTTGAAACGTTTTTGGCTGGCACTTGATCTGCCCTCGGTCCCTGGTGGCAATATAATAAAGCCCCGGCAGTCGTGGTCCTTAGCATTAAACTGCAGTTGACATGTGAATGTGCTTGGACACATATAATATAAACCTGTGCAATGAGCTTGATCTGCAGTTGCTCTGTCTCTGCATGGCACTTGCTGTGCACGTCCTGTTGCCTGGCTGGCTCTCTGTCTCTGCAACACTGCTGCAATTCCTCCTTGTGAACGATCTGATCTAGGCAGTTCATTGCTGTGCATCTGCATTTCAGCCCTTGTTTGCGTGCCGATGCATTTGCACTGCATGCACTTGAAACACAAGTGGATTGTCTTACCTGTGTGGTGTACACTTCGATCTAAACCCTTTGTCTATGGTTTCGCCACAGCCCTTTTTATGAGCAGGTCGACTCTGAGTGATTCCCAGACATCCTGTGCATGACACACGCTTGCTTTGCTTTAACAACGTCCAGTGCCAACCCTACAGACATGTTGGTCGATTTATCAAGGAAGCTCACAAGGCCAGCCAGCCTGTTCAAGATTTTTGCAGCAAAGACTTTGCATTGGCCCGCACGGTAACACAAGGCCCTCTTCGCATGGAAACCTTTAAAAGAACAGCTTCTCCAAACCATGATGCACGACTTCATATCAAGGCTTCGCAAAACAAAAACCTTCGATCCACGGTTCCTCATTTCGGTATGGATTTCGCTATGAACATGCAAAGTGGACCACTCCGCAGTCTTCAAAAATGACCCCTGTGAAAATCGGACCCGGTCCGAGCCTCTAGGTACGCCCCATCCCCGCTGGTAGGCGTTCCCCGCTTAAGTTGCCGCCCAAACTCTTCCGGCGATTTTGGTGAATGTATATAATAAAGGGATCCGTTTCAATAGTGTTGAGTGTAGTTTTTGTGTAATGGTTCTCCGCTGCAAGATCCGTTTAGCACGTATCGGCCGAGGACAGCAACTTGAATCGTTACACTAGGCGGTTTCGTCGCTTCCAGATTATCAACATGTGCAGGAGATCCCAGAGCAAGGACATTTCGGCCTGGGGTCAGGTATGCTTCGGATTGCTAAAGGGGGTGTAATAATTATCCCCCGTACCTTCCTGGAATCAGAATGTGTGCGTCTTGCATTGCCCGAGCCTTCTTCGTGCGAGCGCTTACAGTTTGAGGTAGTTGCTGCAATCGTGGTCGTGATGCTGACGATTAGCGTTGCAAGTTTCAGTGGTGACACTGATGCAGTTCTTGCACAACTGCTGCTGCTCCACTTGTTTTCGATCTTAATATATTTTGCTTGTGGCAGTTGTCGCTATCGTGTATCGAGTTGCTGTTGCTGGAGCTTATGTGTGTATATATATATATATAGAGATTGGGTTAGCATTGCTGTGTTGATATTGCTTCTCGTCTTACTCTTGTCATGTTTCCTCGTAAGATGTTGTGGCTACTATCCTTTTGTTGCTCGTCCAACCCGAAGCCAAACACTTAGGTCGGGTTTTCCTGCAGTTAGTGCACGGATGCATGAATGATTGCATGAATGAAGGAGGGATTGATTGATTGGCTGACTGATTGATTGGTTGAATGAATGAATGAATGAATGAATGAATGAATGAATGAATGAATGAAATGAATGAATGAATGAATGAATGAAATGAATGAATGAATGAATGAAATGAAAGAATGAATGAAATGAATGAACGAATGAATGAATGAATGGAATGAATGAAATGAATGAATGAAATGAAATGAATTGAAATGAATGAATGAATGAATGAATGAATGAAATGAAATGAAATGAAATGAAATGAAATGAAATGAAATGGAATGGAATGGAATGGAATGGAATGAATGAATGAATGAATGTTTGGTTGGTTGGTTGGTTGGTTGCGATAGCATGGGTTGGAATGACACCAAAACTAACCGAGTAATCGATTTTGTCTTTGCTGGTCATGAGCGATCGGGCTGAGAGCTGGTCTGGTTTAGGGTTTAGGGTTTGGAGTCTTGCCAGGCACTGCAGCATTTTCGACTGTCGCGATGGCCAAGCTGAGCACCTCCGGAACAGGCAGCTGGAAATACAAAAGGGTTTGGAGTAGACCCTAATGCCCTGCATCGTAAACCCTAAACTCTTATTCTAGACCCCGAACTTTAGATAAGACATGATTGTTCAGAGGTAAAGAGAGCGTATTCCATCATTGGGGGCTATAGTATAGGAATAATATAGCGGCCTTAATAATTTGGAATAGGGTTTTGTGGGTGGCTTACTATAGTTGTAGTGTAATATTCCCCCCAAGCCCTTGGTTTAGCCATTGCCCTGGTTCCCAGTCCTCCTGATCTTGCTCGGTTCGTACGTTCCCCACAGGTGTCGTTAGTGGTATCTTTATGCTTCGAGAGTTCCTAAGTAGAAGTCCGAAGCCCTATCGCAAGAGCAGCTGATCTCAAAAGTCTGCGTTTGCATTCTTCTTTTGCCACCCATGGTACATGTGTAGTTGCACATGGACCGAGAACAACCGACTGCTTACTTACTCGACTTTGAGAGACCCGCGATCTCCTCCGTGCAGGCCGCGCAGGCCGAAAAGTGCTGGCATTGACGGCGCTGCTGTTTCTTGGCTGTCTCAGGTTTGCATTGGGTTCCATGCTCAGCCTTAGGGGAAATATGATGTTTCTATAGGGCTTGTTAGTCCTTTGTTTTGCCAGGTTCTAACGGATTGGTGATGGTTTTATGGGATCCGTTCTGGCTTGAGCTCATGGGCATTTCGAATCACGTAGGTGTGCAAGCTAACCTACCTACATACAAACATACCTGCATATGCATGTAGATGTGTGCAGGTGTATGTTTACTGTATATGTGTATGCATATATCCATGTGTGTGTGTGTGTGTACATGCGTGTTTATGTATATGTCTACTATGCAACCACAGGTATGACCATTTCGGAATGCTAGATTCCAGACGGAGAGATCCGAAACGGCCACCGGAGCCTCGGGATGGGGCGAAGGCGTTCTTGAAATAAGGGCCCATACATAGGATTCTGATTCCTCAGAATCCTGCAGCTCTAAACAAGATGTTTCTGGGGTCTTCCGGGGCCCTTCAGAAACAGAGAAACAGGTTCGCCCCCTTGTGCTTCACTGCCGGGCCTGCGTCCCGAGGCAAGAGCAGGGGATTTGGGGTTTGCTTTCTAGATATTGGGGGTTCAGTGCTGGGCCCCGGGCTTCGGGTTTGGGGTTTAGCAAGAGTCTCTATGCATGTACCCTAAGCTACTTCCAAACTGCATAGCCCGCCCCCGTACCTTGAGCTGCCAGACGCGGCCGCTCTCTGTTCAGTTTTGCTTTAATTGATAGAAGGGAAAACAACCTCATAAAGCAGTTGCAGCCACATAGCCATAAGCCCTTATAGATCCTCATAGTACTTGCACAAATGTTGCCGAACGTCCAGCTTTTGCATCGGCACTTGTCCTTCATCCTGTTTGAAGCCTGAACCTCTCAGACTCTCACCGAACAAGCCCACGGCGGACGGACAAACATGCGAACAAATCTGAAGCCGAACGGTTCCCATGTACTGTAGGGATAATCCCCTGTACTATTTTGAGGGATCCTTAGTATAATTGGTATATATAATGGGCTACCAAACCCCATAATTATTGTATAATGGGCTTCCAAACCCATTCTAATTGTTAAGGCCCCTATCTTATATACTATCTTACTATCTTACTATCTTAGTATCTTACTATCTTACTCTCTTACTTTCTTTCTATCTTACTATCTTACTATCTTACCTGTCAGGAGGACGAACGGCACGAGCTGCGTCAGCCGAAGCAGCAGATGGCCCTTCCGAGGCTGTCCTGGTTTGGTGTGCGATGGTAGGGTTCTGGCTGGGCTTTCAATAAGAACAAGACTAGGATGCCCAGTAGTACCCTTATTCCTTTTTTGTAGTCCTAGGTTCCTTATAAAGTTACCAAATGCCAAAAAGAGAGGCCTTTTTATTCTTAAGTTACTGGGTGTCCTAGAAGAGCAACAACATGAATATGGGAGTTTCCGAAAGTTAGGGGTACCTTGTTTTTGGGTCCTCTTGATAAGGATCCTACTATTTAGGGTACTCTATTAGGGTCCCCTGTTTTCGGAAACTCCCCTCAAAGAACATTACTAACAGAAATAATACTCGTGATAATCTTTATGCCAAGAGTAGCAAGAAGAGCAAGAATAGGAGTAGTAATATAGGAGCCTTGATCGTTGGAACAGGATTCCTGAAAGTATCCCCCAAAAAGACCCCAAACCCTATTCTAATCATAACGGTGCCCTGTTTGGGTGCCCGGATTCCGTGCAGGCCCTCATCGAAAGGCAGAAAGCCAGGTGAGACCCCAAATCGGCTCCAAACCGCAAGAATTGAGCGAGAGTTGCTTGTAGTGGCATTGCGCTTGCGCACGAACATTCCAAGCCTACCACCCTGAATCCCAACGGAAACCTTGGCAGTGTTTAGATTAAGCCTTGTTGGACAAAAGACAGCACATAATTGTGTATATTAAAGGTTGTGGGAGTATAAGGATTGGAGTAATTCATCTTGTATTTTATTCCTCTGAATTCAGAGTCCTGAGGACTCTGATTCCCAAAAGTTTAGGGTTTGGGGTCTAGGACTCTGTGACAGGAAGCCATCAAGGCCCACCCTAAAAAGCCATCAAGACCCACCCTTAACCCTAAGAGTTTAGGTTTTGGGTTTCGGGCTTCGGACTTTGTGACAGGAAGCCATCAAGACCCGCAGCATCTTCATGTCCTTAGACTCAGCATCCGGACTGCAAGCGGTTTAGGGTTTTAGGGTTTAGGGGTTTAGGGTTTAGGGGTTTAGGGTTGAGGGGTTTAGGGGTTTAGGGGTTAGGGTTTAGGGTAGAAGACGGAAAAATGGTTTAGAGTGTAGGGGCTGAGTAGGTAACCTTTAACTTCTTCGGACTATGTAATCCTACCATAATTGAAAAGGCAAAGGTTAACCTGTCTCGGGCCAGGGTACTCAGCCCCTGACTAGTAGAAGACGGACAGTTTGAAAGGTAAAGCATAGGCAATCCCTGCACCAATCATCCCAAATCCATGTTGCAAAGTTTCTGGGATTCACTAGACTATACAGGGCATGTATGCGAGGGCTTTAACTAAGTGTTTCTTGGCAGCTAGTCTGTTTCTTGCTATCATATAGAGGACTGCGCATACTATCTCGAAGGGTTCTCTCTTTTAAGTGTGGTAGAATAGGACCCAAAACCAGACAAACCCTAAACCGTAAACCCACCATAACCCCTAAACCGACAAGACTCAAATTGTTAAGGCCCGTATGCAATATATAATCGGAGGGTCGAAGAAGCTTATGTTAGGGTTCGGGTTTTTGCAGTTATTCAGGGACTCTAGGGCTTAGGGTTCCGGATAGTGCTATGCAACCTCCGCAGAAGATATGTTCAAGCTTCCTTCTCCCCACGTTGGCCCCTGCGCTCACCCAAGCCTAACATACGCACCAAACCCTAAACCCTCCGCCCTACGCAGTCAAAAAGGTGCAACCGCAAAGCCATGTTTAACCAGAATCCTTATCCTCGAATTTCCGAAGATTTCTGGCCCCCGGGTCTGGCGAGTTTTGCTTCCGTTGTTCTACGGAGCCACAAGGAGTTTACTAGAATCCTTAGCTCTAGGTTGGGTCCAGGGGTTTTCTCTGTAAAGGCCAACCCTACCTCACGAGGCTCAGAAAGACGAGAGGGCGCCCAGACCACGCAGATTTAGGGCTTAGGGTCTGGAGGAGGAGGAGGAGGAGGAGGAGGAGTGCGCTGTCGTGATGAGGCAGGCAGTGGTGATTCATAATGACATTGTCGATGGTGCTAGAAGGAGGCTTTGACGACGATCTTGCCTGTAAGGTAGATGGTGACGGAGGTGACGCCAGCGGTTTTGATGATAGCAACAAGGAGGTGCACATTCAAAGTGAAAGCATGTCGGCCTAGGACGAATTCGGAATCGACATGGACGAGCCACCTGTCAACACGCAAAGCCATTTTCTGTCTAGAACGGACGTGTATAGGATTTCGGGACAAGATCTGCTTGAGGATTGGTGCATTTTCCGTTTAGGTAAGAATGTCTAAGGACGAGACATGGGGGACTAAGCGGAGTGTCGGGGCATTGCGGGTGGTTCGGGGTGGGACGGAAGGCAATGTAGGCTTTTCTACAGGGCTCGGCTTGACTAAGAAATCATAATCCTTAGGGTTGCTAAGACATCATAGTTATTCCTTAGGGTTCCTTATGATTGTTATAATATGCTATATATATATATATATATATACATACATACCCCTCAAGCCTTGGTTATGGCCCCTTTCATTTGATTGTCTCGGGTCGAGTTTTGGGCAGCGAGCCTGAGACCTCAAAACAAGCCTCGAGGTTTGGCATTCGCTACCGAGCCTTACCTGGACCACAAAAGTATCTAGAACCATAGCCTTTGACGGGTGTTGGGCCATCGGATGTGCTTAAGCATCGGGAGCTGCAGAAGTCTATTATAAAAACCACAACACCCCCACGAAAAGCGGGCGAGGGCCGTCCTAGCTTTGTCGGTTTTGAAGCCGCAACAGCTGAGGGTTGAAAAGTCCGGCATTCCGACGGATGAAACTGAATCCTGGCAGCCAGAGGGTGTTCCTGTAAGTGATCGAGGGATTCCTTTGAGGGTTCCGAAACATGGTGCGCAACAACTGCCGATGTTTCTCGTAAAGGCGAAGCTGGATCAGTAGAGTTCGTGCTGATCTTACCCCACCGAAGGGGTTTCGGGCTCGTGTTTGGTGATTTGGGATAGACTCGGTCCTGAACGAAAAGCCGGACATCGTGTTCATCCTTTACGACAATCAGGTAATCTTGGGAGAATTCATAGGAGGCTTCTTCGGTGGCTCGATGTAGAATTCACCCTCAGCATTGCTCCCCAAACCCTTCGGAATCGCAAGGCTGAATGCAAAAGCCGTTCGTTTGCGAGTATTTCTTCGTTGGCGAATGGGTAGCCTGCAGTGTTGTTGGGCTTGTGTTTTCCTACTACTGCACCATGTTTCCTAAGCCCTAAACCCTATAAACCCTAAACCATAGCCAACCTTCAGGCCACAGAGCCGTTTGCGACCTGCTTAGGGCTTCGTAAATGGGGCCCAAGGGCATGTGTGGGGTTTACCGTTCAGGCATAGACCAACTCGCAGCTGGCAACTGCAGTTCTAACCCTCAGGCCGAGATGACCCTCAACAGCATCACACCTCTTATCTCCTGTGCCTAGAAACCAATAAAGCTACACTTTGATCACAAAGCGATTCAGAGTGAACCTGTGTACGTCCAAGTAGTCCTTTCTTGCTTCCTCGGTTTTGCAAGGACCAGAAGTCATGCAGCACGGCATGTTACAATCTCCTAAACCCCAAACCCTCAACACGTAGGCATAAATACAGACGCTTGATAGCCTAAGCCCTACCGCCCGAAAGCCCTAAAAAACCCGAACCCGAGAGCCCCGCAACACTGACCCCGAAGACCCCTCAACCTCGAATCTCTACAACCCCAAACCCTAAACCCTAAAACTTTAAACCCTAAACAACCCTAAACTCTAAAACATCAAACAGCCCTAAATCCCCAACGTCCTGGATACCGGAAGCTCTAAAGTCCTAGAACATCTTCAAACCCCACTGCATTCATTGGGAAAAGCACAGTCCGTGCGGCTGAGGAGCCTGACGATCTGCAGCAGGCGAGATGGGTTTAGGTGCATGCTTATACTCCAACCCTAACTTTTTCGGCTTATGGTTCAGGGTTGAGATTCTTCGGGGGTTTCTCCGTTGGATTAGCGTCTGGGGTCTTACGAATTTCCGAAAGACCCAGAGCCCTAAATCCCTAAAAGCCGAAACCCTAAAACCCTAAACCCTAAAACCCTAAACCCTAAGACCCTAAACCGGAACTCTAACCCCACAAAGCCCCAAGCCCGAAAGCCACAAGAACTCATTCAGCTTCCAAGGATATCGGCACACCGAAGCCGAAAGCACTCCCAAATCCTTTCAGCAACTAATATAAGGGCCTAAGGAAGTTGTCGAGGGTTTTGGGTGGTTCCTTAGTATAATTATGGTATAATATACCTCCCCCCCAAAGCCTATTCTCATGATTCAGGCCCCTGCATTAGCAACCAGATGCCTCTAGACCCGAAAAAGCCGGGTGACATAAGAGCGGTTGGATTTGAAGCCAGGTCGGTGATTTCGTGTCCGGCCCATTTATCCTGCCTTTCGTGACGGCAATCGTGGCCTGGCAAGGGCAGATCCTTTTGTTGCGGACTGCAATAGTTACATACATACATACATACATATATATATATATGCTCACACCCCCCCCCAAGACCTACCGCGAGGTGCTTCGGCTGCGACGTTGAGCAACTTCTGGCTTGGTGTTCTATTGTGTTTAGTTTTCGTTTATTAATTGCTTAGCCACTTGTCTTAGTTACGCAGACAGTTTCGGAAGAGTTAACCATATCGACTACGATTACTGCTGAATATTGTACACTACAGAATGCTCTTCGTCATTATTACTCCGTGCTTGCATTGTTTCCGGAATTGTGTGACTTCAAACCGCAGCAAAAGGAAAAATGTTGGAAATCGCATCGCATGCTCAAGCTCGCTGTTGAAGCATGTGCACACGAGGCGTATCTTTGTTAGCGTAAGCATATTTCGGCACAAAACGATTTCAAGCGCCTTGTCCCTAGCTCTTTGTCTCCGTGCAATGTCTGGGGAGTGGGTGTCAGGAGACTTCAATCTTGACGATGTGAAGAAAGCCGTGGATAATCTTAAAGTGTTCCCCATAGACATGCACTCCTTCCACGAATCCCCGAGTGGCCCGCTTACATTCGTGGATCTTCCTACTCTGGATTTCCCGGCGGGTGGCAAGATCAAGTGTTTCGTTGACTTGGTGTCTGACGTGGCTATCGAGGTCCCCAAAGCTGTCATCAAGGAAGGCTTCCAATCCAAGACCTACGAAGATATACCAGCTCCTTTCGGGATGAAGTCTAAGATTACAGGTCCCTTCAAGCTTGACATCGCCATCATGCTCCAGCAAAACGGTAAGCACACCGTCATCAAATTGTTCCACTTCCCCCAGCTCATGAAAGTTGACGCGGCTCGGGATCTTTGTTACGGCACGCCTTACTGCTTCAACTGGCAGGGGGAGGTGAAAACCATGAAAAAATGTATTCACTTTGTCTTCGAGCGGCTAGGTGGCTTCCAGTGTCGTCAACATGTGTTTAGGCAGTCCGAGGAGGGCAAGCCGGAAAGCGATCGGTCGCAGGAGGAGTGGGACTTTGGGTTTGACTTCATAGAGCTGAACGGCCCTCGCGAAAACATTAAAAATCGCATGTTGCGGTGGGTGACGGTTCAAACTAGCAACAAGGACTCGCCAATCTTCCGTTGGCCCCCAGTCTTAGTCGAGAAGTCTCTTCGAAACCTCGCCCAAGACGGAGTACTTGCGCAAGTTCATACGTCATGGTGCTTAACTTTGTATGACATCGACGTGCGAGTTCTCAAGGCACTGGCCCCGTTGTTTTCATCTTTCTCGGAAAAGGCATTGGGTTTGTTCGGCGAGCCGGGCGCGGGCAAAACCCCGGTGGCAAGGTCGGTGGCTATGGCTCTGTCGCGCTACTACATCAACCGCATCGGTAAACAGGGCGAGGTTGAACCATCATTCCGACAGGCATCGGAGTTTGATTTCTTTCGAGGTCAATCTGGGCAGGTTTCTCGGTTCAACACAAGTCATTTATTGCTTAATCTTGTATATTCAAGAACTCGTGACATTGAAGTTGTTTCCCCTGGTTTGCGCTGCAAGTTCCAAGATTCTTCGTCCCGACATTTTCGATGACGGCACCCTCCCTGAGCAGCCCTTCAAGAAGCTCAAGGCTTTCACGGATGTTGGAAACATTGAAAGTATGTCTAAGGAGCGGTGGGGTGCCGCAAAATGGGTGAAAGGGCAGCCCCGCATCTATTGTGTGAACGATTACGATCGCAAGGCGGAGCCTAAAAACGACCTCCCCATCCTATCCCATCGTCAAGGCATCATCTCCTATGCCACTCACGGTGACTTTCTCAACATGCTGGAACCCGCTTGGTGTCCCAAGGACAAAAACGAGGCAAATGTCATGGCGGTTTTGAAGCGGACGCACATCCTTCTCAACACCAAAACCTTTTTGTATGTCAGGCCCGCTAGCGAGAAAGAGTCGCCAGTACTTCGTATTCCTTTGGACGACAAGCTGGATTTGTTGCATTTGGAATCTCGCTCCGTCTACGACTATCATCGCAAAGGTGGCACGAACATGCCCGCAGATTTCGATAGCAAGGTTGCGTGGGAAACGGAGTGGGTGGAGAAAGCCATGAAGGGGAACATTTCCGGGTTAAAGTACAGGCCCACCATCATCAGAAAGAATATCTTCGCAGACCATGTCGAATCTCATCCACAACCACGATTGGATCTAAGCCATGCCCTTGTCAGGAATGTGAGCAATCTTTTCGAGACCCCAAATCCTTCCTCTTCGGCTAGGCCTCATGCGGACAAGTCTACGGGTGCAGATGTTGAGCCGAAGCCTGCAACGCACACATCTACGTGTTCCGATGCTCAGCCCTTGAAGAAAGTCAAGCTTGAGCCCGGCATTTTCCGAACGCTTACTTCTTCAGAGGTCGGGGCGACCATCATCGATTTGGATTCTTCGCCAGAGAAACCGCCTCGTCCATCAGTCGTTGAGGAAAGCCTCACCCAGCAACTCGAGGAGCAAATGCGGCAGGCCGAGATTCCCAACCCAGGTTCACTCGAATTTCCTTGTGGGGACGAGGCAGGAGATGCTCATGATGAAGAGGATCAGCTTTCATTTGGTGGTGATGCCATGGATATCGCGGAGGATATCCATTGAGGATACGGTGGCCTTTGTGCGAGTGAGTGTGCGTGTGTGTGCCAGTGCGTGTCTGTGTTTGCATGTGCGCGCATACCGAAATCCGAGTTGATATAACATAGGTTGAGTGTGAAAGTGTATGTGGCGCGTGGAGCAGACACAACAGCATCGACCGTGCTGGTAGGTTTTGTTTCCCTCGAACGAAAACCAGAGTTCAGTTCACTGTACAATATACAGAATGTGTAGTGTTGTTTGTGTCGTATCAGTCGACGTCCTTAAAACTCGAAAGCAGAACATTATCATCAACACAATCTTTATAAGAAGAGGGGCTGCCAGCAGAACACAATGGCAGAGTCATAACGGCATTTTCTCACTGTGTGCTTCGAAAATATGTGCGCTCCACATCAGCTGTGCGTGCAATCACTCCTCAGACAGAGCATTCGTTTGTCAACGTGAAACACGTGTATGCAGCGTCTCTGTTCGAAGAGTTTTGTTTTTCGGTTGTACAGCACCATGCCGAAGAAAACCATGAAAAGTAGCAGTCATCGTGGAGCCTGGCCCGCCCCTAAAAGGGGCAAGGCCAGATCTGTCGCAAAGCGGCCTTCTAAGAAAGTCGTGTCCAAATTCGCCAAGATCCCCTATGTGCGTCATGGGACCCCAAGTACAGTCAGTAGGCCGAGTCGTGAGCGGTGGGGCCGTTCCATCCAGAGGTTCGCCTCCATGAAATATCCAAGTCTTGTTCGTCTTCTTCGGCAAGATCAAATTATCCCCGAATGGAGCAACCGGCCATGTCCGCATTGTGGAGCGGGCAAGTTGAACAAGCTTACGTTCTACCCGTATCGGAAAGTTTGGGCGCACAGATGCAGTGCGAAGTTTTGCCAAAAGTATGTCCAACCCCACGAATTTCATCCCATTTTTGTTCAGGGAGCTGGTGCCAGCCAAACCAGTCTTCAGACACAGGCCTCCATCCTCCTGTGCGCCACTGCCGCCGTGCCCCAGCATTGCGTGTCCAAGATCATGGATGTCAACGACAAGATTGTATCGCGCATCTACAACAACCTTGACATCGCACGTGCACGCTTCGTACTCGCACATGAGAAACACATACAGTATGGTGGGAGTCCTCGTTGGGTGGATGTGGAGGCTGACGAGGTCGATTTGGGCAAAGGGTTAGTGGAAAACAATGACAAGCGCAAGTTGAACACAAGGTGGGAGCAGTGGTTGGGAGTGGTTCAACGTGGTTCACCCGCAAGTCTTCGTCTCATCAGGCTCGAACCGCCGCTCACAAAAGCGCGATCCCCCGGACCAGGACCCATCAGGAAACGTGATTGGAAACCAGTGGCCAAACAGTATTTGGAGGGCAAGAGAATCGTGCTCCACACGGATGGTGCGAGAGCATACAAGCTAAAGCTAGATCAAGTGGAGCATTGCAATGTAGTGCACAAGAAAAAGAAAGTGAAGGTGAACGGCAAGGTGGCACGACAGAATTGAGCAACTTTTGATTGACGGTCTGCTGGGTTTCGAACTTTAGACTTTAAAACTGTTATCTTGTTAGCAACTTACTTTGGCTAAGAACAAGCCAACAATGTGAAAAAAAAAGCCCCATTTTGTTAACCGCAGTCCTCGCTCGTAGATTGTTCCGAATACAAAGCTCGTAGACGTTAAGAGTTGTTCTTAACACGCCCGACCCGCCACTTTGTTACGCGTATGTCTGGGTTAAGCAAGCCAACAATGAGAAAAAAAGGCCCCATTTTGTTAACCGCAATCCTCGCTCATAGTTTACATTGAATACAAAATAGGGTATTATACAGTAATTTCCTTTTTTCTGTTGGCTACTCTAGTGCTCAGGTCATGTGGGTGAAGCCGCATTACACCAAAGTGCACAGCCTGTCTTTGCCAG
The DNA here is from genome assembly GCA_905221615.1 of Symbiodinium sp. CCMP2592. Taxonomy (NCBI): domain Eukaryota; class Dinophyceae; order Suessiales; family Symbiodiniaceae; genus Symbiodinium; species Symbiodinium sp. CCMP2592. The sequence continues at coordinate 1,731,218 of CAJNDT010003112.1, read as the reverse complement.
ACGGCAACAAGCTCAAGGTAAAGAGTGGGACGCAGATAATCGACAGATGTTGGCAGCACCTACGTTCCCACCTGAAGTACGCTCCTCGTTTCCCCGGCAACGATGTCATGATTCGCAAGATCCGCAGCGCGCAGTGGGTGTATTGGCAAAAGGGGAAGAGTTTGTGGACAGCAACAGGGGCAATGATGAAGTTTCTGTGCAAGTGAGCGGTTGTTGCAATGGTGAGGGCTTCCGGACAAGTTCCAGTTTTGAGTCTCACGGAGATTTTGATTGCGGACAGGCATGTGCTGGGGTCGCTTCAAAACAATGGTTCATACATCCATCCAATCAACCATCTGCTTCGCTTTGGCTTTGTGCGAGATCTGCTGCAAATGCTTCCGCGACGAAGCCATTTCCTGTCAAGCAGGCTGCACGCTAGACTAGTCGCAAGATTCCCAGCACCAAAAATCCAAAAATCCAAAACCTTTGTCAGGGGAGTCGAAACTTTTGGATTTTTTGGTTTTCCTAGGGTTTTTTTGGTTTTCCAACAGAAAACCAAAAAAATCCAAGGTTTTTTTGGTTTTTCAGCAGAAATCCAAAAAAACACAGGTGTTTTTTGGTTTTGCACCAGAGACACAGCAGAAAAACCAAAAAACCCTTGAGTTTTTTTGGTTTTCCACCGAAAATCCAAAAAAAAACATGGTTTCGCCAAGGCAAAGCCCAAAAAACCAAAAAAGACCAAGGAAAACCAAAAAATCCAAAAGTTTCGGGCCCCTCAGAAAGGCTTTGGATTTTTGGATTTTTGGTTTTTTGGTTTCCGCCGAAACACCACAAAACCAAAAATCCAAAAATCCAAAACCTTTGTCAGTGGGTCGAAACTTTTGGATTTTTTGGTTTTCCTAGGGTTTTTTTGGTTTTCCAACAGAAAACCAAAAAAATCCAAGGTTTTTTTGGTTTTTCAGCAGAAATCCAAAAAAACACAGGTGTTTTTTGGTTTTGCACCAGAGACACAGCAGAAAAACCAAAAAACCCTTGAGTTTTTTGGTTTTCCACCGAAAATCCAAAAAAAACCATGGTTTCGCCAAGGCAAAGCCCAAAAAACCAAAAAAGACCAAGGAAAACCAAAAAATCCAAAAGTTTCGGGCCCCTCAGAAAGGCTTTGGATTTTTGGATTTTTGGTTTTTTGGTTTCCGCCGTCGTATCGTGTGGTTTCTTTTAATGTTTCTTGCTTATGAATACAGGCATATGAATTTGAAAGCGGACACGAGTAGGCACGACGTTGTAAAGAGACATGACTTCACATCAGCCATGATAGAGAAGGTATCATCACCGAAAATTACGCAAAACACGAATCGTATGCCAAACGCGAATCCCTGCCAAGAGAAGGTTTTGACGGTATTTACAATGGAAAAGAGGCCGAGGTAGGTCATGGGGGGGGGTGTGTCCATATATATATATATATACTGGTTATACTGTAGCACATTGTGTTTATGTGTATATATATATATGAGATTATGTTATACTGCAGCACATCGTGTTATCAAATCCTATCTCAATTTCTCATATTATCTTGTCCTATCTTATCTCATCTTTTCCTATCTTATCGTTTACAACCCAAAAACCCTAACCCTCCCCAGCTCTGGAGTGCAAGGTTTAGCCTCGGCTCTCAAAGCTTGGAATCCAGGGAACTTGTGGCAGGGCAGCGGAGACGCGGAGCTTTCATAGGGTTTAAGTACATTCCAGGTTTTGGGCTTAGGGTTAAAAAGACTATACCTTGGCCCCAAAGTACCTATACATGAACTGCTTCAAGGCCAATGTATATATTGCATGAGTAAACATTATGGACCCTTAGGGACTTGTCTTCGCATCAGAGAACCTTTGTTCCTCATAGTACAGTGATTCGACCCTACGACCAGTCGCTCAGCTGTAGTTCTACAGACTTGGCTTTTCCCAAAAGAAGGCGGGAGGTGAAAGAAAGGTTGCGGAACGCCGGTTATGGCATCATCAAGGGAGGCGTGTTGAATGACTCATGCGGGTAGATACTTGAGCTTTCTGAGTTCCGAGGTCGCCGCGTTCACATACTACGCCTTCTTCACCAAGGAAACTTCATGTGCACCTTTTCCTTCGACTTCGGCTACCCAGAGTATGACCTACCTGAATACCACACCTCGATTAAGACCTTACCTAAGGAAGTCAGAATGAGGAACCCTAGGAAGGTAGGTTCTTTAGGGTCCAGGCAGAGTGTCACAGGACCGCCTTCAGGTGATCGAAGCAAGGAATCGGGTCACGGAGCTTCCGTTCAGGCTCTTTGGGCTTGAGTAGCTACCAAACACTAGTCCCTAGATTTCCCATATATAAGCTCAGAACACTACGATATACTCCCGCAGGCCTAGTCGATTTGTCCAGGCCCCTACATCAGGGGTGTAAACATCAGCTTAATGAACCTTGCAGCGAGACTTGTAGCAACTGCATGGTCCATGTGCATGCCACAAATCAGCAGCCTGACTGTACGCACATCTGCTTGTGATGTGCGTGTTAATAAGATAAGCCCTGGAGCAATTCTAAGCCCTAATTACACCCTGAGCACTAAACCGTGTGTTAAATACTATCCTGAGCACATAGATACCAATGCTGAGCCCGAAACCTACAGCTTCGGGACGGGAGGAAGCCGAAAACGCCTTCTACTACTCGGCCGTGAATCAAGTGGCCGCAGTGAAGTCGGTGTCTGTGATGCATTTTGGGTTTGCGATTTGGAGTCCATAAGGTTTTTCAAGGATTACGGGGTGTATAGAGCGTAGAGGCTTATAGGACATAGAGTGTTTGGTTTAAGTCTTGCTTCTTGCAACCGGACAGGTGGACCTGATAAGTTTGAGGCCCTGAACATGCAGCTGCAATCTGAAGGTGTTTGACACTACTGCTCATTTCTTCTGTGCCTGTTTTCAAAGCCAAGAGGTTTGGGGTTCTGCTGATCATGGTTCAATGCATAACAGCTCTGGTCAGGTGATGCTGCAAGGAACGATGCGCGGAAGTCAGCGGCGATGTATGCAAAAGTAGTTTCTATCTATAGAGCCCAAGGCCCAAAATTTTGCAAGCGTCGCAACCCTAACACTTTGTTACCGTATCACGTGTGAGTGCATCAGGACGAACCCGGCTTCGATTTCCGTGCCCTGAAGCCGGATGTTGTGGAGGACCCTGTTGGTGCGAGTTTCAGGCTTTAGGGTTGGGGCTTAGGGCTTTGAGGTTAATGAGAGTTCGGGAGTAAAGGTGGAGTTTTCGGGTGTACAGCAGGCTAGCGTCTCCTATGGCATGTCCAGGGCTTTCAGGCAGAATGCAAGCTCAGCCCATAAACCCTGAACGCGAATTTTGTAGTTATTTCATATATCTACATCCCAAAATCTTAAAAACGCACTCTGGTGACAATTCAAAAGCCGTATTCGTAGCCGCATATCCGACGCAGCAACAGGGAATGGCCCCTGAATCAGGGGGTAAATCCTTCTTCCACATAGACAAACCAAAGCCAAAAGGAAATCCCCTAGCTCTCGAAGCTCGAAAAATATCCCTACTCTGCACAATTACCCTGCCCTGTATGTAGACCCCAAAGCCCTATGCCCTATGCTAATGAAAAGCGCTCAACTTCATTTCTCAAGCCTTCTGGAGAACTTGACCCCAAGGCTCGGGAGCCTCGAACAAACTGCGAAGCCTTAACAAGTATCAGGATCCTACAGACGACCAAGGAAAAATATGCATTACATATGCATGCATGTATGTATGTATACACAGGTACACAAATGCATGTCTGCATATATATATATATATATATATATATATGGTCACCCCCCCCCCCCCCCCCAAGATCCACACCCGACTCTTCCATGCTATTCCACAGGTTGTTTCTCTACATTGGTCGACAACTCATATATACCGAAAATACCGTAAATACCGATACAATCGTGCTTTACCTCATGTGCATGCAAACCGTGCTGCTGCAAGGCGCGGGTGTGATATGTGTAAAAATCTGGCGCCGAATCTCGGCCGCGGATTTATGGTAGTTTATGTGTTGGAGAAGCTGAAATGCTGGAGGGCGTGCTAATTTTGTTCATGTAATACTAAAAAACCTCGTGTTTTTTGCATTTTATGGTGTGTTATTTGTCAACATTCCTCTAATGATAAAAATACTATTGTCCCTCTTACGAAGACGTCTGTGTGCGTGGGCCATCTCTTTCCCGCTGCTCGTGAAGCGTCCGATTCTGATGCGGCCTAATCATAATCGCTCTAGCATTTGATTTAAGAGTTACGAAATACAAAGAGCTCCTTTCATGTCCTGTCAACTATACATGCAGGAAGTCGAATATACGAGCCCGTTTATTTTTGAAGCAACACTCCAATAGTTGTTTTTTGCTTCATAAGAAATGGGAAAGCTCCCCTGGGGTTGAAAAGTTCATGTGCATATGCGGGCGCACAAGAAGGCTCGTCTGCAGCAAGACGTAAGAGAGCTCTTGCAACCTTCCAAACATGAAGCAAGACTAATTACGACTTTTCTCCGGGGTATAGAACAGCATCAATAAGAGTTAACTGAATGAAAACTCATGTATCGTAGGAAACCGAATAGGAAGTCTCCATTGTTTCTGATGATAGCCAAATGCAAACCGTTTCCTACAGTATTCAATATGAAATGAAATAAGTTCTGGATAGGCTTGCGACTTACGGTGTTGGATTTGTAGGCGGTGAAGCTCGCCAAAGAAGGGCCAAAGCCATTTTCGAGAAAGGCTGCCGCCATAGATCTACCAACCTCCGAAAACATACATGAAATAAACTATGTAACGACTAGGCTGGCCTTGTTCATACTTATCAAACCAGAGTAATGAAAACCTTTGCTGTTCCAGAAGACATATAAAATATACTTCCAGTCCCTGACAACGGTTGTAAGCACACAATTATCTTGTGATACGGTATATCAGTATATCCTGTCTTGGACATCAGAAAACACTGTAATGCTCAAAAAATTTCAAAATTTCCAACCCCAGAACTCACGAAACACTGCAATGCTCAAAAAAATCCAAAAATTTCAAAATTCTGGCATCTATGGCCAGGACGGGTGCAAATTCCTTAAAACTTTGGAATTTTTTGAGCATAGCAGTGTTTCGTGAGCTTTGAGGCAATGAAAAGTTGATTTTTTTTGAGCATTACAGTGTTTTGTGAGGTTTAAACCAGGAAACACTGCTATGCTCAAAAAAAGTGAGCCTTGAGGCTGTGAAAAACTGAGTTTTTTTGAGCATTACAGTGTTTTGTGAGTTTCAAACCACGAAACACTGCTATGCTCAAAAAAGTAAGCTTTTAGGCTGTGAAAAGTGGATTTTTTTTGAGCATTACAGTGTTTTGCGAGTTTTAGACCACGAAACACTGCTACACTCGAAAAATTCCAAAATTCCCAACCCTGAAACTCACGAAACACTGTAATGCTCAAAAAATTCCAAAAATTCCAAAATTCTGGCATCTGTGGCCAGGCCGGGGACAGATTCCTTAAAAGTTTGGATTTTTTTGAGCATAGCAGTGTTTCGTGCGTTTCAAGGCTTGAAAAAGTTGATTTTTTTTGAGCATTACAGTGTTTCGTGGGTTGAAACTCACAAAACACTGTAGTGCTCAAAAAACATCAACTTTTCACAGCATCAAGGCTCACTTTTTTTGAGCATAGCAGTGTGTCGTGGTTTAGAACTCACAAAACACTGCAATGCTCAAAAAAATCAACTTTTCATTGCCTCAAAGCTCATGAAACACTGCCATGCTCAAAAAAATCCAAAGTTTTAAGGAATTTGCCACCGCCCTGGCCATAGATGCCAGAATTTTGAAATTTTTGGAATTTTTTGAGCATTACAGTGATTCGTGAGTTTCAGGGTTGGAAATTTTAGAATTTTTTGAGCATAGCAGTGTTTCGTGGTTTAAAACTCACAAAACACTGTAATGCTCAAAAAAAATCAACTTTTTACAGCCTCCAAGCTCACGAAACACTGCTATGCTCAAAAAATTCCAAAGTTTTAAGGAATTTGCCCCCGTCCTGGCCATAGATGCCAGAATTTTGAAATTTTTGGAATTTTTTGAGCATTGCAGTGTTTCGTGAGTTCTGGGGTTGGGAATTTTGGAATTTTTTGAGCATAGCAGTGTTTCGTGCGCCCCATGCCCCAAGAACCAAGATGGCGTGGATCTTGGGGGGGGGCGAGCATATATATATATATATATATATATACACACACATACATACCTACATTGATACAAGCATACATAAAATGGTATGTGCATATATGCATATAGGTATCTACATACTTACTATACAGGTACATAACTGTACATGTGCACATATGTAGACATACAGATCTATCTTTAGATATTTGTTTGTATCTACATACAGATATACTCGCATGTACTGTACAGATGTACACATACATGCGTGTGTTGTGTGTGTGGTCCAACAAGACCCAGTCAAGCCATTCCACAACAACGAGTCGCAGCCTACAAGACATCACAGAAGCCATGAAGCCCTAAACCCCTAAACCCTGAACCCTGAACCCTAAACCCCTCAACCTCGAAACCCTGAACCCCTAAACCCCTACAGGAGATCACAGAAGCCATGAAGCAAGAAGATGCGCAAAACGCTGGTGGAGCACCGGACGCTGCGGCTCCGGCCGCCAGCGATTCGGGCTCGTCTTAAAGGCAATGGGGTTCCTTTAAAAGGCTACTATAGGGTTCGTTTAAATGGTACTACAGGGTTCGTCTAACTGCTACTATAGGGGTCCTTTTACAGGTTTTTTGTTTGGGGCAGAGGGGTGAAAGTTAAAGAAGGGAATTCCTGCATTGCGATCAGTTTAAGGTCTATAATGACTGCTGCTTGTCACGGTGTAGTATATAATGTTACGGTATAGTATGCTGGAATATAGCACAGATAGTAAAACATGGTAAAGTATTGAATTATCTTACAACCTCATCATTTATGTAGTGCTTGTTTCTGTTGATGAGTTTATGGTGAGGTCTTTGGGCGATAGTATTGGGAAGTCTATCATGTTGGTAGCACCAAACCAGGAGATCCGATGGCAACTCATACAAGGTGCAACAAGCTGTCAAACAAAAAGGCTTTCGGGAAAGCGCAGCCTGTCGCGTTCCACGCCGCAACTTCATGCCGTCGAAGCTGCCGGAAAACCGTGAGCCTGAAGCCAAGATGCTCCAAGTTCTCGCACTAGTGGATCCCCATGAGGATTCCTTTAAGGGTTCTTTTAAGGGCTCCCGTAAAGGATTCCTTTAAGGGGTTCCTTTGCAGAATGCCCGTCTCGGCTGTGAGGTCAGTCAGCCCACAGCCTCCATCTTTTCCGCGCTCTGCAGGCCTTGGCGAAGATGGCTGATGAACTGATTGCCAGGAGGATCGATTGTGGGGGCGCAGTTACTTAGAAGCTATGTAGCCTGTGGTAGAGAATGAGACTGGGGTTTGGGATGGAGGGCTAGTGCCTCGTCCCGGTTTGCCAATGCTTTCAAGGCTCGATGGCTGTGTGGGTCCAAGATCAGCACTAGAGTGGGGCTGTTGCACTATCCCAAAGGGTCCAAGTATCATTATGGTATTTTGGGGGTCTAAGTACCTGAAGGACCAAATTACCCTCAAAAGTAGGGGCCCTTTACCCATATACTATGAACCCCTATGTGGTATATGAGCCTTTAACCCTTTTAGGGTTCATGTCGTCCTCAAGGTATATACCAGAATGATGCAAGGGCCCTTTGGGTCTGGGTGTTAGCCTCCACTTGCTAGGTTTGTTGGATCATTGTAACCCCAAGCCAAACTAAACCCTAAACCCTAACCCCTAAACCGTAAACCCTAACCCCTAAACCCTTAAACCCTAAAACCCCAAGCCACGAAACCCAACCGCTCCGCATCCCATGCCTTGGTTTCATGAAGCCACGGAGCTCGAGCTACCCAGAGGCTCCATATGGGAGTTTCCGAAAATTAGGGGTACCTTATTTTGGGCTCCCTATAATAAGGATCCTACCATTTAGGGTACTACATTAGGGTCCCCTATTTTCGGAAACTCCCATATATAGCCTTGATTGTTTTTTCATTGAATTATATTGAAATTGATAGTCATAGTGATAAGAATAACTATGTTCATAGTAGTTCCTTTTTGGGGTTCATACTGTTGATGATATGAATCCTGCATTACCCATAATAAGGAATGTACCGTAATTCCCATAGTTTAGGGTCCTTAAGGTATATAACATCAACCGTAGTAGTTGAACTACCACGGAGCCGATGGCTCGACACTGGAACTTGCAAAGTTCTGGGTTTTGTTGCAGAGCCCGAGAGCCTAAAGCTCAATCCCACAGACATTCATTTCCCAAATTTGTGGCTCAAGCACATCAGGGTTGAGAGGGAGTCTTGTGGGTGTTTCGGTTTTGAGTTCATGCTGTTAGCTCTTCTCGTCGATGTAGAGTTCCGGGTCCCTACTCTGAGTCCCAAACCCGCAAAAAGGGCACGTGCTGAAATGGCGAGCAACTGCGCCACGCAGATGAAAGGGCGGCGTGCGGCCGCATTCCTGACGCCAGGCTGGAACGCTCCTGATCCACGACAACCTTTATCAGAGGTCGGTTTTCATGTTACTCCCTGTCCCCGGATACAAAGTGCAGCTTGCCCCGACAACCTTACTGTATTTCTTTAGGCAAGCTTTTAGGCTCGACGACCATGAAGTCTAAAGTTAAAGTGCGTAGGGTCTACAAAGCTCAGTCCTGGTCTGCATCTTACAGCTGTACAGGTCGCAGCGTGGCTTTGAGAGAGGACCTTCGTTGGTATTTTCACGGGCCCCTGCGTAACCCCTGCAATCTTCAACCTGCGGCACTCAACCCGGAAGGGCACCGGCCTGGCTGTCAGAGCCCAGAAATACGAATTTTCGGCCCTCTATAGGGGGCCTCTAACAGCAGCCAAGCTGCTGTTGACGCCAGAGCTCCGAACACCCGAATTGTCATTCCTAAGGGAGGCCGCGCACAATGACAACCCTTAGGCGTACCTAGAAATAGTTTCTTTAGTTTTGGTTATTATAATCCCTAAGAAGCAGCTGAAATTGTAATTTTGGCTAGGGTTGTAAGTTCAGTATAGAACCATTCGGTGTTTGAGACGATGGTTCGAAGTGGTCCGTTTCACTCTACATGATGCCAGGGCAATGCCCCACTAGCAGCGCAGCCTAGCCACGAACATGACTCCCTAAACCCTCAACGCCGAAAGGGGTTTGGGACAAAGGTCGCATCTTGCTTGCATGTTCGAGTAACCCAGAACCAGCAACCCTGTCATCATTATCGGTGCAGGAACTACGAAGTGAACGGATTGCTTAACCCTATTTCATAGACATCAACCAGGAGGTTTGAACCGAGATAGTCTCGCATCGCATTCAGCGTGTTGCGCATCTTTCTCCACATTCCCTCGCATCAGTGAGAGACAGCGTGCAGCGCTTCGTTGCACATTGTGGATGTCCAGCGAACGCCCGATTATTGGAGCTTAGAGAATCATCGATTCGGCAGGAAACCTGTCTAACCCGATCTATTGGGCACGGAAGTTACGTCCATAGGTTGCACCTATATAGCGACTCAGCCGTATCCGAATCCTGCAACCCCAAATCCTACATCCTGAGCTTAAGTTACAAGCCCTCAACTTGCAACACCCGTTTTGATCATTTCGCACCCTATAACGGCCACAATAGCACTCAGTCGTATGACTCAGCGCGCGATGTTGCGCCACGGCCGGCATCGGCTCTGGGCTTCGGTATTTAACATTTGGAAGTCGGTGCAGAGGGTTTCGAGGTTCGACGGCGTAGGCTAGAATCATCGTGCTATATAGTAATCATGTCAAAACAACATTCACGCTAACAGCTAGTCAGCTAGTCACAATAAGACTGTAAGTATCAATAACAGTATTCAACATGCCAGTAGCATTATTCTTGATAACAATAATGTTACCCGCAATGCCAAGAACAAGTAAACATAATTCCTAGTAAAACGATAGCAAGAACAATGTTAGCAATACCAATGTACGTACCAATATGTGTGCGCTTAGCGAGTGGATGTCCACGCTTTTCAGACCAGCAGCTCCCGCAACGGCAAAACCATCAGTCCTGCTGAAGTGCTGAATACTATATATATATATATATATATATATATATGTATATATATATATATACACATATATCTGCATATATCTGCATGTGTACATACACATGTGTGTATATGTCAAGATTATGTGATTTAGAAAATACATATATACCCAGAGGCTCCATAGTAGTTCCTAGAGGAAAGGAACTACTTTGGGGCCTATCGGTACATATATATATACACACACATATGTGTGTGTATATATGTGTGTCGAAGCCTGATTCATTGCAATCGATTTTCATAGGGCTTTGTATAGTTATCCTATTATGTACTCCAAAGCACCATTCTGATTTTCAAGGCCCCTATATTAGTTGCTGTTCAACGCGTGGGGCTTCAGGTGTTTGTTGTCGTACAAGACTGATTAAGGTTTTTGGAATGTTCTTTTTTATTTCAGGGTTTAGGGCCTTTAGTTTAGGAGTGGAACAGTTTTTGAGACGGATCCCTACCAAACCCCAACCCCATCAAGCTGCGAAGCTCGCATACACCCCGTCAGACCCGTTACCGGTTTGGCAGGTTATTCAACGTTTCCTGTTCTTCTTCGAAAACCCAAGCCCTGAATCCTTAGTCTCTTGTTTTGGGCGGTACAAAGAATGGCTTAACCGTACTCGAGCCACTGCAAGCCTACAGACTCATGTATACGACGTTGATCTGGGCTAGCCCTAAGGCTCGATGCATCTATATAGCCTGTACTTAGATCCCAAGGTACCTTTATAAGAAGCCCTTCAAATCCAAAACATATGCTGCATGGGCACATGGAACCTTAGGGAAAGCAATGCCCTGGTGGTTTTTTGCATTGAGATTCCTTTACCGATTGTGTTCCCCACCTTGAGCTTTGCGTTTTAGCACCAGAGTCGTCGTGGAGTACGATTCATAAACCCCTAAGCCCTCAACCCCATTCAGAGATAGAGGCCACCGAGACCGGGCAAAACCTCTAAGTTAATTGCTTCCTGAACTTCTGAACCCTGGCCCCTGTCCTTCATCCCTTAAGCCCTGTGCTATCTTGCCACAACCCAACAATCAGATACTCTCCCAAAAGCTTACCTACGCCACCATCCTTAACCTACGTCGCTAGTTTGTGGGTCCTGTGCACCGTTAAAAACCCGGGCTGCAGCCTTTCCCGTAGCCTTGCGCTGGCTGAGGTTCGATCGGTTGGTGCGCGAGAAGCTGGAAGGCACCGGAGCGTAGCATTACGGGCGTCAAGAGTTAGAATGGGGATTTAGGGTTCGTCACTACGAATTGTGAAGTTTGGTGTTTATTTTGGCAGTACCAAGGTTTTTAGGTGTTTGTGTTTGGCTTCAGGAAGGACTCCTAGAGGTGTTGCGGTCTTCTCATTCTTCCAGGCTCCGGTGGGGCCGTCGAGTTCACTGTGCCTCCTGTTTGAGTACTTTCCACGAAAACACCTCGTCCAGTACAAAAGATAAGGCAGCTGGGAGTACCAATCGTTTGAAATGTTGTCGCTCGCTTTGTTATATGCTTCAGTAGACCGTAAACCCTATACCCCTAAACCCTAAACCCTGACTCAAGTCCAACAGCCTAGAGCGCGCGCTCGAAAACGATGCCTCAGCTTGTCTCAGCTGTTTGGAGACAGCCTTTCAATGATTCTGCATTTTAGCTTGATGAGGGCGATTACCCGGAGCCCCCAAAGTATGTAGAATCATAGCCCTCCATAGGTTTTGGGCGATCATTTTACCGGCTTCTGGCGGGTTTTGGCAGGGCTCAATAAGGGATTTGATCCCGACGAGCACCCCCACCCTCCCCAGTCCCCTGCTAGGGCGACAGTACCGATGCTCTCTGGGGATCTCTGCGACCTGCATGTGCTTCTAAATGTTCCTTCGTGGTACATGTACAAAACTATTCATTGATAGGCAGCCTTGCGGAACGCACACCGGGTTGCAGATTTGAGACTGCCCCTTGTGACAAAGCCAATTTCGGGTTGCAGCGGCTGGCTCCCTTGTCCCTGCATCTGGGACTCACCTCTATGCCATCAAGGAATCCCTGTTTATTTTCAATCCAGGTTGCAGCAGTGGGGCTGTCTGGTCCAGGACATCGTATATCAATTCCAGGTTGCAGCAGTGGGGCTCCCTCGCCCAGTAAGTGCATCCTGGATCTATTCCAGGTTGAAGCAGTGGGGCTGGTGGAGTACATCGTGTATCTACTCCAGGTTGCAGCTGTGGGGCTCCCTGGTCGAGTACATCCTGTATCTATTCCAGGTTGCAGCGGTGGGGCTCACTGGTCGAGTACATCGCGTATCTATTCCAGGTAGCACCTGTGGGGTTCCTGGTCGAGCACATCCTGTATCTATTAGTATCTATTCCAGGTTGCAGTAGTGGGACTCCCTGGTCCAGGACATCGTGTATCTATTCCTGGTTGCAGTGGTGAGGCTCCCTGGCATAGAGCTGCAATGGGAGCGGATGATGGAGAAGACCATGGGCTCATACATTGCACATGCAGCTTGCTTTCTTGCCTGCCTGCCGTGCACGGGGCCATGACGTTTTCGGAGCTCCGTGCCCCGCTTGCGTCTTAACCCCCTCGGGGGTGGAGACTACGCGGGTGCCCGTCCCTTTGCCGGGGGATGCCTTCTCTCTCACTCTCTCTACATATCTCTTTCTCTCTCTCTCTCTCTCTCACTCTCTGTCTCTCTCTCTCTCTCTCTCTCTCTCTCTCTCTCTCTCTTTCCCCCCATTTTTCATTACGGGTAATTTCTACAAGTATCAGACGTAGTGTTAAAATTCTTGTTGTTACTATTTCTATCATTGCTATAACAATTACTATTAATTACTATTAGTATCACTATTACTATGACTATCAGGCCAGCATACCGATCGAGCACACCTCAAGAGCCGCGTGAAGAATCTCGTGGCGGCCTCGCCTCACCGTGGGGCAGGGTTCTAAGGGTTTCAAGTTTCAAGAGCCGTGTTCCGGGTTTAGGGGTTTACGGTTTAGTGTTTTAGGGGTTTAGGGGTTTAGGGGTTTAGGGTTTAGGGTTTAGGGTTTAGGGTACTGGTACTACCACCCCTAAAGTCTAAACCGTAAACCCTAACCCTAAACCGTATTGTGGCAATGTGATCGTGCAGCACAGCGAGGACATATTTCGTGCACGAAACATTTGGTGGAGTAGCATCCGTGCCCTCCATGTCATTCAACAGTTACGGACGGAATGATCCAGAAGATTGCGTCTATCTTTAACTATTTTCTGGGCCCGTGTATTGTTGAAGAGAGTCTACTCCGAAGCCCGGTTTTCGATGCACTCAGGCTCCTGTTTTGGGATGTTGGAAGTTAGGCTTCCGGGTTTGAGCTCTAGGACCTATAGGGTTCAGGGTGTAGCATTCATGACGTCGAGTCCATATAGGGCTTACCCAGAGGCCCCATTGTAGTTCCTTTTTGGGATTACTTTATAGGATTCTAAATATGAACCCCAAAAGGAACTACTTTGGGGCCTTTGGGTAGTGTTGAAAGATTCCCGCAGTGAAGGCCTTGGTTAAGGGGTCAATGCGTGGGGTACATCGTTCAGGTTTCGCAAGGTGCTGGTATCGTTTAGAAGGGGCTCTTACCCTGTAATAGTGACTATACGGATTGCATTAAGGCCCTATTGTATTCCTATTATGCCACTATTACAGGGTCGTGGCCCCTTCCAAGGTATAGTGATCAAAGCGGGGTTACAGGGCTTCGGTTTGAGCTTCAAGTTTTAGCAGTGCTCTGCAGACTTGCACTCCAAGGAGCATGAGCCGTTTACAGGGATGCTACTGCCTGCAATTATGTAACATATACACGAAGTCATATTCCTATGTCTAAGGTCCCAGATAGTGCCCCAAACCCCTCTCGAAGTAAGCGGGGTTTCCGAAAATAGGGGACCCTAATATAGTACCCAAATTAGTATTGGTTCCTTATTATAATATAGTACCCTGGTGTAGGATCCTTATTATAGACCCTACGTTCGGAACTCTCCGAGGCGGATTCCCATCTCGCCTGGCAATGGCGACTCTGCTCTCATTCGGGTAAATGTCAAAATTAGGGCCCCTTGTTGGGTACCCTAAATATTAGGTGCCGTATTATAACAAGGACCCAAAAAGGGACCATAATTTTGACAACCACCCAAATTCAGAAATTCCAATGCCCCTTAATCATCTACAGTACTAGGCGTCTCACCTTATTATGCCCTTATCGTCCTTAATGCAGCTGTACTACAACATGTCGCGAAACTCTATTCTAACTATCAAGGCCCTGGTAATGCATATTTCCTGCTCAAGGAGTATTTTGGGGCTCTTGCTCGGGCGCCTGGTTGCTGTTCTTTGTTTTTGGCACCGTTTCCGGGCTTGGGCTTTTGGGCCCGGGTTTCAGGGCATTGGGCATTGGGGTACTTGAACTTGTTGAGGCTTTTTCAATCCTGAGGACTTTGGTGCTGTATAGCTTTGAGATTCAGGGTTTCGCGTACACAAAAAGCTGAACCCCAAATGCGTTGCTTCAGGATCGTTCCCTGTGCCGAAAACATTCGCAACTTTCGCCGTCATATCTTATGCACCACAGCTAGCGAGGATAGGATGCCCCCAACAAAAACTATTCGATGATTGGAGGCCTCCATGTCAAGGGGTTTAGGGCGTAGGGTTTAGCAATATTTTGTTGTTTCTTGCCGCAGTGAGACCCCTGTCTCCAGACCCTGCTGGGGCTCTTCAGCTTTCTCGGTCTGTAGCATGCGGGCACCGGCACCCAGTTGAAATTGTTGGTTTCCGTTTCCTTTCGATCTTCGGTAGCAGAAGGATTTTGTAGAAGTGGTTGATGGGCAGGTAAGAAAGGGGCCTAAATACTTACCAGTACTGTTTTGGGGGTTCCCTAATAATTTCTAATATTCTGGGCCCCAAAACCTTATTCTAATCATAAAGGCCTCTACATTTCTATAACCCGCTCTGTCGCTCTGAAAAGCGCGCGACAGGATGTAGGGGGGTGCTACCACGATCGGGTTGGGATGCTTAAAATCGTCTGAATCTGCCCAACCGAAACCCCTCAACCCGAAACATCCAGGCAGGCACTGGATGCTGTGATGGGTGGCGGCGCAGCTGTTTGGGAGGTCTGTCCCCGCCGCTCCGCTCTGTTGTCATTTTTGGGGTTTTGGGCTTCGGGCTTTCCTTTAACCCCTAAACCCTGAACCACAAACCTTAAACCCCAAACCCCTGAACTCTAAACCCCTGAACCCTAAACCTTAAACTCCTGAAACTTTAAACCCTAGCTTGTCTTCGTTGGACCAGGATCTTGCCGGCCTTTCGGGGTTTCTTGCTTTCACTTGGAATCCCAACCCCTGCCTAGTGTAGAAGCCTGTTTTAGTAATTATCATTTCTATTGTGGGGGTTCCTTAATATGGTTATAGTTTACTGTACCCCAAAACCCTACTCTAAATTGTTAAGGCCCCTGCAGTAGTGGGGCTTCGTCCCGGTGCTGCAACGCAGCGTTTCTTGCACCGGAAGTTAGGCTAGAGGTCTCGGTGCCCCTGAGCCCAAGCCTCAGACCCCATAGTAGTTCCTTTTGTGGTTCAAATTCAGAATCCTATAAGGTAATCCCAAGAAGGAACTATTATGGGGGCCTTGGGGTAAGCCTTGCACTTTAGTCAGATCTCTCTGTCTCCCGCTCCCATGTCCCAGTCGGCTGAGTGAAGAATCTCAACCAAATGTCCGAGCGAAGAGTCCCCAACCCGCTAGTGAAACCTGCCGCTGATGATATAAATCCTGCATTACCCATAATAAGGAATATACCATAATTCCCATAGTTTAGGGTCCTTAAGGTAGTGCAGGATATATATTATCAACCCTAGTGGACCCTAAACCCTACACTGCGCCCCAAAACCCGACAAACCTAAACCCATGTGTAGCTTTACTAAAACTTTCCCCCGGATCCTTTTTCCATCATCAAGGCCCCTATATGAGAGTTTCCGAAAGTTAGGGGTACCTTGTTTGGGGGTCCTTATAATAAGGATCATACTATTTAGGGTACTATATTAGGGTCCCCTATTTTCGGAAACTCCCATATTCCAGCTTGTTTTTGCGGCAGCCTGGAGGGAAGTAGCACACCATTGCAGGATCGAGCCAGCTTTCTTAAATTGAGGGTGCCAAGCACCAAGGAACGGAAAGCCCGCCACAATGGGGAATGGGACTTGGTGGGGGCAAAGATTCTAGTACCTCGGGTCCAGAAGTGAATTCCCTTCTTCTTATAGTGCATCATTCGTTGAAGCCTAATAGAGGAACCCTTAATGATGACCTATACTATTTTGGGGGCTCCCTTATTATGGTTATAGTATAATGGGCCCCGAAACCCTATTCTAAATTATTAAGGCCCCAACCCTAAACCCTAAACCCTAAACCCTACAGTACCCCTGAAGTCGAACAGACCCGCGCGCTGAAATCTGCAAGCAGAACGGATCCTTGAGAGCCATCCTCCTGGCTCCCAAAAGCAGATGGCCATGACAGCTTCGATTCATGCGTCTCAGACTCAGTATAGGGTTTAGGGTTTAGGTCTCAGACTCAGAATAGGGTGTAGGGTTTAGGTCTCAGACTCAGATGGTATAGGGTTTAGGGTTTAGGTCTCAGACTCAGATAATAGGGTGTAGGGTTTAGGTCTCAGACTCAGATGGTATAGGGTTTAGGGTTTAGGTCTCAGACTCAGATAATATAGGGTGTAGGGTTTAGGTCTCAGACTCAGATAGTATAAGAGCTACTATCGTAAAGCTCCACAGCCCTCTTCGAAGTGGTCGGACCCCTGTGGCAGACATGGACCTTCGCAACCCTGTACCCTAACCTCATGATAACCCCCAGCTGTCCAAAAACAAGCCACATGGAACGATCCCATTTCACAAGAGTTTCCTTGATAAGAACGGGCCGGCCCTTGAAAAGGAGCACCTGTCCGGGTATACGATAGGGGCCTTAGTAAATACCTACATTATGTTGGTGGTTCATCATTAAGGCCCCCAAAGTAAGGCTTGCCTCCGTGAGATGTATCGTGACTATTTGTAGTGCCAAGAAACATCGGTAATGATGACTTGGGCCCTGAGCGCAGCCCTAGACCTTAATTTAGCACGACCCCATAACCCCTGAACCCGCAGCTCTAAACCACAGGATACCCCAAGCACAGGGGAGCCTTGAACTTGCAGCCCTTAACACGGAATGCGCATCCCGTGCCCATGTCCGCAGCAGCTAGCCGCAGAGAGGTTGCAGCTGAGACAGGTGCACTGTACTGCTCTAGGGGGGTCTACCTTAAACTTCCATGGCCTACTGTACCTGTTTCTAGGTCCTATTACGAAACCTACGGTTTTGGTAGTTAAGGCAGGGTTTAGGGCTTCGGGAGTTGAAGGTCTCACGACCGACCAAGCAGGAGAGTTTGAAAGCTTCTCTTGAAATGAATGCATCCAAGAAACCTTCGATTTAGAGATATAGCTGAAGCTATATTCTGACTCGGCGCAGCATAAATGTGTGAGCTTGGGCCTCAGATGGTTTTGACCAGACATGCAATCGGGGTACAAATAGCTGCCTACTACAGCCTCTGCAACCTTTAAACCCTAACATGCCGCACCTGTACAGTGTGTCACCCTACGCCTACACCCCAAGACCGCATATGCCGAAGAGGCTTTGCAACGATGAGTCCCAAGCCTTCTACGCACCCTTGCTACTGTAGAGCTCCAGCTGTGCCTCTTAGGCCTTCTTCGGGCACCCTACACCCTCAGGATGTTGTATCGAGACGATACAACATGCATGATGGTTTCAGTGTACGGTTGTATTATTTAGAGATCCGGTTGTTGCAGTTTAGGTTTTGTAGGGGCTAGGGCCTCAGCTTTACCACGTGGGGTGTAGGGGTTTTGTAGTGCCGCTTGCATGACGACACAGACATTCATCTCAGCCAAGAGTTTGCGCATGCATGAGCTGAACTGGTGAGGCTTTCGTTCCCTTTCTCTTTGCACAGATGCGTGAGAAAGTCCGTGAGACGGAGTTCTATGTTTCAGAAGAGGCAAGCAACATTTCGAAGACATGGCAGAGTTGTTACTGTTCCGATTTCCAGCCTATATCTATCGATATATATATATATATATATATATATATATATATTCATATATTCATATGCGTATATATATATATATATATATATACAGTAGAAGCCAGAAAGTTGGAACATGGCTTTAGGAGGATTAGTGCTAGGATCCCGTATACTTTCCCTTAAGACCATGAGGACAAAGATGTTCCAACTTTCTGGCTTCTACTATAGAGAGAGAGAGAGAGAGAGAGAGAGAGAGAGAGAGAGAGAGAGAGAGAGAGAGAGAGAGAGAGAGAGAGAGCGAGAGAGATAGATAGATAGATAGACAGATAGATAGATAGAGGGTTGCCTGATTTTGGTTAAGCTTTGCCCCAAGTCTGCGTATCGGAGCAATGGCTTTCAGAACCTTGCGCCTCTTGCTGCTGCTGCTGCTGCCCTGTGCAGCGAGTTTGCCTGTGCCCTTGCGCCTTGGAGGAGAATATCGAAGCCTAAACCCCAAGGGTCCAAAGGACCCAATAATTAGGTACTCGGATTTTGGATAGTAGCTATGCAGGTTAGGATTTTGGGGGGTATAGGTACTTGGACCCTTGGGGTAGATACTTAAAAGATACTATGCCTCAGGGTTCCTTTTTGCTACAGTAAACCCTAAACCCTAAACGACGATGAGCCCTATTCCAATCTTTCATGCCCCAAACTTTCAGCGTCCCTTGTTTTGGTCAGCGCCCATGCCTGGTTTGGGGAGATTCTTGGGAGACTTAAGGTGTTTGCCTTTTAGTGCTTGGCTGACGCAAGCCAGGAAACTCAGTATTCTGCGCAGAACCATCAATACCTCAACCGCCCCCTCCCCCCCGCCCCTGGCTTTTCTGCGAAGGAACCCGTCTTTGGCTTCCTTAGAACTCGTTGCAAAGCCAGGGGATTCAGTTTTCGGGGTCGCATGAACCTAGTGTCTGATGTATCATTCTGTTGCTTTGAGTCTCTGGAATGAAGCAGTCTCAAAGACCTGTAGACTAAACCTAAACCTGAAAGAAGCAAGCCTTGCCTATGCCTATATATCGGTGTATGTCAGGTTTGGATCCTAAACAATCAACTTCGCTAGCAACCAGGAACGAAGGCTGAGACTGAAGCCTAAAGGCAGAGCAAAAACATGGAGCCCGGAATCTGAAACTGCAAATCACAGAATCCTCGCTCCCCCGTACATCGTAAACTTGGTAAACCCAAGAAACCCAGTATCCCCTATAAACCCTTGACACTGTACAATGCCTAGAAGCCCTTCAATGCTCAACCTGAAGCTGAAATCACCGTACAACCACGACGATCGAACCGAACCAGTCCACAAGCGAGCGATCCCCAACCCCGAAATCCCCAAAACCCAGAAAATCCAAGCAACGCAAGAAGATGCAAACATCCGCCAAACCCCAACCTGGCTCTTTGTGGCCCCAAAACCCTCGGAGCCCGAGAGAGAAAAACTAGGAGCCAGAGTAAGCCCTTATTCCATTTTTCAGGGTTTCGGGTTCCCTTATAACCCCCCTTGAAACCAACAAAGGGCGCCCTTCTTATTCCTAGGTTACTCTTACCTTAAACTACCAAACCCTACTTTTTTGTAGGTTCTTATTATACACCCCAATATGGAAAATAGAGGGACCCTACAAAAAAGTAGGTTTTGGGAGGTTAAGGTAGGTCTAGAAAGGCCTTTCGGGGCGGCGAAGAGCCCCGCAGCGCCGCGGCCGAAGCCCTGGGCGGCTCGGCCCCCGCAGGTGGCTTTGGTGCTTTCTTCGGCTATTTAGTAGAGGGATTATAACTATTCAACTATTCGTATCTTAAGGAATATACCTTTAATTATGTTTCTCCTGGGTTTGGAGTACCATACTTGAATACTTTTTTGGTACCTGTTCCTTAAAGGAACCATTGTGAAATAAAAGTCTATACTTTTTTCTCCCTGGCTATTTTAAAGTCCAGTTCTGTATACCTCGTATCTCACTAAGAAGGTTACTGCTCCTTACACCCTATGTCATGTAACCCAAATCCACAGCTGATGTAGGTTAATGTGGCTCCAGTTACCTACACAGTAGGTTACCGGGCTATACCATATATAGTTAGTAACCTACCATTTAGGTAACTGGACCTTTGGGGTAGGTTACTGGGCTCCCTAAACCCTAAACCCCTAAACCCCTAAACCCCTAACCCCTAACCCCTAAGCCCCTAAACCCCTGTTCCCTAAACCCTAAACCCCCAAACCCCTAAACCCCAAACCCCTAAACCCCTAAACCCTAAACTCCTAACCCCTAAACCCTAAGTTACTGGGCTGGAGGGACTCGCAGGCGCAAGCGCGACGCGAGGATCGGCCTGGCTGGCAGCTCTTCCTTTGTAGCGCCTGTGTCGGACCGGGGGCACCCACAGCTCTACCGGAGGGTTTAGGGGTTTAGGGTTTTAGGGTTTAGTGTGAGATTTAGGGTTTTAGGGTTTAGGGGTTTAGGGTTGAGGGGTTTAGGGGTTTAGGGGTTAGGCGTTTAGGGTTTAGGGGTTTAGGGTTTAGGATTTAGGGGTGCAGGGAGTTTCCGAAAATAGGGGTACCGTATGTTGGGGTCCTTATAATGAGGATCCTACGATTTAGGGCCTCTAGGGTACTGTATTAGGGTCCCCTATTTTCGGAAACTCCTGTATGAAGTAGAATGGGGTTCCTTTCCAGAGATCTATAAGAGCTACTATAAGGGATCCATACTACGGATTCTATTTTAACAGAGGAGGGGCCTTAGCAATTAGCTAAGGGTTCTTTTAAGGGTTCCTTTGGAAGGGTCTATAAGGATTACTTTAAGGGGGTTTAGACTATTTTGCTTCCATATTGTACTCGAAATTACAGAACAACATACACCAAAATCCGAGTCTGATTAGTAAGGCCCCTACAGCAAAGCTCTAGATCCCAAGCCCGGGCTTCGGAGTACAGGTGCCGGCTATTTCGAGGCTTCGGGTATGGTTTAGGTTGCTGATATGGGAGTTTCCGAAAATAGGGGATCCTAATATAGTAGGAACCTTATTATAAGGACCCCAAAATACGGTACCCCTAATTTTCGGAAACTCCCATATTGCCTTAGGTTATTGATCGGTTTTGTGGGGCTTCTGGTTTCATGTTTTCGGGGGGGTTTGGGAGGCCGGGGCTGTAAACACCAGGGTCTGGTCTGGTAGGTTTTTTACTCAGGCATCTAAGGACTCATATATGGAGGCTCTTGGGCCCCAAGACCATACTATATAAGGCTTTTGGGCTATTTTGGGGCCCAGAGGTTGAGGTGCGGCTCGGACCTCAGACCTACATTGTAGACGAAGTGGGGAGTTTCGGGAAGAAAGGGAGTCCGAGATTTCTTGGGTGCTTGATCTTGCCTGCCTGACCGGATGGTAATCTTAGGGCGGGTGAGGGGGGAGTGAGGTAGGGGACTCTGCTTCCTTCAATGGGCTTCATAACTTTTAGCATACACCGCAAGTCAGCATGGAATTCCTGTGGTCCAATTCTTTCGCCAACTTTGGTACTGAGGCGTGCCAGACCCTATAGTTTCAAGCCTGCGAAAAGCCCCCTGATGTCCCGATGAACATGCGCCGCATTTCGGAGCTTTCGCACCCAATCCAAGTCGGCTTTTGCCAGGTGGTTTCTCTTACCTGATCCATGACCACCCACGATGCATGCTCGCTGTTGGGAGATCGTAAGCACAAAAACTGCACGTGGCGTGGAAGCTTTGCAAAATGGATGGGGTCGGAGCGGAAGTTTTCATTTATTGGGCTTGGATGCTCAGAACACTCCAACATCCTAAAACCCAAAACCTAAACCCTAAACCCTTAAACCCTAAGCCCTACACCCGAAACGCCCTAGACCCTTAACCCTAAAACCCTCAAACCCCTTTTCCCAAAAACCCTTAAACCCCTAAACGCTGAAATAAACCCCTAAACCCTTTAATAAACCCTATAAGCCCTTACACCCTAGAACCTAAAGAAACCCTGAACCCTTACACCCTAAAACCTAAATAAAGAAACCCTGAACCCTTACACCCTAAAACCTAAGGAACATCCCTGCAGTTTCCAAGCGCCGCGTTTCATGGAGCCCTCGCTTTGCAGGACTCGCCTTGGCACCGGCAGTGAGAGCCGCCGACCTCGTGAATGGTGAGGCTCCTTATTAGTACTCTTATTATTATTGCTATTACTACTAACAAGAATATTGTTATGAAGCCATTAAGGGCCGAGCTCCGAAGCAGTCTACCCAAAGCGACACTACGCCGTAAACTTGCACACCCCAACGGACGAGACTCTTGCCCTACAACGACACTCCAAGCCGCAGACCTAAACCCGAAAGCCTGAAGCGAAACAAGCCAGAACTTCCGCCAGGCCGTGTTTGATGCGAGCCATTGTCAGCAAAGAGTTCGAGAGTGAAGAGTCTGGAGTTTGGAGTTTCATGGTTTGGGGTTTGGGTTTAAGGTACAGGGGTTTAGTCTTTGGGGTTTTGCAGGGTTTAGGGCTCGTAGGGTTTGGGGTTTCGATGCCGTGCCATCCTGAACAGATTTGGGGTTTGTGAGGGCTTAGGGTTTAGGGTTTGTTGGTGAGGGTTTAGGGTTGAGAGTTTATGGTTGGTGAGGGTTTAGCGTTTAGGGGTGGTGAGGGTTCAGGCTCAGTGTTGTGTGACCCTCGGGGTATTCCTCACAAGAAGCGGTATGCTGTTGGGAACTTTAGAGCACGGCACTACCAACCCTACCTGGAAATCCCAAACTCAGCAATTTAAAAGGCTATACCCTAAAGTCGAGGAGTCCAGAAACTGGAGCTATTGTTCTGTAGGGTTTGGAGCTCAAATCAACCCCAAGCCCTAACCCTCCTTGCAGGCCACTCCATTAAACCCAAAGCCACCATAAACCCTAAACCCTAAACCCCAAAGCTTTAATCCCAAAACAAGGAACTGCGTCTCCTGCCACGCCGGCGGGGGCAATAAGATCTACCCGTGACTCGGCGTTTACCCCCAATTTTCGGAAGCCCTAAACCCTGAACCTTTGTAGAACCCATATATAGATCCGTTTTAAGGAACCTTAGTAGGATCCTTGTGATACGGACGCCCGTCCAGTTTCAAACGGGCTGCCATGGAGATCTGTAAAGCCAACGATTATACGGATTGTCGTTCCGTGGCAATGGTCTTTTTTCAATACCTGGACCCCAAAAGTAGGTCGAAGAATGGTGCTGTTGTGGGGGCTCCTTATTATAAGTATAGTATAATGGGCCCCAAAACCCTATTCTAATTATAAAGGCTCCATGATTCATGTATTTTCGGGGCACGTGAGGTTGTGGACAACTCAGTACAAGAGCATGTGTCTCCAGCGCAATGTTGTGACAGTCGGTTTGCCGATTTGTTCTTGGTAATTGCTCGTCGTGAGGAAGCTCATACATACCTGGGCTCGCCCTGATCAGGTAGGGAGGAGGTTAATGTAGGGACCTGATTATAAGAAACTCTGGTCCCATACCGCAAAATAGTAGGGTTCATGTAAGGAGCCCTCATAGAGGCCCAAGTTATTTTCTTAATCTGGTACCTACATTAGGTCCCGGACTCCGGTGTGCTTTGTTGTTTCCGATATGTTTCGGCAAGTCTTTTTCCCGAGGCTTCAGACCCTTTCGCGCAGCGCGCTGGAGAGGCGCGCAGCGCATCTTCAGAGCTCGGGGTGCGCGGGCCGAAGAGAAGCAGTAAATGAGGAAGCAGTCGTCGCTATATGCAGCAATGCCGTAGCCATGGTACTAAACCCTGAACCTATTGCATAAACTAACTTGCAGGCTTTGGCGCAAGAAGCTAGACCATACCTCGGCCCCAAGCCTGGCCAGGAATGGGAAGTACTCGGTGGAGCTGATCGCCCAGCAGGCAGAAGAATAAGTTGGGAGTTCTGTGCGCTGGTTGGGCTGCAGGCTTTGGGCTGTGGAGTGTGGGGATTCGGGTTCAAGCCGGCAGCCGAAGGAACAGGGCCTTAACCAGGTCAGCAATGGGCAGACACCAATGCCAGCCTTCAGCGACAAGCTTACCGTGCTTTGCCTGCATGGGGCTTCTAGGTCGTAGAAGGTTCACGTCCCGAACCCTAAACCCTTAAACCCTAAGCCCCAACCCCTGAACCTGGGTTCAGGTCCCGGGTTCGGGGTTGATTCTTCAAATAGTCGATGGAAGCCAGGTCTAGGACCTGCAATTCGGTCTCTGGGTTTCCATGGACGCTATAAACCTTAAACCCTAACTGCTAAACCCCATCAACCCTAAACTCTATAAGCCCTAAACCCGCCCTACACCTTCAAACCGTATGGGACCGGTGCTTCCGTGAGTTGCAGGGAGTTTTGCTCCAACCTTCAGGAGCGGAGAAGAAGTGGTAATATAGATGCCTCAGCAATTACCTATATACTATTGTGGTGGCTCCTTATAGATACAGTAGCATGGGCCCAAAACCCTATTCGCTAATTATTGAGGCCCCTGTAGTAATGATATTTGCTTGTTGTTGCAGCTGTATACCTCGAAGCCCTTTGCTATTATCGGAGACCGTATGACCTCATACAGTCCTACTCTGCCCACCAACAGAACGTTTGGGGTCAGAGCACCAACCAGCCAATAGGTCACGGAAGACAGGCTACCCGTTGCCCAGCACCTAAGATAGGGTTTAGGATGCAGGGTTTCGGGTTTAAGGGACTTAGGGTTAAGGCTCTAAGGCCAGGATGGACACTAAACCGTGGATATCGGCTTCTAAGGAGAAGAGCATAGAAGATGTTGCCAGCTTCGTCTACGCTGAGGCGCAGATCATGAAAGCCCGAAGCGGGAAGCCGATATTGGTCTAAAAACCCTACAATCCTACACGCCACCACCATGATCTGAACCCTGTAGACACTGTAGCCCTACAAGCCCACACTATTCAAACCCTATAAACCCGATAAACCAACCTTCCTTTCCTAAACCGCATAAACCCTACACTCTCTAAGATGTAGGGCTCGCTTGAAGCAGCTTGGGTGTTCTCTCGGCTTCTCCGCGGCTTGGGGTTTCTTTACTGGAGTTTGGGGGGCAGGGCGGTTGTGATTTCACATGAAAAGGCTGTAAGGTACTTGTAAAGCCCGCTGAAAGTCGTCTGTAGTTGGATCTCCACAACAAGGCAGGTTTTGGGGAATACAGGCAGAGGGTTTTGTGTAGATCGAGGGTCCCGAGGGTTCCAGTTGCAAGACCCCACATCTGCGACCCAGGCGGAGGTGAATTGGAAGGACAAAAAGCAATCCGGACGCAACTTTAGGGCTTTAGGGTTTTACTGGCGGTGCGAAGCCTCACCGCAGGTTCCCCCCACTTCCAGACTCAGTTTGCAATCAGTCCGAGGGTTCAGGGTATCCCCTCAGTCTGTTGCACTGACCGAGGTCATTAGTAGCGTTCTAACCCGTGGTCTTATCTAAAAAACCCTGAAGCCCTACTCCTTGACACCAAAAGAGCCAAAAGCCCTGCTGAAGCCCAAGAGCCCAGACACCATATGGACCATATGTCAACAAGTGCTAGACTACGGTCCCCCAAGCTTTCGACAGCCTAAAACCACCCTAAACCCTCAGCCCTAAACCCAAAACCTAGAAGCCGAGATCTGGTGCAAGTTGTGGGCAAGTGGGGCATCGAAAGTCCGTGTCGTAGGTTCAACCATAACACCAAATCTTCAAACAACTGTAGACCCCTATGTTTCAATAGGGTTTAGGGGTTTACAGAGGCCTGAATACTTACCGATACTATTTTGTGGGCTCCTCATTATAGTTACGTACAGCGGCCCCACAACCCCCGCAACCCCAATACAAATTGATCAAGGCCCCTGCATCAGACCTAAATCCGAAGATGCCCTACTTGGAGGATCATGGGACTTAGTAAGTAAGGTTATAAGTACCTTAATTGGGTTTATAAGTATAGTTACCCTAATTATAACCCTAGTTACTAAGTCCCATGATCCTTTAAGTAAACCCTGAACCACCTGCAAGGCCCAGCTCCACCTCGAATACCCTAATTACCTTGATTGGGCTCCTTCTTATGAGTTCTTTATATACGTCCTTAAATAGGTATAGGTTATTTAAAATAACCTATACCTATTTAAGGACGTATATAAAGAGTTATTTACTGTCCAAAACCCAAAACCTTAAACTCTAAATCCTAAACCTTTAACCCTAATCCGTTTTAGGGTCTTTGCTGAGGCTTGTCGGCGGCTCGGCAAGACGGTTCAGCCAATTCTTGGACTCTCTCTGGCCATTCCAGTAGGGCCGTGAGGAAAAAGGAGCAGAGTGCTTTAGGGCGTACAGTTTGGGTTTTGTTGGGCTTAGCCAGGACCCCGAAATGACCCTTCAATAGCATGGAGCACTCACACTAAGCTGAACCCCTCAACCCTTAAATTGAACAGGGGTCAGACTTCACATATTCTTAGAGTAATAGAATTCTTCAGAATGATTCTTCGCCATGCTTCACAGCGATAAACCCGTGGCCTACTTGATACTTTGCCACTCCGCTTCTAGCGCCCGCAGGCTTATACTGTATTATGATCCAAAGGGTCCAAAGTACCTATATAGTCGAATGTAGATCTTCTATATTAGGAATCTTATCGGTTATTTCAAGGGGGGGAAGAGGAGGGACCCTTAATGGCCCCTACCCTATAATGGGCTATATTATTATTATGATTTGGAAAATGTCCGCCATATCAGTACCTAGGACCGTTTAGGGGACCAAGGCCCTGAGCCCCATCCTAAAGCCTTCTTGGAGAATCATGGGACTTAGTAAGTAAGGTTATAAGTACCTTAATTGGGGTTATAAGTATAGTTACCCTAATTATAAACCTAGTTACTAAGTCCCATGATCCTTTAAGTAAACCCTCGTCTCAATCCGCGCAAGTTTCACCCTGAGCCGGAAACCTGTAGGCCCAGTAAACCAGAAAACCTCCAGACACCCTTCACCCCCTATGAACCTTTGTACCTTAACCTCCCAAAACCTACTTCTTTTGTAGGGTCCCTATAGTTTCCATATTAGGGTTGATAATAAGAACCTACAACAAGGTAGGGTTTGGTAGTTTAAGGTATAGCTTTCATCAACACCCTGAGCCACAACTTTACACCCAGAGCTCTGTCTCCGAGCAAAAAACGGATGTGAACATGGGTTTGCCTTAGGCCGTTTGTCCTTTCAACTCATAAGGCTTCAGCTGTTGAATATTCATATCCCCCACCCAATCCCCAACAACTGAGTTCTCAACATCCCTTTCATATTTATGGTATCATGGGCCCCAAACCCTATTCTAATTATTAAGGGCCCTACATCATATAGTACCCTTGTTGATCCATTATAGCAACCCTTAGAGACCCTGCGCCCAAATCCGAAGGCCACTTCAACCTTGAACGTTACATATCATAATCCCTTAACCGTACAATATACCGTGAAGCCTCAACCCAAAAAATCCGGGAGCCCCAGTTATCCCCTAAAATTCTTGAAGGCTACCCAGAGTAACCAATCAACCTTCAGAATGGGGATATGGCCCCCCAAAAGAAATTGGGTGGTAATTCCCTTGGTTGCTCTAGGCAAATCTTAAACCCTAAACCCCAAAACTCCATAGACTCTCAGGCAGACGGAAAATAGGCCCCTAAAACAAAAAACACCCGCAAGACTCCGGGTGCACCGGCCAGTACCCCGCATCGGGGAGCTGCTTTGGGGGGGCTGCGCCGAGCTCTCCGCCCTCCGGATCTGCAAAAGCTGGAGGTTTAGGTTAGGGACCCAAAAAGCACATAAGCTTAAGCATTTTACGGGGATATCCCTACCTTATAGGCCTTCCTTCTAAAGGGGGTTTATATGTGATATCCCTGTCCTAATTTTTGCTTATGTGCTTTTTGGGGCCCTATTAGGTGCTTAAGAGTTTGGGAGGCTACGGTGAGGGGAGGTTGGGGTTTTTTTGGGAGTACCTGATAGGGTTCTAAATCTGAACCCAAAAAGGAACTACTTTAGGGCCTGAGGTTAGGGGTTTAAGGTAGGAGTTTGGAGCTTAGGAGTTCACCGCTTTTCAGCTTTTGGGTGTGTGTTAGATGGGGGATCTGCAAAGCTAGGTGAAGCTGTTTTGGGATATCCTTTCAGTTCCGGATTTAGGGCAAACCTCGTTCATAAGCTTTCAGGAAAATCAGCTTACTCTCGGTCGGTCGAAATCTGCAAGTACGGCAAGGGGAAAGCTAGATGCTAGCTGCTAGACGCGAGCCCAAGTGTGGACAAAGCCCGGTTTTCTTTCCTGCACGAGTCTCATAGTAGTCTCATGATCTCTTCGATATTGCCCAGCTGGTCCATGTCATGTAGTTTATGTCTGGGCCCTAACGGGGGGAGTCCTCATAAGCCCCTGTCAACGCCGTCTTAAATCCGTCTGTAACCTTCCAAAGTCAACATAAAGCCGCCATCATACGAAACGAGTATAATCCAAAGCCCTTTCGCACAAAAACCCGTAGAAGCAGCCTTTCATTAGCCGGTTTTGTTTGAGGTTCTGGAGGGGGAGCAGGACTTCTTCCCTCGCCGGAACTTCGGGGCGGTGTGCCTCCCCCCAGGCCACCGTTTCTCTCGCAGTCGGATTTAGGGTTTAGGCTGTGGGGCTTTAGGGGTTTAGGGTTTAGGGCTTTAGGATTTAGGGTTTAGGGTTTTAGGGTTTAGGGTGCTCTAGGGCTTTAAGTTTAGGGCTTTAGGATTACGGTTGAGGGTTTCAGTGATTCAGATATGTGCATGAGGGCTTCAGGGTTAGAGCCGTAATGCTGAGTACAATGTGTGGCGGTACACTGTGCTTTGTTGACGATAAGGACCCCCAGAGGATCGTAGAACATAGTTAGTTAAGCTCAGAAAAGGATGCTGAGACTCATAGTGCAAGGTGCCCCTAAGCCCTTTTCTTGCTTTTAAGGCCGCTGTACTAGGGTAGGGTCTGGCCATGTGGCTGTTTTGTACCGTTGAGGGCTCCGAGTCTTAAGTCTTATGGCGGCCCAAATGGGTGGTTGTCAAAATTATGGTCCCTTTTTGGGTACCCTAAATAATAGGTGCCGTATTATATTAGGGACCCCAAAAGGGACCCTAATTTTGACAACCACCCAAATGGAGGAGCTTGGCCGGCGCTTTTTTGGGTATCGGGTTTGGAGATTCGACTTGTTCGTTGCTTCAGAGCCGTTTTCCAAAGAGGATGGGGGAGCGTGGCCTGTGTTGTCACTTTTGCTTAGGGATTCGTTATGGGCCCTGCATGAAAGCCCCAACCAAATGCTGACAAGCAACTTACGCCCGACCCACAGCCACAGCCCTGCACCCGCAACCTCTATTCCATTGATCTGTCAATGGCCCACGGATTGAGAAGTGAAGCTGTAAAAGTCTTAACACCAAACCCAGTCAGCCCCGACCTGCTTTACTTATTCAACCCCGAACGGCAGAGACGTCAGAACTGTCCTGTGGAAGGCTTAGATATGCATCCGCACATTGACATACAACCCCCCCTTCCACAACACGCCAGGACTCTTCTATTAGAAGCTCTCCATTATGGACCCCGGGCCACGGAAACCTGAAACCCTGATCTCAAGACACCATCAAAAAATACTGATTATCATCTATGTTATTAAAACCATCATTATGTAAAATTTTAAATTACTCATTACTGAGCCTTATAAGACTCTTAAAGAGGCCCTATGCGACCCGGAATCCGAAAGCCTGCGATCTTCCAGGAGCCAAAGGCACCCTCAAGGGTGGTCCACCACCGATACTCTTTCTTGGTGGGGAGAGCCAAGGCGCGAAGCCTGAAGATGTGGGAGTTTCCGAAAATTAGGGGTACCTTGGGGGTCCTTATAATAAGGATCCTACTATGTAGGGTACTCTGTTTGGGTCCCCTAACTTGAGGATGTGGGTATTTATGTTTATTAAAGGGTTGTATGCATAGGGAGGACTTCACTCACCGACTTTGGGGCGTCTAGAGTTCGAGAGTTCCGAGTGTTGGGTGTCCGAACAGGCAGGAGCCTCCCGAAGCCCTGTCGTTTAGGAACATACCTCGAATCACACTCGAGATTATGCTGCAAGGTTTTTGAAAAAGGTGTTTTGGAATCTCTGGGCGCTCGGCACTGAATCTTGAAAGCTCTGAAGAGCTCTAGTTGTGACTGTGCCTCACAGCTATACTTGAGTAGTGTAGACCCCACACTATGCAATATAGAAGCCTCAACAACTACCTACGTTACTGTTAGGGCTCCGACCAGTTGCCATTTTCAACCGGCCGGCGCTCGAGCTGTGTCACCATATGTTCGGTTACGTTTTCACCCAGGGCGTCATGCACTTGCCGAGACCATGACACAAGCCAGATCCCAAATCCGCACACGACTCAAACCCGTAACCCTGCACTAGCCATGCCTCCATCCATGGAAATACGAGCCCTTGCGGCAGAGGTGTCGTGGAAGCTGGCTGCATCCAAGGTCACCCATCCGGTATATCAGAAGGTGCCGCATGGATACCGCATTCTGCGGCGAGACCCGGGGCCAGCAAGTCCTGACACTGCCTTTGACAGCGCATGTGACGTCTTTCCACCAGAAGTGATACTGGACAGATTCTGGATGTTGGAGAGATGTTGCCGCTGCCAAACAATCGTGGCACAGCTTCTTCGGGTCTGCCAAAAGACAGCTGAGTGCGGAATCCTCCTGGTCCACGACGGTGTCTTTGTCATAGTTGGGTCACATTTTACATTTTAATGGGTGCTTAAACCCAATAAGGAATAAAATGTAGATTTTTAATCCTATCCCAACCATAGGTGTGCCAGTGAGGAACTTCTTTGCTGTCAACGGCGTTTTCGATTGTAGTCCACTCGAAGAGGCCGAGTTGCTAAGACCCTGCTTATCTTAGCCCAGCCCACCTACAGCAGTATTGACAGCATCAGCATGACCACGTGGTGCAATCGTTTCAGCATTGCTCAAGCGTAGTTTGATGTTCCAATCCCGGGCATTTAAGCATGGGCCAAAGGCACCTTAGTCTAATCGTTCAGGCCTCTGTGTCTTGAAGTGTGTTTGAGCAGGTGCACCTGTCGTGCGCAGATCCGGACACGCAAGAGCTCTTCACGACCAGCATGTATAATACCGCTACATCACAAGAAGCTGTAGCCTCGATGCCGCTTAAAGTACAGCAGTTGCTGGGCATCGCCGCGGGCATGCCAGCGGCTGAGTTGGAGCGCTTTCGACATTTAGCAGAGCACTTGAGCATTCCAATCGATGGTCCCGCATTGGTGGTGTTGTTTCGTCTTGGACAACAAACGAATGTCATAGGAGGCCAAAAGGGGTTTTAGCCTATGGGGGTTTAGTAGGGATTAGGGTTCCCATAGTAGCGTTCATGTTAAAGAATCCCTACCTCAAGAATCTTAAACCCCCCTTTTGGCCTCCCATCAGAATGATCCACGTAGACCTTTGCGGCTCGGCTTATGGTCTTCGCACCTACGGCGAGGTTGTGAGTTGTCGTCAGCGTGCCCCTGTTTACTCAATAGAGACGGAAGCAACAAGCTTGTTGCCAAGCCCTTTGGAGCACAAGTTGCAGTTGAGTCGAATGGTGGACGAGCCATTCAACAGCGAAGAGGGGCAGCGCATTGCACGATTTCCTGTTGAGTTTCTGCCTTTCAGCAACGAGAAGCTGAATCCGGAGGTCACTGCCACCGACGAGATGTTGCGGAGGCATATCCAGTTTTTGATGCATGACAAACCCGTGCTGGACTCGCTTGTGGATAGCATCTTTCTCATCGTTGCCGAGCAGGACATCAAGGCTAAGCGGCACTCTCCTTCTGCAGTCAGGCTGCTCACCCGGCAATTGTCAGAGACCATTGCGGTGTGCAGTGACATCACGATGCCAGTGTTAGTGATAGCGTCAGTTCTTTAGGCACTGTCGTTATCACAACCGCATTACCACTCTTTGCTGCTGTCGTTGTTTTCTCGAACATCAGGAAGTAAGATCCGGAGCTGCTAGCTGCTCGAAGAGGCTAGTGATCAGCTCAATCCACACTCACCATCAGCCCTCGACCTGTTTGATATACGGTCCCTAAACCAAACATTACATTCGGGGCCTTAGAGCTTTGAATGGCAAATGCAGTTTGAGACTCAAACGCCGCGCGCGCTGCAGCGGAACATCTTACGAAGCCTCAAACTTCACCTGCGAGTCTTCAAACTCCAGCATCCGATTCTGGACTTGCTTTTTGGGGGTGGGGGGGGGGGGGGGCGGGCAGAATGATGACGACATTGCTACGCCGACACACCGAACAACATCTCCGGAAGAGCCATTTTACTGAGTACTTGCAGTACTTTCGTGACGTCAGCCATCTTATATAGTCGCCAAGCCTACCTCTGGACTTTGATACGTTGTCTTTTGCCTTTGCGAGGGCTTTCAGCGAAAACTCGAAATTGGATGGTCATAACTGTTCGAGACTGAGTGCCTGTACGTTATCAGCCCCCCACCCCCTTTGCTACGTTGTCTTTTGCCTTTGCGAGGGCTTTCAGCGAAAACTCGAAATTGGGTGGTCATAACTGTTCGAGGCTGCCTGTACGTTATCAGCCCCACCCCACCCCCCCAGCCCCCAAAGCAACGTATGCAAAAGGGGTAGTTGGTCGGGGGGGGGCCGCCTACTGCTACTACTACTACTACTACTATCACTACCGCTAATAGTAGTAGTAGTAGTAGTAGTAGTAGTAGTAGTAGTACTACTACTACTACTACTACTTCCCGTTTTGCGTGTATTTGACGCCATGCTTTTCCTGCTTTTGGGACATCTGCGACTTGGTTTCAGGGCCTAGATATACTGGTATTTACAGCATTTCCGTGGTTATTCGTTTTTATCTCTTTAAAGAAGGACCATGCAGACCCGAGCGCCAGAACGACCTAAAATACAGTCATCATCATCATCATACTCATCAACATCATCATACTCAGGGCCTAGATATACTGGTATTTACAGCATTTCCGTGGTTATTCGTTTTTATCTCTTTAAAGAAGGACCATGCAGACCCGAGCGCCAGAACGACCTAAAATACAGTCATCATCATCATCATCATACTCATCAACATCATCTTACTCATCAACATCATCATTGACCTGGGGGGGGGGGGTGGGGGGGGGCTAATCGCGAGCATGTTTGACATCATCATCATAACAGTAACATTCAAAACCGTCAAATTCATTGTCGCCATCAACATCATCATCACGGTGATAGACAATATCATCATACTCATCAACATCATCATACTCAGGGCCTAGATATACTGGTATTTACAGCATTTCCGTGGTTATTCGTTTTTATCTCTTTAAAGAAGGACCATGCAGACCCGAGCGCCAGAACGACCTAAAATACAGTCATCATCATCATCATACTCATCAACATCATCTTACTCATCAACATCATCATTGACCTGGGGGGGGGGGGGGGGGGGGGGGCTAATCG
This sequence comes from Symbiodinium sp. CCMP2592, assembly GCA_905221615.1. NCBI lineage: Eukaryota > Dinophyceae > Suessiales > Symbiodiniaceae > Symbiodinium > Symbiodinium sp. CCMP2592. The sequence continues at coordinate 1,697,631 of CAJNDT010003112.1, read as the reverse complement.
CGAGCATGTTTGACATCATCATGGCATGACTTTCACTTGAGCCGATAAAACCCACGATCCAGGGCGCTCGGCTCACAACGACATGCGCATGCGGAAATGACGTCCCTGCCGTGTGTTTCGGACATGCATGCACCAAAAAACACAGCGTCAAATACACGCAAAGCGCGTGCTACTTCTACTACTTCTACTACTACCACTACTACCACTACTACTACTACTACTACTACCACCACCACTACTACTACTACTACTACCACCACCACTACTACCACTACTACTACTACTACTACTACTACTACTACTACTACTACTCCTCCTGCTACTGCTGCTACTGCTGCTGCTACTGCTACCGCTGCTGCTGGTACTGCTGACCACTACTACCTACTAACCGTGCGACCATTAGTATCACTGCTACCACTACGACCGTTGTTAGTATTTCGACGGCTACGGCCAAGACTACAACAGTTTTGTCGACGGCGACGACGACGGTTACTGCCACTGCTACTCCTACCCCTACCCGGACTCCTGCTCCTACGCCTACTACTGCTTCTTCTTCCAGTACGACTGCGAGTACTACTACGACGACGCCGGCAACCAACGCGACGACTACTACTTCGATTGCTGCTAAGACCACGATGACGGCTACTAATACCACGACGATATAGTCTTGCATGTGCGGCTCGCTTTTTTTGTCATCGCTTGAGTATTTTACTGTTTGAGGTTCGGCAATGTTGACCATCAGTGTGGTGGCGCTGGCTAGCACGACTGTATCCTGTGATGACTTCTGATGGTCGGCGGAGTTCAAGTGTCGTTGATGATATCAGCACTCGCCACGTCTCAATACAAGTGCTGTTGGTCTTGCTCATGTTTGTTGAATGTAGCAACATAGGTTATTGGCTGGAAAGATGTTTTGCGACTGGTGTATGGAGCATTGGCAGGTAAGGCCTACCGTAACGCGATGGCCCCCCTCGCCGTGGAAAATCTTCCTCCTATAATTGCACTTGAGCAGACTTACAGGCTGAGTGGCATCGAGAAACGACCAGCCCTGAATGGTTCTGCGGCAAGAGTTGTCATGGTCGTCGAAGACAGAGCCATGGTTGAATCAGACTGGAAGATACAGTGCATACAGGGTTTGCGAGTCTGGGTCAGTTCAGTTCTGTAGGAAGACTTCATGTCCTTGCAACTTTACAGTAGAAGCCAGAAAGTTGGAACATCAGTAGCCTCATGCCCTTAAAGCAAAGTATAGGGAATCCCCGCATGAATCATCCTAAATCCATGTTCCAACTTTCTGGGGTTCACTATAAGCCTTTAAGCGGGAGCTTGTACTGAGCGGGTCTCCTTGCGCCCATGCCTTCGGCACTTTCGGGGTTTCAGGGCCAAAGTGGCCGTGGGTCAGGCGAACACGGGTCGAAGCTTTCTCTGATATGGTCGCAGGACATAAATCACAAAAGTTTGAGGGCTTTGTTTCGCAAAGGGTTTCCACGATGTTGGCAAGACACTTGGACGGAACGGTAAATGAACTGCAGTACATCACGAATCGAGTTGGTTGTTGCATACATTGTTTGGGGTGCCGAGCAAATTGCCCCCGCATGGAATTTGGCACGGAGATTTCCCAACGACACCGACAGGTTCGTCGGGCAGAACTATTTAAGGCATCCTTTACTGAAGTACCCACCTACTTATTCACTTGAAGCTACCCCCTTCCGGGAAGCATTCCGAGGAGTTGCTGTTGCCCTCGAGACTGGAGAGAAGATCAAACTACTGCCGTCCAAGCTCAAGTTCGACAGCGGAACGGCCCGCCAGTGTCTGACATTGAAAGAGATGAAGCAGGAGCTTGATGATGCATGTCGAGAAAGCACTCCGCCAGCTCCCCTCAAAGCGGATGCCAAAGCAATGAACAGAATCAGGGCTTACTTCAGCAACGATGCCCACGGGCAGATCTTCTTCGCAAGGGTGATCCAGGCTGGGAACGTCGGACTGACCAACGTGACAGACCCAGAACTTCTGCCTGCATTTCGGACGGTCGTGCGCCTGCGGGTAGCTCAAGTCTTGATGGGGAGTCCGGCCCAGCATCGGGGTTCATGCTTCGGAAGTACAATTTTGAAGCTTTCTTTCTACATGAGGAACCCAAATTATGAATCAGATATCCCGCTCTGCAGGGTAACTTAAATTACGTTCCTCCATTGCAACAACTAGAACAGCCTCATATACATTTCTACATATGTATGTATGCATGTGCGTATGGAAGGATGGATGGATGGATGGATGGATGGATGGATGGATGTAAGTGTATATATGTATATATGTCTATATGTATATACGTATGTATACAGATAACGTAGTAATTAAATATGTGTATATATATATATATATATATATATATATAGCGAGATAGATAGATATGTATGTACATATGTATATACATACATATGTGCATGTTTATGCATACATATATATCTATATATATATATATATATATATATATATATATCCCATGAAGCTTTGGGAAATTTAGGCAGCGCCAGTGGGAGTCCATCTTGCGCCTAAGCGAGCGGAAGGAGTTTCCGGAATTCCGGCAACTGATATTGCACCCAGACTGATCTTGAACATTGCCTTTATGTGGTTAGTATTTTGGGGAGTATACAATCTATGACAATGGTCACTAGCTACTTGGGTTTAGGATTGCAATTGTGTTGGCAAGAATTCATCGTAGTGTCGGAGGAAATTGCAATTACGCAGTTGTGATTTTTTGAAGGGCCTCGAAGAACAGACCAGGACTTTGCGAGGAGGACTTGGCCCGGAAGAGTTTGTGAAACGCCTGGCAGAAAAGCCGGCTTTCGAGGAGATGTATGAGGTCGCTTGGTCCCAGGTAAGGGTTTAGGGTTTAGGCTAGGGTTTTAGGGTTCAGGGTTTAGGAGTTATAGGGTTTACGTTTTTGCTGTTTTTGAATTTGGCAGATACAGTGGGATCTAGGATTCAGGCTTTAGGGCTCACAGGTACCAAAAACGGATGTTGTCTGTGCTAGTGGTCATCCAGGTTTGCCTGGCTGAGAGCATCTTGAAGCCACGGGGAATACCGAAAGCAGGAGGATATGCGTAGCCGGACTCCCATCCATGGCCATTGGCTATTGCGGTTCCAAAGCACCGATGTACTGTACAGTTTGCATCAAAGGCACGTGAATACCGCCATTTTTGTTCGCTGAGTTGGACGAAGAAGATGGCTAGGTCGTGATACGACTTCCAGATGGCATCAAAAAGACAGATAACCGAAGGGTTGTGTTTGTTGAAAGAAATACTTGCTTGCGAGCAGCAGTGCAGAGCTGGCCTCGTCATCTGCGAAGCTGGCTTGTAAGCTAATTCGACAAAGGGCGGTTCTAGCTTATGGAAGGTTGGGAAGTTGGGATGTATAGTGTGGTGAATTCATATGTCGAGTGTCTGAGAGCTATTAGGACCTTGTTACTGTTGCAGGTCCTTACCGGTGGCGTTGTATTGTCGTGCAGGGATGAAAACAAGAATCGCCCATATGATCCGAAAGCTTTCGCAGTGGGCTTGAGGAAGATGTTTCAGCCTTTTGATACACAACGTACCACCTCCGGCCTTTTCCTGTCAGAATGCATGCACGAGAGCCTCATTATTGGGTCATGCCCGGGTCGTTTGACATTTCGCCTCAGCTAGTATGTGAGCTATATATACAAAAGAAAAATATAGCATACATAAGGGGTCTTTTCAAAAGCACCTATGCGTGTTTTGCGCGCGGTGAGGGCTAGTAATGGCAGAAATTAAACGCAATTCAATCCCATAGGGATGTGAGGATATTACCAGGATCTCTGCGGGTTTCTTGGTGAAGTCTTTGAGCACAAACTCCAAGTGACAATGACACATATCGAAGCAATGCGAACAGTCATCCTCTGTTCCTGGACGTGCTGGTTCTGGTCTGAGGGGCGCGTTGGAAACACTCGGTAAACATCACCCCAAACCCTAAACCCTAAACCGACAACACAAAACCATAAGCCCTACGCCCTAAACCCCGAGCCCAATGCCCCGAACCCTAAAGCTTAAAATTAAGCCCCTAAACCCCGAACCCTCTCGAGTTCAAAATGCAGGGCCCTGTGGTTTCCTCATTTGTTGGGCCTGGGAATCGGGGACTTCCAGAGCAAGAACTTTGTTTGAGACGATGTCAACCGTGCCGTTGGAGATGCCATGACAAGACGAGAAAGAGAGAGAGAGAGAGAGAGAGAGACAGACTGAGAGACTGAGAGACTGAGAGACTGAGAGACTGAGAGAAGAGAGAACTCGCCTACGGTGATGACTGGAACCAGAACTTGGTAGCACCAGGCCGCTTGAGCCCTGTTTACATTATAATCCGGACATTCCGCAGCTAACACTCTGCACTTCAAACGGCGGCTCGTGAAAATCGCACCCAGACTCCGTCGTTAGATATCAATTCTTTCGGGGGACCCGGAACATCAGGGAACGCCATGCCTGTAGCATAGCCTTCCGTGTAATGGAGCGGCCTAAATAAACTGCCAATACCATTTTGTGTTCCTCATAATTCGAGTAGTATATCTCCAAAAGTCTTGCTTTGAATATCATATTTAGGCCCCGGTATTATCCGTTGTGTGTGTGTGTGTGTGTGTGCGTGTGTGTGTGTGTGTGGGGGGGGTTGTCTCATCACAACCACCAAGGCCCTTCTTGGGGTGATTCTCCGAATTCGAATCCCTTTCAGGGTCCTTTTTTATGATGGTGCCATACTGTTTTGAGACTTAAAAGGGGACTCTTAACCCTAAGCCCTAAACTATCATCAAAAAGGGGCCCTAAACCCTAATTCCTAATTCTTAAATTAACTTAGAGAACTACTCTACTGCCCTGGGGATCCAAAAAGGAACCCTAAGCCTTAAACTACCTCAGAGAGCTACCCACATGCCTCGGCAGAGGCAGCCGACATTGCAACGATGTGTGGCGCCTTTCGCTGGTGTCCTTGCGCGCATGGCCGCTGGCCTTGCAGAAGGAGGTCGAAGGCTTAGGGCTTTAGGGTTTGGGGTCTCGCGGTTTAGGGTTTAGGGTTGAGGGCTTTAGGGTTGACACGCAGCAAGCTCGTGTGACAAATCCAGGGGTGCATTTTCCAATCTGGTTTGCAAGCAAGCGTGGACACGATAAAGCACCGGGACAGGAAGCCGGTGGGCGAGCATCATGAGCATCATTGGGGCCCAATCGGAGCCGGGGAGCGAGCATCAGGAGCATCATTGGGGACCCGCTTCCCCATTTAACGGCAGTCTGAAACACTACCTTTGAACACCACAAACGGACCAGGCTGCCCACCGGCTGCCGGTGGGGCCTGGCCGCTAAAAATACACAGGGTTGTCCTTCCCCGCGGCCCTTGCTGCAACCATGAACTGATCAGAAACTCAGCTAGTCCTGGAGGCTAGCTGTCGTGATTGAGTTCTGAATTCTGTTGCAAGTTTCGTAAGCTTGTAGGAGGTTAACTAGACAAGAATCGCAACGCCAATGTGGGACTCCTTTAATGTTGGGATGTTCAGGTTTTTGGTGCGTAGAATTTTAACTTCGCTGTTGGGCCGCATGTTTTGGAATCATATCCCTAAAACAGCTAAGCCCCTAAACCCTCAACCCCTAAACCTCTAAAACCCTAAACCTCTAAACCCTGAACGACTGAACCCCTAGCCCCTAAACCCCTAAACCCAGACCGTCGAACTGTCAGCCAGTGCCTCGAAAAAGACACTTTGAGTGTTTAGAGTTTAGGGTTTAGGGCTTCGGGTAATTATTGGGCTTAGGGCTTGGGGTTTAGGAGTTTCATGCTCTTCGGGGGGCCTGGCGACACCGCCTAGCCTTGGATTCAGCGTCTAACGCTTGAGGCCACACGAAGAATGGCTGACAATGTAACTGGTAAGCGTCGAAAGCGACAATGATTTCTAAACCCACTTTCACATAAGCTTGAACCTTTGCCAGCCCAAACCATTTATGCGGAATCTTCAGCCACGAAGCCTGGACCAGTAACCACGGAGGTGCAAGATTTGGAAAAGGGCGAAGGAATGATAGGAGGCACCCCATTTTACCTAAAGTCCCTACCCTGATCATTAAACTCAAAACCTTAAAAACTTATATACACGTCGCAAGGGTTAAGATGGGTTAGGAGGCTTATAGATTACAGGGTTCAGGATTTCACCCCATAGCCGGCAGCCAACCGACTCCAAGGCGCCGCGGCACTTGGCACGTCGTCTCGGCGCACGAAGAAGGCGGCCTTTTGATGGGAGCCTAAGAGGTGCAAGTTGCCTGGTTGGCGAAATCTCATACAAGCATCAAGAGATATGGAGGCTAACCCAGAGGGTCCGCATATACTACCATTATGGAATTAGGTCCCCAAAGACAATCCCCATCATGGTTTTGGGGACCTAATAGTAGGTATGTATGTATGTATGTATGTATATATATATATATATATGGATGGATGGACCCTCGGGATAAATATTCGAGTCCTGGTTTTACTGTATCATGCATGCTGCATCATGTAGTAAGGACCCGAACCACCCGATCCCTAGTCCTGCGGCACGCCTCTATACCGAAGCCTATGCCGTAAAGCAGACTGTGCTATCATTCCGTAGGGCGCCCTAGCAATTTCAGTATAATGTAATGTAGCGCCCAAAGCCGAATCGAATTATTCAAGCCCTATTATATACTGGTGAGCAGGTCATATACACCCTAAACCCCTATAAACCCCAACCCCATAAACCCTAAACCCTAAAGGTCTTCTCCCCCTGAAAAGTTCGATACTTGTTGATGTCCCTCAGCGCCCCTTTCCCCCGTTCAAGGCAGTCCGGACGGCTACGGACGCCGGGCTTCTCGCATGCCTTGTAAGATGCGAAGGCTTAGGGTTTAGGCTCTATGGGCTTTAGAGATTTAGGAATTTTCAGGAGTTTAGGGTTTAGCTGTATAGGGGTTTAGGGTTGAGGGATCTGGGAATTACAGCGTTCCGGTTTCAGAGTGAGTTAGTAGTTTCTGCCTTGGCATTCTGCGGTTCAGGGCGCATGGTGTGGAGCTTCGCTTCAGACGCATCCGCGCATTTAGTGGTTGCGGTTGTCGGATTTGTCGTTATAGCATCAGGCTTTCTGGATTTTTGAAGTGCAGGGTCTTGGTAGAACTTAAAGAGCCCAACTCAGCATGTTACTGTTTAAGTGTTTACGAGTTTCGGGAGTACACTCATCCTATACATTAAAACCGAATGAGTGCCCTGACCTCTATGTGTTCGTCTATGTGTTCGACCATCCCATCCCTCTGTCAAGTTCAGGGTTTGGGCGTAGGATGATCTGGGGGTCCGGGTGATCTACAGCGCTTGCGACCCCAACACCCTCCACGTAAAGCCTTCAAGCCAGAGCCAAGTATCCGGCTCCAATCTCCCGAGATGACGAGAATTCGGATGCTTAGGGAGTGCTGGGCCAGAAAGAGTCATCGGGTTCCCTAAATGACCTCAAACCCTATAAACCCTATACCTCATAAACCCTAAAGCGATCAAAGTACGTCGAGGCGGCTGCAATTCCGCAAAAGTCGGTAGACTAATAGGTAAGAATAGTTGCCCAAAACCTATAACGGGCTGTTATTCCACCTACTTGTGGGGTCCAGGTAGGGTTGAGGGCTGGGTGTTTCGCAGCGAAGGTTCATCGAAAGTGGCGTCCGAGAGCCAGCTTCGGATTGGCGTGCGCCGCTCGTCGATCTGACTCTGTGGAGGGCTCATTGGGGTTTAGGGTTTCGGGGTTCAGGGGTTTTGGGGGTTAGGGTTTAAGGTTTAGGGTTTAGGGTTAATTCTGGGTAGTTTACATGTAAATTTTAGGGTTTAGGCGGGGCTCAATGCACGGAGCCTGAAGCCATGCTCTTTTTGTAGGGTTTAGGGTCTGTGCAAAACCGGAATCCCCAACCTAACGCTGACGCCTTAAACATGGTCCGAATAATCTAATAGAGCCTATCATTCAAAATCGAATGCTCAAGTCCCATGAGCACGGCATGCAAGAACGAGCACTGACATCCAGTGGGAATCGCTCCATTCCTTCCCCTCGAGACTTTGTGGCTCCTTCCCATTAAGCAATCAGAGATGGGAGTTTCCGAACATAGGGACCCTAATATAGTACCCTAGGTAGTAGGATCCTTATTAGAAGCACCCCAAAACAAGGTACCCCCCTGTTTTCGGCAACTCCCGTATGGTTTCGGGCTATGTGTCGGGCACATATTGATAGCATAGGGCTCCTCGATTTTTGGAGGGGATAGCAGGGCAGGAGTTTTCATGGCCAGGGAAAGCCGCTGTCAAGCTGTTCTATGTTCTGCGTGCTTTATTCCTACTAGTAGGTTGCTGGGCATCCCAGTTCATGAACCCTGAGAAGAGGAACCCGATAAGGAACCCTTATAGGGATATAGGTGTTCATATAGTTTCCGCGATTTGGTTTGATTTTCCCTAGGTTTCTTGTGGTGGTGGTATGTATCACTCCAAAAGCTGGCCCCTGTGAGTTGGATAGCGGCCGAACTTGAGAAGCAGTAGGGGTTCTGGTCCATGATGAGGTGCGTCGGAAACTTTTGGTATTTGCAGGGTCCCTCATGTGCAGAGGCCTCTGGCCAATCAGGGTCGGCTGACAGTCACGCTAAGTCCTACGATCCGGGAGCCTCGAAAGCCACCCTCTTGCAGTAAATGGGTGGTTGTCAAAATAATGGTCCCGCTTTGGGTCCTTATTATGATACGTCACCTAATATTTAGGGTACCCAAAAAGAGACCATTAATTGACAACTACCCAAACGTTGAACGAATGAAATAGGCTCAGTTCCCCAAAACCCGAACCCGGCACCCCTGAAATTCCCCACCCCCAGAGCCTAAACCCCAAACATAAATCCCTATGCCCTGATCCCAACTCCTGAATATATAGCCTTAAAACCCCATGAGTTCTATATAAGTAACCCTTTAGAGGATGAAGCCTGCAGCGGAAGTCGGAAAGTTGGAACATCATGTCCTCCAACTCCAACCGAAGGAGAGAAGGAAGCCTAGCGCATGTCATCCTATTGTCGGCCGCACCTTAAGCTCTGAACCCCACCTCCATGTTCCAACCTTCCTGGCCCCACTCAGTGGGTGGGTTTGCGTGTCAAGGCCATTCAAAGTGTAGTGTATGGGAGGTAAACTCCTTCGTCTTTTCAGAGATCAGCGGGGTTCTACCTCGCGACCTCGCCTAAACCTAGAACCTATAAACCCAAAGCCCCAACTCCAAACCCTAATTCCTAAACCATCTCCGTTCCTTTGGGAATCTTCTTCATTCTCACTTAATCCGCCAGAGCAAGTAAGTATCCTTGAACATTCTTGGGCTATCATGGTCCCGGAATATGCCCAAAGTTTATCCTCGAGAACGGAAGCTGGACAAGTCTAGAATCCTTGTTGCAGTTTGTTGGAGCCCCTGGCCTCCAGGCGCCGGCGCGCGGCGGGTACCTGCAACTCAACGGCATCAGAAGTGTCTAGCATTCCAGCGCGAAGGTCCAAAAACAGAGAGGTTTGAGTGCATTGGCTCCAGGATACCTCCGGTATCCCTTTGGTTCAAAGGCCACTTCTAGAGCAGGAGCTGTCGGGGCAAAGACTCCGCGAGGACAGCACCTGCCTTATGCTTCAAGCTGAAGTGTTGGCCCATGGTTGCAAGTAGTTCATCTACATTAACCAGAGGTTCCACGATTTACACGCTGTCGGAGGCAGTGGAGTTGCACGAGTCCGTTCCTCCGGAGCGCTGGTGCATCACTCGCGCGGACTTGAAGCACTTGCGCCAGGAGGTGCAACAAGCAATCCAGAAAGGCGAGATTCGGCCACCAGATGACGGCAAAGACGATTTCGAGACCTCTGACAAGGTCTTCGGGCCTAGCGTCTACACGGTCAACACGCAACATATCATGCCTGTGACAGACCGTGTGGGCAAGGTGAGCTGGGCATTAATGATGCACCCGGAAGGGTTGGAGTGTCAGCTCTTCATCAGCCACGCCTGGCAGGAAGGTATCTTCGAGTTCATTTCCAAGGTTCTGCATTCCTGGCCGTCGACCGCACTGCACGCCTGGTGCTGCATGCTGGCCAACCCTCAGAACCTGAACATCGCGGCCTTGCTTGAAGCTCCAAGCAGCTCGCCTTTTGCCTTGGCTTTGCAGGCCTCGTCCTGCGTCCTTGTCGTACCCAATCGGCATTGCAGCATCTACACCAGGCCCATGGAGAGAGGGACACAAAGCTAGGTGGAGCCAGCAGTCTGCCTTTCCCCATCCCTGAAAAATCCAGGTTGTGGTGTGTGTACGAAGCCTACCGTGCCCATGAGGAGGGCAAGACCATCGTCATCGCACGCGCGTCGAACAGATCCTCCACCTAAACCCTAAACCCCGTATAAGCCCCCAGAAGACACATGAAAATTGGCCATGTGCTTAGATTCTCTGCAGCTTCTGTTAGGGTTTAGGAGTTTCGGGTTTGGGACTTTTGGGTCTCCTCAGTTTTGTGTCAACCCTGTCATCGTTTATGAGGGGAGTTCGGGGGTCTAGGAGCCCCATTCGGAAACTCGACGGCTTTAATTTTAAGTTACGAAGGTGCTAAGCCGTAAAATCGCTTTCTTTGATTGGGTGCTCTCCGAGGACGACAGCTTTGCCGAAGCCTGGTGATGACGGCCGTGCTAGGATTGGGCTCAGGGGCCGAAACTAGGGCCCCAAAAAAGCACATAAGCAAACATTTAGCATAGGGATGTCCCATATAAACCCCCGTTAAAAGGAAGCCCATAAGGTAGGGATATCCCGACAAAATGCTCTTGCTTATGTGCTTTTGGGGGTCCCTAGAAACCCTAATTTACCAAATGCCCGCGAAGATTATGAGGATCTAGATCCAAGCCTTGACACATGGGTGGTTGTCAAAATTAGGGCCCCTTTTGAGGTACCCTAAATATTAGGTGCCGTATTATAATCAGGACCCAAAACGGGACCCCAATATTGACAACCACCCACTTAATATCCAGATCCTGAAGTGCGATTCCTTTCTTGCGCGAAGGAACGGCCTCGTGAAGTGCAGCTAACTTCCGTGCACAGCCCAAAGCCAAGCATCACGCCCTAAACACGAAACCCAAACCCCTTACAGCCCTAAACCCTTAACCCCCAACCCTAAACCAGAAGCCCTAAACCCTACTCACATAGTGAAGACTTGGGTCTCTTTAACGTAGGAGTTACGTTCGCAAGTATCGGGGTTAGGGCTTATAAAGGGTTTAGGGGTTCAATTTACTGGGGATAAATTGTATTTCACCTTATTGTTTTATATAGAGCCCTGACTATACACAATTTTTGGGGCTGTTGACATCGACACCTAGTGCAGATACTTAGGGTCGATTTGGGCTGTCATTGAAAACCCAGCGTGCCGTCACATGGAGTTGCAATGCGAATCGTTACGAGCAGTCTTGTCCAGCCCTGAAGCTTTACCTTAAGGGCATGAGGATAATGATTTTCCAAGAACGCAAGATTCCATGCTGTGTTTCTTCCCAAAGGGTCCAAAGTACCTATATCGTAGAATGTAGGGTTTCTATATAAGGAACTACTATTATGATTTGGGGACGTATCCCCCATAACAGTACATAGGACAACTTGCCAGGACTCCTGGGTATGGCGGTTGGCGCCTACATGAACACCTTGGATGTTCCAGCCATGAACACAATCCCCCTTGGCTTCACCTTCGTATCAGTGTTTGCCAGCATCAGTCTGAAACACAACCTTTGTCGCATGGTCTTGAACAGGTCAGGCGCGTTTATGTGTGGCTGTCTGGCCTTGCGCTGGCGCACCATCTGCAACACAAGCAATGCTCAAGACTGCGGAAACATTGCTCAGCGCATTTGCTGGATCATTGGTGGGACGATCTTTCTGTGCTTGGAGGTCGATCGAGAGAACGGCAAAGCGCGAGAGCAGGAGGCAGCACAACTCGGCTCTGGATTTGAGGGCAGTGTCGTTCATGCAACTTGTTCTGTGGCCGAGGATGCGGCACGAATCCTTGCTGAGATTGGGGATAAGACTGCTGCCGTGGATGATGCGATCCACGTGCTGCTGGCTGCTGGTATGTCGTCTGAGACTCTCAGGGAAGTCGCGCGCGCTGGCGTAGATGTTTCTGGAGCAGGCCATGCTGAGATAGCACTTCCAGGCTTCGTGTTCGCGATAAGCTTCATTGCTATCTATCGAATTTACCATGATATCCAGTACCTTCGTGCAGCCTGGTACTTCTTGCTTGAGCACTGTGTATCGCTTTCGGCAAGAGCTGTCTTGCTCGTCGTTCTCTGTCGCAGCACACGGGAAGAACGATGCTTCATCTTGAAGATGATGCCTGGATCTCCGACAGTATCCTTGTGCAATCCTGATTGTGGCATCTGTTCCATTGCCCAAACTGAAACAAACGGGCACCATAGTCGCCATACCCAGACCTTCCAAAATCCCTTCATTAAGGAATATACCGTAAATACTATTAAGGATCCTACTATAATTTAAGGTATATTCCTTAATTCAGGGGTTTTGGAAGGTCGCCATAGTCCTTCATGGCATACTGGGGCCAAAGTCCGAAAGCCCACCCCAGACCCGGAACCGTAAGACCCCAAGCCCCAGGACAACAAAGATGACGACGATCGTCTTCCTTGTGTTTTGTCCCTTGGTTTCGACTTTGTCATAGTTGGGCAGCACTTTATATCTTTAAGGGTACTTAAACCCAATAAGGAATACCCATGAACTAAAATTCAAAACCTGGCTACGAGACTTCGGCTGGTAGTTTCTGTTCGTACCTACGGCTTCGGCTTGGGGTGCGGTGGAGGGCTGGGGTTTCAGATAGGTTGAGGAATGTTCAGGGTGTAGGGTTCCCAGGTTTAGGGCCTGTGGGTTCAGATATGTCTTCAAAACCAAGCATGTGAAGTTCGATGTTTCATCATGTCGATTTGCTTCCGTACGTTTTTAAAATACTAAGCCAGGAAGTCTTAAGGTAGGTTTTCGGGCACGTTTACGGTTTAGGGCCTTGCGGCCGTTTTTTTGAGGGCTTAGGGCTGTGTGGCCCCTAAACGCTACACCCTATAGCCTAAACCTATAAACCCCTAATCCCTAAACCCTATAAACCCCTAAACCCTATAAGCCCTATAAACCCCTAAACCCTAAACCCAAACCCTATAAACCCCTAATCCCTAAACCCTATAACCCCCTAAACCCTAATTCGTAAACCCTATAAACCCCTAATCCCTAAACCCTATAACCCCCTAAACCCAAATTGCTAAACCCTATAAACCCCTAATCCCTAAACCCTAAACCCTATAAACCCCGAACCCAGGCCCCATCGTCATCATCTTGCAACTTCGTGCTCGAGATGGGTTGCCGCAGCCTGCAGTAGCATCGGTTTAGGGCTTATGGAGTTTAGGGTTTAGGGGTTTAGGGTTTTGGGGTTTAGGGTTCAAGGTTTTTTGTAGATTTTGGTTTCTTGATGAGAGTGATTCGTCGGCAAAAGGCCGTATAGAAGACTGGTTTACTGCCAATGCTATCCCTTGTGGTTCCTTAGAGTGATACTTTCATATACCCCAAAACCTTTCAAGCCTTTAAGGGCCCCCTACCGCCCTTCAAAAAGATGCTACTAGCGAACCAAGGCTGGGGCAGAATTGGGAAGGAAGAGCAGTTTGGTCTGTTTTGATCGCGACGCTCAGTCGCCTTGGACTTTAGCAGAGGGTTTATCGGAGGCCTCACAAGGTGGGATGAAGGTAGGTGGGATTAAGGATCCCTTATATAAGGACTCTTATTTGGGAATGTCCCACCTACCTTCATCCTACCTTTTAAGGCCCCCGAGTTTAGGCTAGAGGTCTGAATACGTAGCAATCATATCACCAAAAAGGGCTCCATTAGAGCGGACTGGAACATACCTCAAAATCCCATGCTTATTGTTGCATCGAAGCAATTGGTCCGGGGAGCACAGTGAGGATCATGTTTTTTTGCCACCGGGAAACGTTGTTGCTCTTAAGAATCATGTCTTGTTGTTAATGTAACACAGTCCAAGGGGTCTTGCAATTATGGTTATTATGGTGATAAGGGCCCTTACGGAGAACGTTAGGACAAAGACCCAGGATCGCCTTCATCGTGGGCTTGGGGTTTGCTTGTTTGGGCATGCGCCGGCTCGCGTCACTGCGGCGGATTGGACCGGGACTGCTGCAACTCTTCCTCACACCGGGTGGTAAGGCGCACACATGGAAGGTAGTTGTCAAAATTATGGTCCCTTTTGGGGTGCCCTTCATATAGGTGCCGTATTATACTAAGGACACGAAAAGAACAACTACACCTTGGGCTTGGGGCATCTACGGCTTGCTAGCACGAATCGGCGGAACTTGTTTTTGTGTTTCATGGCGGGGTTTTGCGGCCAAAGGGGCCGGGAGTGAAGTTGCATGGCGTATGGACCCTACAGCCCTATCTCGTTCTTGACACCTGTCCGTGAAGAGTCCAAGGAAAAGCCTGTAGCAGACTTCATTGTAACCTTCCATCGTTGTCAGAGTACGTACTCCCACAAAATCCCAGAGACTACGCTACCTTAGGTTCGCCAGGAAATTGGACACGTAAGGAGAAACGAAGCACATTGGAGAGCATCGTTGCATTCAGAAGTTTGGAGCCCACAATATGGTCCCCTTACCGTGTTGCTTGTGGCATCTTGTGGCTATGTATAGGGTTCTACCACAGGACTAGTCAAAGAGTAGCAGACAGACGTTGGCGAGTAAACCCTAAACCTCCAAATCCTAAATGCCCTAAGCCCCTGAAACCCTAAATCCTAAATATCCTAAACCTCTAAACTCAAAAATCCTCAGTCCCTGGAACCCTAAACCCTTCAAGCTCCACTTAACAGTTAAGCCCTCGAAGCCCACTGCCCCAGAGGTCTGCAGATGTGGCCGAGGCAGCTGTGGCCGTGCGAGGACATGAAGGAGTACTAATTCTGTTGCAATCGTTTTCAGAGCCGAATTGGCCTGCAGGGGGTTGTCGTTGTTTTGAAAGGGGTGCAGCAAAGAAACTGCGGTTCCATCGCGCTGTTGTAGTTGCAGCGTGTCATATCCCAGTCGGACCGGCTCTTCGAAAGGGCTGCTTTAGCAGCCAGCGGTCCGTGCTTTGTTTGGTACTTCCACTACTCCTTGCTTCTCTTTGTTGCTTGTTGCCACAGTGGCTGGTGCTGAAAGCACAGCCCGTCCTGCAACAGTGGGCCAGTGCGGAAGAATTGTCGTGTGACCGACCGTGAGTCTAAATCGGGTGAGGGTGTGATGTTCTAGCTCTAGGCTTTTGGGCTTCAGGGGCTTATGATGTGAGTGGTGGGTCATGCCTTGCCTTTTGCACTGGCCACTTTTGGTTGCGGGCTCCGTCTTGGTGTTGTTCTGTTCGATGTTCCAACCTCCCCTGGGTTCGGGATGCAGTTTTTCGGTTTGCATAAGGTGAGTTGTCGGTGGCTTTACGCCGGAGCCTGTGGTGGAAATAGGATTTAGGGGAACTACTACAGACAGATACACTACACCTGACCTTGGGCCTTGGCTGATGAAGCTACTCCGGGTTCGAGTGTCCTCGGCTTACAGTTTAGGGTTATGAGAGCTTATGGTATAGGCTTTAGGGTGTTCGGGTTGGGGCGCCGGCCTTACCTTGTTGTTTCGGTTCAATGTTCAAGTTTGGACATCCAAGCAGGCAGACGGACTATAGAGAAGCTTGAACAGTTTGTGACACTGTTCCTGAGAGCTCCTGTCAGTGCACCATATACCCCCACCCTTGCAGGTTTTATCCTGACTTTAAAGGTCACTATACTAGAAGCAGATAGCCTGAATTTTCGGAGCCCTGCGGGCTCAAGCACACGAACAATAGAGTTTAGGGTTCAGGGTTCGTGTAGTGTATAGAGTGCCCGGTACCCAAATGGCAGGGTGTAGCTGCCAAGAGCCATTCAGAGCACAGTATTTGGTACCTACGACCCGATGTAAACCTCGAACATCCAGAGCCTGCTGCGATGAGACTTTGCAACATCCTTGTAGTACCAAAGTTCGAAGTCCCGAGCCTGACGTAAAAAGTTCACTTCCTCTATCATCCACCTGAAACCCAACATGCTAAAGCCGAGGTTGTATGTGGCAGGCGGATCCCGCAAAGAGCGAGAGTTTGGGGAATAGGGGCTCAAACAATTACAATGTTTTTTTGGGGGTGCCTTACTATAATTAGATTATATTATAATGTACCCCAACACCCTATTCTAATTATCAATTAAGGCCCCTAATTAGACGAATTTGAGACGTGGTTTTGCGGATCAGGTTCCAGGCCTTCGTGACGAATTATGTGTGCGGTTTCTAAAATGGATGCCAGCAACACCCGGAGTTCCTTCTGGTTCAGAGTTTAGAACCCTAACCACGCAGTGCCAGGGTCACAAGGTTCTCTGTAGCAAGAGATCGCTAGCTCTGCTACCTAACCCTTAGCTAGCTCTACGGCTTCGGGCTTTAACTTCTACGGTTTTCCACCAGAAGCCTTTACTATGCCTATGGATCCTAAACCCTAAAGAAAAACGAGCAATACAAGAAGGCCTGCGCCGAAATCCCTGAAACAGAGACAGCCCGATACCCATTGATCAAGCGGGCATTCAATGGGTAAATGGAGCACATCTTAAACCCAACATCCGGAAAAAAGCGCAGAAAGCCTTCGGTAACCTTCAACCCGATAAACCCCAAACCCTGTTATTACCCCAAGTCAAGCCCCCAAAAAAAACACCTGGCAGTTACAGGAGAAAGGCACAGCCCGTATGGAGGGTTTATGGTTTAGGGATGCCGAGACATAACTTCGACTTAAGATGCAGAGACCGTAGATAGAATATAGACACACTACGAAAGTAGGATCTTAAGTGGAAGGACCCCTACGAATCTGGTATTCAATCCCTACTGCCCTTCCCTCGAGCCGAAATATCCACCATTAAGGTCCGTAACAAAGTAGTTGTGCACCCCACTATGAGACACTTTCTGTACATACTAGACATACTAGAAATACGGTTAACTCTCCTGACACCCTGAACCCTAAACGGCCCAAAAGCCCCAAACACCTTGAGCCTTCAACATCCGAAGTTATCTTCAAACACCCCAAAAACCAAGGCTAAAAGCCCTAAAGGCCTTAGCCATAATTCGAAAGCCGCAAAAAGCCTACACGGCCGAAGCACGCCGAAAACAACTCAACAAATTTACATTCAATTCTAACTTTTTAACGAGGACTCAAAAAGCACCCACAACGATCCTAAACCAGATCAAAACATATACCCTAAAAAGCAAAAAGCAACCCAAAAGGGGGCGAAGATGCCTCGGGCCATCGCCTAAGCGACGTTTGGGCCTCCCAGGACCCTATGCCTTTCTATGGGATCCTCAAGGTTTAGGGTATTTAGGGTGTTTAGGGTGTTTAGGATTTAAGGGTTTAGGTTATTCAGGGTATTTTGTGTGTCTAGTGTGTTTAGGGTGTTTAGGGTTTATAGTTACTACTATTTGCTTAAGAACCCCCAAAAAATAAAAAATATATTCCTTATAGGGATAATATAGAGATTATATTTGTTTTTTTTATTTTTTGGGTGGTTCTTAAGCAAATAGTAGGTTATAGGGCGTCAAGGGAGGGGGAACCTTATAGGGTGTTAGGGCTTTGGGGGTTTAGGGCTGCAGGGGCTTAGGGTTTAAGGCTTTAGGCGTTTAGGGTTTAGGGTTTAGGGTAGGGTTTAGGGTTTAGGGTTTAGGCGTTTAGGGTGTTAGTGTCGCTTGTCTGTTTTTGTGGCTCTAGGGATGTAGGCGTTTAGGATGTTAGTGTCGCTTGTCTGTTATTTTTTGTTCTAGGGATGTAGGCTTGAGGGCGTTGGTGTGGCTTGTCTGTTTTCTCGTTCTATTCGGTTCCAGGGTTGCGGAATATGGCAATTGGGCGACTAGGGTTGAGGTGTCGGGGGCAAGGGTGTAATTAGCATGGTTGGGGTGCAAGTTGTGTTGGCTGCAGGGTTGACTGATTCAGCTTGAGGGTGTGGGGTTGAAGGTTTAGTTTAGGGTCTTTACAGGACCCAGCAGGAGGAACCCAAGCCCCTGACCTTCTGCTGCTTGTTCATGTGCTCGTCAGCCTCCCTTGAATCGGATTTAGTAAACTACGGCTCCGGCTTCGCTATTTAGGGTGTAGTTTCGAAATGCTACAAGTCTTGGGGTTCGTGGTCCGGCTGGGGGGTTGGGGTTAGGCTCCGGCGCCTACGGCCGGAGTGCCGTGAGTTTAGGCCTTCATGTAGATCTGACACAAAAACTGACACCAAAACAAAGAGCCCGGGAGCCACAGGTATTCAGCCCCTGAGCCCTAGACTTTGAACCTGTTACAAACCCCGAAGCATGATAACCCTATCTTTTTGGCCCGCACACTTGAAGCATCTAAACCCTTAACATGATAACCCTATCATTTTGGCCAGCAAATTTGAAGCATCCTCCTGTGAGGATGGTGGAGCGCACTGGCGCTGCATGGCCCAGGTCGCGCCGGTGCCAGAATTCCATGGCGTTGTAAATACCATACAAAAATAATAAGCTAGCTTTAAGGCCCTTGACGTACTTGTCTAGTCTGTTCGTTGCTTAGTTGGTTGTTCCGCATTTTAGAGAATTGCGATTGGTTTGCTGACGGTCTAAGGGAGCAGGGCTAGGATCCACATGCAGGACCTCTGCTGCCGATAAGCATTTGAAGGGAGCCAATTTGGGGAGCAACTATTGCTGGGTCAGGTACTTGGTCCCTTAGAGGTCTTAGAGGTGCAAAGAGATCTGAAACCCTCTCCTACTTGGTCGACCCCTCACCACCTTACAAACAAACCTGTGTTAGCTCAGGACAAGATCAGGTTTTCGTGTAGGATCTGAAAATTTTCAAGCAAGCGACAGCAAGCACTGGTCAAATGTCCAATCTAACCCAGTCGAACCGTACTCGCCTGCAATGTTTCATGCTCTGCGCCTCGCCGTAGAAGCCTATATACCAAGATCATGGCCTGGGTTCCTTCTGATAACTATAGTATCAGATACCCGCAAACCCTAGTCTAATTATTCCAAGCCCCTAAAATAGTTGATGCCATCCTATTCCCAGAACCCTTTGAGATTCATGCAGTGAACAAGCCTTATTTGAATCAACGATCTCTGTAGGAAAAGGGCACTAGCAAAAACCCTAAACTCTAAACCACCATGCCTTCCAGGACCCTAATGGCCCTTTCATAGAGCCCTTATGGTCCTTAAGAGTGGCTATTTGGGGTACAGTGGAGGGTAGTTGGGGGTCTACGCCCGAAAACCCGAAACCGTCTACTACAGGGGGCTTAAACAATTACCAGTTCCTGATTATACTAAAAGTATAAGGGGCCCTATTCTAATTATTAACGGCCCCCAGTACAGCCCTGGAACAGTTAGCCCGAATCTAGACCTTCGAGGACCACTTCCTCCGAAGACGTCCAGACCACCGAACCCCAAGCATTCTTGCTGTGATACTTTAGGCCCTTTAGGCCCTAACACCTTAGAATAAAAAGAGCCCCAATAGTTCGAAGATGTAGGATGGGAAGCCGAAATCAATAAGATAGGGTTTCGGGGTATATTATACTTCAATGATAATCAGGAACCCCCAAAACAATATTGTAGTTATTAGGTAGGGCTCCTACATTATCTTTCAACTGCACCAGGATGCCCCATTCGGCGCACGCGCTAGCCCAGCCCTGGCTGCGGTGCCGAAGCGTCCGGCGACGCGGCAAAAAACTCGCGGACTTCCTGGCATCGTCCGGGTTTTGTGTTTTGAAGATCTGGGTTACAGGTTTAAGTTAGAAGGGGCCCCCACCCTGTAGTAGTGGTAGAATAGGAATATAATAGGGCCCTAATATAATACTTATAGTCACCATTACTAACAGGGTGGGGGGCCCTTTCTAAGGTTCAAGGTTTTTTGGGGGTTTGGAGGTTGGCCGGGTTCATGTGTAGTTCAGTAGTGCTCAGTAGCGCCGGTCCGAGGTGAACATGTAGGGCCGAAAGTAATTTGAGTAGATATCATGCCGCGTGTTCTTTGTTCAGAGAACGGGCGTGGCACTGAAAGGCGGCAGCATTTGCACACGCC
Organism: Symbiodinium sp. CCMP2592; assembly: GCA_905221615.1. Taxonomy (NCBI): domain Eukaryota; class Dinophyceae; order Suessiales; family Symbiodiniaceae; genus Symbiodinium; species Symbiodinium sp. CCMP2592. The sequence goes on along the minus strand of CAJNDT010003112.1, from coordinate 1,677,520 downwards.
CGCTGCAACAGAGTCTTGATATGTTCCCGATATACTCATAAAGTCCCTGCAGCAAAAGCACCGATGCGCTTGCAAACCTTGGAAAGGCTAAGAGCCGTTCAATCCTGAAAGCAGATCGCCTCCGAGCCTCAGGCTTCGTAGATCTGCCCAACTCCTAAACCTTAACCCTGAAACCCTTAACCTGAATCCCCAAACACTAAACCCTAATCACCAAGCCCTAAATGCCAAAACAACTTAATCCCCAAACACTAAGACTTATAAAGCAAACAAACCTCAGTCCCCAAACCTTCAATCCCCAAACCCTAAACCCTAAACCCGAACCCCTAAACCCTAAATCATCCTAAACCCTAATTCCCCCAAACCCTAGATTCGGCTAAGCCCCTAAACCCGAACCCCTAAACCCTGGATCATCCTAAAGCCTAAATTCCCCCAAAACCCCTAAACTGGGCTAAAAACCCCTACTTGGCGGGTCGGGGGACTTAGTAGGTAGGTAGTAAGTAGACGTATAAGTACCCTAAAAGGGACCCTAATTGGGGTTATGGTACTTATAAGTCAATAAAAATGACCAGTTGCTAAGTCCCCCGACCCTCCAAGTAAGCCTTCAGTTGAGGAGAGGGTCATCCTTTGCGGCGGCATGGCGGCGTCGGCCGAGCTTTGCCTTGAGCCAAGCAGTGTTACCTAGAAGTTTAGGGTTTATAAGGGGTTTAGGGGTTTGGGGTTTAGGTCCTCCAGGATTGCTCCCAAAGAGTCCAAGCGCCAATATTGTAGGTACTTAGTAGACGTATGGGCCCCGCAAGTGTATACTATACTAGTACTTGGACCCTTTGGGGCATTGAAGAGTTGTATGTGTTTTTTTATGTTTACAGGCTTATTAGTAAAGGTCTTAGTAAGGTTTAGAGTTGGCTAAGGGGTTGTGTAGTTTTGGCTTGGAAAGGTGCTGTTACACAAGTTTGCCTTAGAAAGGACTATTCACGTGTCTGCTAAGGCTCTGTGGAACACCATCATCAGCTAGGACACCTGTAGATGAGAGACGAACGATGTCGCGGCAGTCTAAGCCAGAGCTTCCCGGTATCATTCTCTTGAAGACCTTGTGATTGAACCCGAACCCTAAGCCCAAAACCCTGAACCCCGAACCTTAAACCCAGAACCCTAAGCCCTAAAGCCCATTCTCCCCAAGCCATTCAGTCTTCCAGGGTGGCGGGATGGGTCCTAGCATGATGGACACGGAGCAAAAATGAACAACCTGCGGCCCTAATCCTAGAACCTTACACCCCTACCAGACCTAATTCCTGAGCTGCTAAACCCTAAATTAAACCCCAACAGCCTGAAATACGGAGGTCTTAAGTATCTGAAACTAAGTTCAAGCTGCGGCAGAGAAAAAAATCCCGGCCTCAGGTCTGGACGTGTGGGTCAGCGAGGATGCAGGCATCCAACCGTCAGGGTTGAAGCGGCAATCCTGAATCCCCAATAACCTACATAGGGAGAGCGACATAAAGAGAGAGAGAGAGAGAGAGAGAGAGAGAGAGAGAGAAACGAGACAGACAGTTGAGTCACAGGGAAAGCAGAGAGGGTGCTCGCTCCGACGAAGAGAGCGAAGACAGACAAGATGGAAACGGCGGTCCGAGCCGGAAAGGAGACTGAAGAAGGGAAGGAAAGGAGCGAAGAGATAGAGAGTGCAAACTCAGCGTTCGATAACGATGCGTCTTTCCGCTTGTGCATGTTGGACTTTACAGCGAAACTCGAGTCTTTTTCTCCACCTTGCGGAGATTGAACACCGCTCTCAGCGAGGAGAGCAGGCCTTGTCGTGGACATTGTTGCAGTGCAACAAACAGCATACTAACATCGCTGCCTATTCTGTAGTATAGGACCCTGAGCAAGGGGTGGTAGGTTACCTTGTGAAAATTCAACGCAAGAGCCGTACCTGCAACTTGCGAGTGGTTTCTGTGCTTTACCTGTCGCTGATCCTGTCTGCTATAGATAACGAAGCCGTCATGACAAGTAACCCAAACAGAAATTTAGGCTTTCTTGGCTACAGGTAAGGCTTAAGACTAGAGTCGAGGCCTAAGGTTTGGAGTTGTAGAGTCTAGCGCAAGCAGTCATGCAGACAGCTGCCTCCCTGCGATCGCTTCCGAACTCCTATGCAGACTAGTGTTTATCTCGTTTTTTCTGAAACTAAGGGGACTGCAGCTGCCGGATATCGCAGCGGGATAAATCAGAAACATCATTCCTGAGGGGTCTAAACTGGAATTCTCCCACCGGCCCCCCAAATTCCCCCCCCGGCCCCCGTCCCCCGCCTCAAACACCAACGAATCTTGTCTGATTGTTCGAAATTTTGTATTGCCGCAGCAGCTGAATTGGCCGCCGACGACAGGCTACAGCTGGAGCCAACTCGATCGACCTCCCTGGGACAGAGCCTCAAAATGGGTGTGTCGGATGGTGTTAATACAGGGGCCGAAATAATTGCCTATACTATTTTGGGGATTCCTTATTATGGTTACTGTATAATGGGCCCCAAAACTCTACTTTAATTATTACGGCCCCTGTGGCACCGTCTTTCACGGCCTTGTCGGGTGCCAGGCCGATGAGGTTCAGGGTTACTGGTGCGAATGACTGATACATTTCTCAACAGTTTAGGGTTTAGGGCACAATACCTGGTGGTTTGGGTTTGTCCCGATTCTGCCTCTGGGTTTATTAGGTTTAATCTTGAATTTTTGGAGGCAATACCCTAAAGTCCTACAGTTTCGACCTTTGCACGCCGGCTCTTTTCTTAGGTGGCACTGCTGTCCCGTTTTACGGGCGGAAGCAGGGAAGTTTGATTTCGTCATTCCGGAAGAACGCAGGCCCACATCACCGGCCGATTTCGAAGCGCCCTGCTGCCACTGCCTCCGGCCCGGAGAACCCAGCGTGCCTTTAGGGCTTGAAGGCTTGCAGGTTGGGTCGGGGCAATCTTTCCGGTTTGGGGAGCTGTAAAAGGCGTTTTGAACAGGGTTCAGGGTGTTCTCAGTGCTTGGGAAGCTCGAGTTGGTTTACCATGCTCCTCAGAATAAGCATGGTGTACCCCAAAAAACCTGTTCTAATCATTAAGGCCCTGATAGTCATGGAGTTTATGGTGATGACATGAGGGTTCAGGGCTGTAGGGGATGAGGATTTTGGGTGCGCTGGCCCTACATCTAGGTTTTAGCCTATCAAAACTTGGAACTACGAACCATAAGCCTTAGCTCTGAAAAGCAAGCCTTGCAATCTATGCCACAACCCAAACAGTGGACGTCCGTGTCTCAGGTTTGGGCGTAAAGGAAACGGACAACAGGTAGAACAGAGCCCGGCATATGCTTTTGCGCCAGCCCTGCATTCTCTGTTTTCATGTTCCTGGTATCGGGTTTTATCTATACTCTCGATGAAGTTGCTGTTGGCTATCGAACTTGATGATTAGGAGTTTGATTGTAGCACCAACTTACCACAGACCCTAACTAAACCAATAAACCTTGAAACCCTAGACTCTAAACCGGCTCCTAAGACGGGCTGTGCGGTGTACCCTGAAAAGCCCCCTGGAGCCTCTTTCGAGGCTGCCGGTGAGACGGCAGAGTTCAGTCAAACCGCACTTCGGCATTCTCTTGGGGTTTAGGGCCTGGAGTATAGAGCTGTTGGTTTAGATTTTTGACTTCTACAGAGTCTGGTGTAGAGAGCTGTTGCTTCTCAGCTTACGGTTTACACGAAAGGGTTTACAGGGTTCAGGATTTAGGGGGTCAGCTTTGAAGTGGGTACGATGGGGAGCTTCGGTTGTGCATGAAGTGTTACTGGGCTTGTGTGGGGATGTCGGGGTTGTCTGAGTTTCAGGCATATGTGGCGATTCCGAAAATTGGGGACCCTAAAATTGTACCGTAAATAGTAGGATTCTTACCATAAGGACCCCAAAATAAGGTACCCTTAACTTTCGGAAACTCCCATATGTGGCGATTCTGCTGATGGCTGTTGCGTCAGAGAGGACCTGACAATCGCGAAGCAAAGGTCGACCAAGTTGTCATAAATTGCATGCCAGCGCCGCCTTAACCTGGGCTTTGGAGTACCATACTTTAATACTTTTTTGGGACCTGCTACTCAAAGGGAACCAATTATGAAAAGCAAGTCTATACTTTTTTCTCCCCGGTTACTTCAAAGCCCAGTAGCCCACGCCCATCAAGCCTCATATTCAAGCTGTGATTTACAAGTGCGCCGCCATCATAGTGGATCCAGGAGCAGGTACTGCTGTTCTCGCTTCTATTCTTCTGCAGTACTTACAGATGGTGGGGTCTCGCGATTAGGCCTTGAATGGGAGTTCTTTGGCGTAGTTGCAAATTCTACTGCTTGCCTAGCCCTAAACGACCGACCTTCAGCCACCATAACCTGCTTACACATGGGCGGTTGTCAAAATTAGGGGTACCCTAAATATTAGGTGCCGTATTATATTAAGGACCCAAAAAGGGACCACAGACCAACCACATGTCAACCATAATGTATACTAATTCGCTATGGACCTACAGAAAGGTAGGTTTTGGCACTTGTAGTTCGAGGGAGACAGTGTAGTGTTAAGAGGACGTGGCAGCCACTCTCGGGCTTGGGGTATTTTTGCTTAAACCCTACATGAACCGTAAAGTTCAGGGTCCATTGGCCCAGGGTTCGCAAAGTAGATGGCAAAACAGGCAACGTTATGTGCACGGAACTTCGGCCAGGGGGTTATGCCATCGTATAGCTATGAGAACTCACCTTCAAGGAAGAATATTGAATATTGGGCTTTGTCAGGCTTCGGTGTTTGGGCTTTGGGGTTCAGGCTTAGTAGGGTGCAATGCTTTTGAGAGTCCAGGGTGTGCATTGGGTTTCCTGATTCTTGTCCCCCGATCCCAGGCCAATGTGCTGCTGGTAGGTGGATGTTTCATTGATGGGGGCGATGGCGCTTACGGCGGCTTTGAGCGTCCTGTCAGCAAGGAGACGTTGTTGCCCCAAGTTTCCAAGAATGATTATTTCTGCCCCCAAGGCTTGTAAGGCGTTGGGGCTTAGAGTTTATTAAGTTGGGTTCCAAAAGGGGGTTGGGAGATAAGCAGGAAAAAGCTATTCGCTTGTACTGGTTATATGACCAAATCTAGCTTTACTGACGGTTCGTGGCTGTAGTCGTGTCTTTCAAATCCACTGCCATTTGGATAGCATTGAATTGCCGGTGGTTTCATGCAGAGCCTCCCTGTCGATCATGAGTCTATGATTCGTTCGGAGTATATATGGGTGTTTCCGAAAATAGGCGACCTTAATCTAGTACCCTAAATAGTAGTATCCTTATTTTAAGGACCCCAATGTAAGGTACCCCTATTGTTGGAAACTCCCATATGTTGCATGTTATAGATGTGGTGCCAGTGTTGTATACTTGTTGCTTCGTGGTAGAAAGAAGTGTTCCAGCCACCGAACCCCAACAAACCTTGCCGGATCTGGATAGCTTGGAACGTGGCTTTGCAAATCCCAGTGGCTTCTGCGCACAGGGCACGCAGTAGCTGGCAAAGACCAGACTCTTATCACGAACCGCCAAAAATCCCAAAAGCGGCGGAGAGGGTGATACATCTAGACATCCATTGGTATCTGAAGCAATGCATGTGCTCAATGCTGCAGGAGGAACGTGCACATGTGGCTTGTCTTAGTTATACATGAACCTTTGCATTGCAGGACGTCATTTCAAAGCCTTTCCCAGCCGTCACCAAAAAAAGCAGTTGCGCTTCCCAGTATGGATGTATTGTAATATATATATATATATATATATATATATATATGCATACTCTCACACACACACACACACACATATATATATATATATATATGTAGCGAGCCCTCATACAAATCGTACTGGTGCTAACCTGCCGCCAACCTATCTCAGATACCACCCAGCCAAATACCTGAACAGCTAGAATCGGGTGTTGGGGGGATATATGACACATGTTCTTCTAGAATCCTAGAACACTAAGAATAATTTTGGTATTCTCGTCCGTCCCCTGTGTGGTTTAACCGGCCTAGGAGACTGATGCACGATGTTTGGGAAGGTGCGTGAGCTCGAGTTCTGACTCCAAAGCTGGGCACGGAATTATGTCACAAGGGGTTTGGAGCAGGGTTTAGGGTTTAAGGTTCAGGGTGTAGGTTTAGGGTTCAGGGTTTAGGATTCAGGGGTTTAGGGGTTTATACAGGTTTCAAGGTTCAGGCAAAGCCTTTCAGGGTGACGTGCAGCACAGTAAAGCCTGCAAGTTTTCGGTCTGCGATTTCTGATTCCCTTGTATGACTTCTTGCTTTGGAAGGAATGCTTTTTGGGCACCCAGGTAGCATCCGCGCTCCCAGAACTCCAGGCCCCGAACCGTTGGGGCATGCAAGGCCCGAAATAAACTTACTATAGTGTCCCTCACATAATTACCCATGGTATTTTTTTTGGGGGGGAGTACCTTATTTTAATTTAGTATAGTGGGCCAAAAAACCTTATAATTCTAATGTTTAGGCCACTATATTGTAGTATCCTTATAGTATCCCTTATAATGGTAGCCCTTATATTTGCATATATGGCCCCAGAGGTATTGTAACTATTAAGGCCCCTATATGAAACCTTGCGATCCGGCTTCTTTGGCTGCCAGGCCGCGTCAACTTCGGCAAGAAGGTGCGGCCCCGATCCGCCTCTCACACACAGAGCTCCGGTAGTTTAGAGTTTTCGGCCCTACTTATACCTTTCGTGCGGATTTGCTATGGTCCGATTTTCTGGGTTCCGATGCTTTCCATGGCCCAACGACGACCCTAAGTCCTAATCCTAGAGCCGAAACCTGGGGGGATAGGATGGGTTTCTTGAACTCGGTGGATTCATCTCGCCGAAGGCAGCGGAGTGGAGAAGCTGGGGTACTCAGACGGATGATCGTGGAAGGCCGGCGACCAGCCAGAAAGTGATGTAATAGTATGCTAGTTTTGCCTAGAGGCTCATACCCTACCCCTTTCTTAAGGTACCTAATTTTCTTTATAACAGATCCTAATCATAAAACTAGGTATCCTGAAAAAGGGGTAGGGTATGACTCTCTAGGTAGACTTTGTAACTATTGTATGTCACACTATATCACACAACCCAACCGTAAGGGTCTACAAGGACATAAACCCAATGCTGGAACTCTTAGAGTCCTTGATGGTGGATGCTGTGAGCGACAGAGAGTAAGTGGGGGTTCTAGGTACAGTAGGGTGTCGGGGTGTTTGGGCCCCATACCCCAGACACGAAACCAAGAACCGGCAGCACTTAAGCGCGAAGCTATGAGCCTACAGTCTCGTCGCGTTGTTAACCCACGCTGACAACAACAGGTCTCCATGTCGGAATTCGGTGAACAAGGTCTTGGGTTTAGAGATGGGGACGTGAGGCTTAGGGTTCAGGAAATGTGAAGAAGCATTCAAGTGAACGGAAGAGTGCAACGTCTTCGTGGGTTTCGGGATTGGGATTGCAGCTTGGGGACGCTTGAAGTATGGTTCCTGCAAAGAAAGGTCTGGATAAACTAGTGCCCCTCTATAATCCCTGTATAGTTATACTATAATCAACCCGAAACCCTATTCTAATCGTGCAGGCCCCCGTACAAACCCCTGATTAAAGCTCCCTGCCCAAACCCAAATCCTACAAATTAACAAGCCTTAGACCCTGCACCATCCTGCACCCAAACCCAGAGAGCATGGCTTCATGTGATCGAAGCAGAGTTTCTCGATCAAAATAGGGAATCAAGAAAAGAAGCTCATCGCAAAGTGGCCTATGAGCCCCTCACGGTCAGGTCGCCCTTCTTCTTTCATACTAACATAGGCACTCCACTATTGAGCCCGCAATGCGTGAATCTCAAACCCTAAGCCTCAACTGGAAAACCCCGAACCTTAAGCCGCTACCCCAAACAAGAACAAACATAATCCTGACATCCCAAACCCCTCCCTTGAACCCCACCGAAACGAACCTTGTTAAAGGAAACATATAGGGAAGCCATAGGGTTCAGGTAAGCCTTAGACTCACGAAGACCGCCTGCCTGGGCAACTCCGGCCCGCACACTCCTCAAGCCCCAACGCCCAGACCGCTATGGAAGAACGCTGCAAGTCAAAAAACGACGAAAAAAACAAGACAAACTTTAAGCCCGAAATGCGAAAATCATTAAATCCTAAGCCCTTTAAACCCTAAGCCTCAACCGGCTGGATGGTGGCGGTTTTTCTGCGCTTCGGGCGCTGCGATGCATTCCGTCGTGCCGCAGAAAACAGGGCTGAGATCCACATCGTCGTCCGGGTCGCTCCTGCCCCTTTCCACAATTGGGGTTTTGTAAGGACTGTATCAGGGTCTGCACGGATTTCGTGGGACTTTCAGGTTGTATGTGGCTCGACTTGAAATTATGATGGGGGGGTTAAGGGGCTCATTTTTTGAACAACTTGCGGCTCGACGTTTGCATAACATGGGCTTCAGGCACAGGGCTTTCAGTTCACTGTTGCGGCTTGGGTTCTCATGTGTCATAGGGTCAAGGGCAGCTTTGGGGCAGCTTTAGGGTGAAAGGGACCTGGGATAGGCTTCTAATGACAGTGCAGACTTTCGGCCTGGGGCTTCGCACCGTCGCTTCTATGATTAGGTTGACTCAGACGGTCGTCTTCTGGGCACTTGTCAAGGACTTTTATTACATTATAGTAGCCGGCATCTATAGTAAATAGCATTAATGACATGGATTCACTACTGTGGTTGCTCAAAGTAAGTTCCGTAGCAGGAACACCGTTTTGGAGGTTATTCTGCTCATGTCCATCGCCGTCCTTTCGCGGTCTATAATTATCTCTATATATATATATATATATATATGTACACATACCCGGAACCAAGGGATTAGGTGCTAGTTGCCCAAAGCACAAAACCACCTCGACAGATATAGGCACCTTTGAACCCGACACCCGAAAACTTCAACGGTAAGCGCCTTGAGCTACAATAAATCCCGATAGAGTTTCTCAACTGATGATTAAGCCCTAGACCCTTTTCCCGACGCCCTTCATGGGCCCCATATTAGGCGATCGTGGTGCTGTAATCCCTTGAGCTCGAGAGCACTAACGGTCACTAATGCCCTCAGCAACCTTAAAGCATAGAAGTCAACGGTAAGTGTCCAGGGTTTGAGGTTTTAGGGCTTAAGGTCTCTGAGCCTTTAAAGCCCCGGGGATTGCCGTAAACACCAGGAAAGCATTAACGAAACCCTGAAAACCCCAAGAGCATTCAGATTTGATCCACCAAACACGAGCCAAACGCCTGAGCAGCACCTTCTACCCTATCTTGGCGGTCGCTTATATTAGACGCCGGCGACTGCCTGCCAAGATCCAAGGCCCAACGGCCTAACTTTGAGTGGACTTTCAGAAGAGGAGCTGGAAGTCTACCTCAAGCAATGCCTCATTGGGAAGGCCCTCGTTCAAGGTTTGGGGGTTTTGGGGCTCAGGCCTTGGGGATTTACGGTTTTTGTTGGGGCGTTCAGTGTCTATAGGCATTTAGGGTATGGGGTTTAGGGTTTAGGGATTTCAAGTTTGGGTGCTAAGGTTGTCGGGCTGATTCTTTTCATTTTTGAGGTGGTTGGGCGTTTGTTGCTTTCGGGGTCTCAGGGCGCGGAATTGCCCCAGGGCCCTCGAGGGCCCAACTAGACGAAATAGAGTCGTCCTTGGAACTGGACTTAGAGCTGGGGCTTCGGGTATATGGTAGCTACCCAGAGGCCCCATAGTAGTTCTTTTTGGGCTTCATATTTAGCATTCTATGAGGTAATCCCAAAAAGGAACTACTTTGGGGCTTATGGGTAAGCCCAAAAACCCCTGCATGATAAGTTAAGGCTTGTTTGATATATTCTGACACATATGTCCGAAAAAGGGTGGGTTTGTCTAGGGGCTGAAGCTACGTCGAATTTAGCTGGTTGAAGCGAAATCTCCTCAACTCCTTCCCCCGAGCATAAACCTGAGGCGGAAGACTCTTAATCCCCAATTAAACTTAAACCCCCGATGACCTACGGATGAGGTTTAGGGTTTAGTTCGGGTGCCGGTTCTTGGAAGCCACGCATGTTCGCGCAGGCGTTGGTCGCGGACGTTCGGACACTTCTGGAACTCAGAGTCGACCCGAACTGCAAACTGGAGCCTTCGGCCCGTCACTCATTGCTGGGTTCCAAAAGTGCGCTTTAAGGGTTCTCTGACTAGGATGCCCAGTAGTACCCTTATTCCCTTTTTGTAGTCCTAGGTTCCTTATAAAGTTACCCAATACCAAAAAGAGAGGCCTTTTTATTCTTAGGTTACTGGGTATCCTAGCTGAGGTGCTTGGGGGATTTTACAGGAGAAGCCTGAATCACGGGTACGCTAGTTCCCCAGAATCCCGTGTTATCCGTACAGTACAATGGGCAGAGAACCTATACCCCTATCTTACGATAAAGAGAAGCTCAACTCTTTTGTGTGAGGCTGCTCATCCGCTAGGCAAGCTCTTTTTCTAATCACTAACTCTGCATGTATAACAGGCATGAATGTATGGTTACTGACATACGTACATGGAATCCAACTGGGTTGTTCTTTGGGATAATTTTTAATTTCCCAGATTTCCTTATAAAGGGAACCTATTCATAATAATTTTCAAAGGGTTTAGAACACAAGAACCCAAGGAAGCAGACACATGGTTGAGACATTCTGCGATAAACAGCCGCAGGAACAGACAATGCATGCTGAGAGATCCGCACAAGCCATCAACTGAGACATCATCTATCTGGTTGTGCAGCAAATACATGAACCATGAACTACAAGGTGTGAAACCCTAGAACCCCCCCTCCGAAGCCAAGGACATCCTAGAGGCTCCAAGTACCCAGGTACTAGGGTTTTAGGTCTTTAGGTTCGTTGGCCGGCCTTAGTATATTATCCTCTGGCCGGTTTGTGGAAGCGAAATCCTTACTAGCTGGGCACTTGATCCTTGGGGATTATGACTTATGAGCCCCCCAAACTCTTCATGCTGTTCCTCAGCCCCAAAAGCAAGATCTCAGGACTACGAGCTCGGCCGCAAGCACAAAGAATTTCGGGGAACGCCTCTGACTTTGGCTGTCAAGCTTGGAGAACAGGATGGGGTGTACATAAAGGTCTGAATAATCGGCAGCACTGTAAGAGTGTCCTGTTATCGTGCATATACAAGCACCATTTGCCCAAAAACTTGACACGAATTGTTACTCACGCATACAACCCAACCCTAAACCGTAAACCCTGAACCCTAAGCGCAGAAGCCTTCAAGGACCTGCCTATTTTAGGGCCGATAGATCAGGAGGTTTCAAGACGCTCCTTAAGTTGCCTGCCGTGGTGCATGTTAAACCCTAAACCCTAAACCCTAAAGGAACCCATCCGGGGGGGTTTAGCTCTTAGCGCCTTTGGGGTTCAGGGGCTTCGGGGCCTCGGGGTGTAGGGGTGATGTTAAGATTGAGTTTCATAGAGCTATCAGGGTTCTACAGGGGCTTTGGAAAAAATTGTTCACAGGGGATCTAGTAGTCTTGTAGAAGGGTATTTTCAAAGGGTTCGTGAGCTTATGTCGTATCTAACTACTTCAGCCTTAAAAGGCATCTCGCAGCATGCACATGGGCCGTTAGGTTAAGGGCACTTCTAGAACTCCCCCGGACTACCAGGACATCGTGCACGTTTTGCTGGCCTTCCGTGCCGACCCAGAAAGCGTCTACTCCATGACCGTTGGCAAAGAAAGGACGCACGTCTCGAAGAATGGCAGTTTATGATGAGCTACATAGGCCCTGTAATGCATACATACTGTAGGCAGCTGCATCAGTCGAGCGGGTCCTTGAGTTGTTGCATAAGCTCTAAACCCTTCGACAGGCTTGTTTCCACCGCGGTCCTTTCGAAGGGATGGTAGGATATAGAGGCCTTAATGAATGCGAAATACTAATACGCAAGGATGCTTAATCTGCCTATACAGCCTTATATAACCCCGGCCCAAAGTAGTATTCTGATTCTGCTTTTTCTGGGTACAGTAGGGCTTCCCCAAAGGTCCGAGATTTGTTTGTTTGCAGGAGTCTTACGCATACCGGCATACCCATGAATACCTCATTCTCGCGGAGGGCGATCCCAAACCAAACCTCAGCCCATATACGACAAAGGGCATTAATGAGCCTTGGTTGCACTGTTGATTCTCACTTAGTTGTCCTACCAAAATGCAATGTCATATACGGCATAGGGCATTAAGACTTAGTCGTACTGTTGACTCTAAACTGACTTAGTTGTCCTACCAAAGTACAATGTCACAGGAACCAGAGCCCTGATGCAACGGTTGAGGCCCTTGATATTCTGAGCCATGAAGCCCCTCCTGTAAAGTGTCGATTCCGATGTTTTGGACTTGAAAAAGTATACGCTACTTGTATCACTTATAGAGACTAAGAGACTCGTAGACCCTACGGGAAGTATACTTAAAGGGTCATGGGACTTAGTAACTAGGGTTATAATCATGGTAACTATACTTATAATTACCTATAACCCCAATTAGGGTACTTATAACCCTACTTACTAAGTCCCAAAGTACCCGCAGGCCCCAAAGTAGTTCCGTTTTGGGATTACCTCATAAGATTCTATATATGAGCCCCAAAAAGGAACTACTTTGGCGCCTCTGGGTAAGCAGGATCAAATGGACCGGGCCTGCTGCGTGCGGCACCATTCCTCACGGGAACTTGGCCATGCTGCGCCTGCTGGCAGACTACCAGGCTCCAAACGCTCCGGGTTTAGGGGATATAGGGTTTAGGGTTACAGAGTTTTGGGATTTTAAAATTAAAGGGTTCAGGGTTACAGAGTTTAGGGATTCTAACGTTTAGGGTTTAGGGCATCAGGCTACACCTGTGGCCCGAAAGACCTACCTTTCGAAGGAAGTCTATATAGAAATCATAATAAGGAACCCTAGACAGCTAGGTCTTTCGGGTTGCAGGTAGGATTTAGGGTTACAGGGTTTAGGGGTTTGAGGATTTGGGGCTTAGGGGATAGGGTCCAGGGTTTGGAGGATAGGGGCTTTGCTGTAGCAGTCTGAGGAAGTAGTCGTAGAACCCGATTGAAGCCCTTGGCATAAAGGAGCAAACATAAGCAAATGACACGGCATTAGATAAGTTCATACATGTAGATTGCATATATATATATATAAAAGTGCTTTTATGTATTATGCTACATATACATATGTAGAGCGAGAGAGAGGGATAGGGAGGGAGAGAGAGAGAGAGGGAGAGAGAGAGAGAGAGAGAGAGAGAGAGGGAGAGAGAAACTAACAGATGGGATTTCAGGATGGTTCAGAGGCTAAGCAAAGGTGTTTCGGGTCATCCAGGAATCCTTTAGCACCTCAAAGAGGGGTACGGTTGATGATATAATTCCTGCATTACCTTAAGGACCCTAAACTATATGGGAATTATATTCCTTATTATGGCTAATGCAGGATTTATATCATTAGCCGTAGTTTTGTAGTCTAGGATAAGCATAGGTATTTTTTAGCTCGGGGTCTGCGCGATCTGGTCCACTTTCTACGAATTAGGGTTTTGACCTTCAGCCAGGACTCCCCAAGGGCCATTCAAGGGAGTTCTTACGGCCCTCAATAGTGGGTATTTGTGGTAGAATAGAGGGTAGTTTGGGGGGTCGAGGAGGGCTTTGGGTGTTAATGTTTCGGGCATTGGGGTTCAAGTTGAAGCCATTGCGTTCTTCTTTTCGGTGTTTCGGGGAGTGGAGGTTTTTCCTTATAGAGCTTGACGATACGCAGTTTTCCCACACACGCCCCAACTGCCAACGTAAAATCTACACCCCGAAGCCCAAACCCCTAGTTAAACCCCAAAAGGCTTAACCCCAAAACCCCTAAAGCCGTAAACCTGTAATGCCTGCATGTGTTCAGCCTAAGCCCTAAGCTCAGTGAGCTTGAACCCGCTCATCCCGAAGTTCGAATCGGCCTTAAACCCTCAGGCCTTGGACAAAGCATTATCTGTAAAGATAGAAGTATCTGTATACATATGTATATATATATATATATATGTGGATACATGCATCTATACATACATATATATATATATATATATATGACTACATGCATCTCTATATGTATATATACATACACACACATACATATGCATGTATGCATATACAACTGTGCACATAGATAGATAGATGGATAGACAGATAGACGGACAGAAATATAGATATACAGAGAGCTCAATCTGCGCAACCTCCGCCTCTACGATTGGGAGAGCTCCGAATGCCTACCTGGCAGGTTTGAGGGTCGGGTCTGGGCTCAGGGTTTAGGGTAGGATCTATCTGGGATCGGGGAGCTGCCTCATTACACACGAAATCCAGATTATAGATCTGAGATGGTATGATCTTCACTATGATGACCCAAAAGAACGGGCCGAACTGTGAGAACTCTGATGTCCTGCTTGGTTTTGCTTACGGCATATCGTTGGTCACTTCTAAGTGTAGAGTTCAGGGTTTGGAGGAGTTGGCTTCAGTTGCTCCGCAGGAAATTATGATATGAAGGTGTTTGGGGTTTAAGCTCCCGGATGAAAGGCTGTTTGGTTCAGCATGCTGGCGTGATGCTTGTTTATGGTTTTCCCGGCAGTCATCATCCAGCTTGCGCAAGCAGTGACAGGCAGGGCAAATTTGATCCGTCAGCAGACTATTTGGGTCATTACATTTCTGCAATTCAAACTGACTCTGCTCTTGAGCGAACCACCGCAGCATCTAACGTGGACGACTTGCAGTCACGACGATGACAGATCCGCAGTAATAAATCGGCACATAATTCGACCCCGCACCGTCGTCCAGCTTGTCAAGGAGTTGTCTTTGCGGTTTTACGCTCCGAGCGATGTCACAATGAGAAGCCGCGATACCAGTTCGCTGTCAATGCATGCGTGCATGTATTTCCGTGCGAAGCGCGGAATCGAACCCGACCCACTCTCAACCCTCACGTCCGAAACACTGAAAACTGAACCCTGCAGCCTGTGCCCTGGACACTGAAAACCACTAGGGCCTGCTAGACCCTGAACTCTTAAACATCAAATCCCTGAGGGCTCAAGCCTCAAACCCTTCATCCACAAGCCTAAACCCTTAAACCCCAAGCCTTCAACCTAAAGCCTTAGACACTGAACCTTAAGCCCAACACCTCAACCCAAACCCTTGAACCTCAAGCATAAAAACCTGAGCCTCCAAACCCTGAACCTTCAGCCCGTAAACCCTCAACATCAAACGCTTGAAACCTTAAACTTCGAAGTGTCAGCCAGGTCCTCATCAGACATTCTCCGAGCTTGAGCGCCTCCAAATTCCCAGAGGTATAGCCTCTCGGGCCTTCCAGAAGCCGATATAGAAAGCCGAGATTGTGGGTTTAGGCTCAAAGGTTTAGGGTTTTGGGTTTAGGCTCAAAGGTTTAAGGCTTAGGGAAACCCGAGGTTCTAACTCCTCAACCGAGAGGAGAGCAGAATTCCAGAGGTGGGTGTAGGGTTTGGTTTAGGGTTTAGGGTTAGGGTTTAGGGTTTAGGGTTTGGTTTTGGGGTTGGGGTTTCTGGATGGTCAGCGTGGGTTTAACAAATTGCAGGGCTTAGGGGTTTGCAGAGGGGTCGGAATAAGTTGGCCGATGTCCTCTTATCGTCCCTAAGTCCCTAGCTATCTATCTCATGGTTATTCTGTCTATCTATCGATCTGTCGATCTATTTATCTATCGATCTATCTGTATGTGCATACACACACATATGTATAGTTATATGTGTACATTAATATATATATATATATATATATATATATATATATATATATATATATATTTATATATATGTATATGTATGTAGAGAGATCTAGATTTTGATATAGGTATATATGTATACACGTTTGCCTTACTTCACCCCAAAGCCCTAGTCAATCTTTTGAGTTGCATCGCCCAAACTAGATTTGGGTGCAGACGTTCCACACAGAAGGCTCTCTTGCGAAGTCCTAGGAGCTTGGATATGTAATGGATGAGAGCCTCTGAGAATGGTTTAGGGTTTTAGAGTTTAGGTCCGGGCATGTTCAAGTCTTTACTGCCGATTTGCGGCTTAGGGTTTAGGCTTGCAGCTCTAAGGAACCTCCGCCATTGACGTCAGAAACGTGACCATCTCACAGGTGGCAGGGGCCCTGGAACGAAGCTTTTGCAGTGTTAAGGCACAATATAATTAGTAAGGTTCGCTTCCTGACATTGATAGTCAACCCAATTTTGCGCGGCCAGTGAATTGTTCGAAGTTTCAGAACGCCAGTCTATAGTAACAATGCTACGATGTCTTGTCAACAATACAAGCTAGTTACTAACGTGCTGTGCTTGATTGAACAGCTTGTTGCTTGCTGCTGCAGTGGCTGTCCCACGACGACGACGACGACGACTACACATCATAGCCATAGCAACAGTCTGTGGCGTCGCTCGCTGTGCAGATGATGGTGACGACGACGACGATGATGATCATGATGATGATGATGATGCTGATGACCGCGATGATGATGAATGTGATCATGTTGATCGCCGATGGTTGTGCGAACTTTACACATACAGAGTTTCAACTCGCGGCCAATTTGCACTAATCAGAGAACCTCCAGGACACCAAGAAGTAGAAAGGACATAGAAGGGGCGCGATGCTTAGCTTTCGCGCTGTCTCCGTGGCCGCGCTGCTGTGTGGTGCTGCCGGAACCACGCCGCGACCTCCTTTTGTAGAGTACGTCAAGGTGGGGGCTTCTTCAAATGATGAAATGATAAGGCCACTGGACATCATAGTATATAATTAGTATATAGTAAATATAGTGTGTATATGTTTATGCATATCATGATTTCGAATGCAAGCTTCGGAAGCTGTGGAAGCCTTGAAGCTTGATGTTGCAAGAAGGAGGCCCTAATCTCTGGTTTCCGGAACAGCTCCTGATGCAGGTAGCAAGGTGGCTGGTGCACAATAGTGACTATGCAGTCTCGTCCACGAGCTGCGCTAGCGAGCGCCTCGGCTGTGCCTTTAAGGGGCAGCCCTTCGGTGACATCATGTCCATCTCCGATGGCAATGACACGGTCTCCACTGGCATCGTCTACACATACCTCCCGCCGGAGGATTCGGCAACCCAGGACAGTATGGTAGCTGAGTGGGGGTGGCCTTCAACCTTATGTCATTTACCAACTCTGAACATGCAAAAAGAAGAGCAACATAGATGAACTTTCGTGAGCCAGGGAACTCAGCAACTCTTGCAAGCCATATAAAACCCTAGCCCTCAACGTTAAGCCAGGCTTGCAGCTCTGATCTTGTTCAAAGCAAATGACAAATCCAGCACGATACTCTCTTCTGCCAGGGTTGTATCCGTGTAATTATGTCCCATGGGGCGGAAAGCCCATGGCTTTTTAGTATGGCACACGACAGGACATCCTTGCAGACCCCCGCATGACCTTGACATTCTCAGAGAAGGCGACTTGGCTGCAATGAATCAAGAGCCCGAAACAAAAAGACTACAGTAAACTCAACAAGCTTAAACCTCAAATGTGGTTAACACAAGCCTAGACCCCGAACAGTTGGGCTACACAAAGCTCTTAATTCGTGTCTTAAAAGCTTGAGCCATGATGAAGCCAGAATGACTTACCTTTGGTTAGTAGGGAATGGAGGGATGGGAAAACAATTATAACTACTATTACTACCATTCTTCCATTCCCTACTAACCAAAGGTAAGCTACAGGAACACTAAGGCCCCGACATTGCTGTACCCCTTCCATTCCCTACTAACCAAAGGTAAGGTGGGGGTCGAGAGAAGCCGAGGCCATCGGCTGCAAGAGCACCGCCGAAGACCCACCTTGCTCGCGCCTGACCATTGCTGGCAAACTCACAGAGGTCCGGGTGTACTTGGAGGATCATGGGACTTAGTAAGTATCAGGTTAGAAGTACCTTAATTGGGGTTATAAGTATATAGCTACCCTAATTATATCCCAGGCCCTAGTTACTAAGTCCCATGATCCTTTAAGTAGGGTTCATCCCAAAAGCTACAGGGCCATTATTTTGGTAGCGACACTTGTTAGAGTTTTGACTTGTGCTACCAGTGATACCGTCAATCTACAGATGATAATAGTGCGTGTAGCTGTGGTCCTCCTCTCTAGTAGTACGAAGCCTTATTATGTATGCATCCGTATCAGAATAGCGTCAGAAGTTATATCAAACAACAAGTACCGTAAGATGACGTATGCTATTTCACATCGTGCATAGGGTGCCTCGAGAAGTTGTGTAGTCCCGGACCGCCGGGAGGATCCAAAAAGTAGATCCCTTAATGGGGGTTCCTATAAAGTACCCTTAGTAGTATAGGGCCCCAAAATTAGGGATCTACTTTCTAGATCCTCCAGGAGGGGGTCTGGGGTTCCTTAAGTTGCCAAGGTTCCAGCAGGAGCCGAGAGAGACCTGGCTTTGAGCTATCTCTTTACCAAGCATCCTGAGATGAAGGGATGGGGCAAGGCACATTCCTTCAAGCCACCTGTATGTCCAATGGGAGAACTTTATAAACTTTTTGGCCTTATGTTTTTGGCATCTTGTTTGGGGAGAGCTTTAAACTGTTTTGGCCTTTGTATTGATGTATTGGGCAATTTTGAGCCCGGTTAGCGAGTCGCAGCCGGACTCCTGTGATCGCCGCTCAAAGAAGAGAGGCCATATTGGATGGCCAAAGAGAACATCTCCAGCTTCTTCTTCATCGACTTTTATGGAGGCGCAAAGAATTTCACTGTGGAGGAGTATTTGGCATCTCCGCAGGACCTGAACCCGAAACCCTTTACCCCCTCAAGCCCCAAACTCTAAAACCCTAAACCCGAATGAACCCGAAAGCCGGATCGAGGAGCAGCTCGTGGTGTGAGCTTCATTGCGTCATTTGGACGCTTGTGCAGAGGCTTGCGATGACGCCCCGTCCGCAGATCGGTAGATCAGACTTGTACAGCGGATTGGAAGTTGTCGCTGCCACCTTTAAGCAAAACAAGAGCTCAACATGTGGGATGAAGTAGGTCCGGAATCCCGAATACTGGACCCTGTACAAGGGATCCTGAATCCGCCCGCTTTCACCGCTATGCCCATGGTAAACCTAAACCCTCAATTTCTGTAAGCCTTAAATCCTACAGTCTCCTTTGGGTTTATTTTTCATTTTTGCTCCAAGAGAAGATTAAAGACAGGTAAGGGTTCTAAGGGGGGGGGGGTATAGAATCAATTCCAGAAGCTCGCAACATACGACCCTCGGCCCTGGATTCCGCAAACGAAACTATCAAAGGGGAAAAGAGGGACCCTTAATGGGGACCCCTACCCTATAATGGGCTGTATAATGGATATATAATGGCTATTTTTCAGGATATATACCTAGGGGTCCTTATTAAGGGTCCCTCCTTTCACCCTTGGAAACTACGTAGCTTTCAGGGTGTAGGTCTGTCGGGATTTGGGATTGGCACTTCTCATGTTCTACATCCCGCTCGGTTGATGATCATCCCTCTTATTCAGGATGTTACTCAGGCTTTCTTGTCCCGCTATACACAGGATGCTCCACCTGAGTATAAGGTTCTGAACGGACCGTCAAAGTATACCGTACCCTTGAGTCCTTATAAAAGTATACTGGCGCATATTTCATAATGTTTCATATGTTATACTCCCTACCAACAATCTAGATAAGTCTAATTGTTGCCAGCAATGTGCACAGTCCTTGTATGAGGATATCTACAGTGTACACCACAAACCATCGTCTGCTTGCTAAGGCCCTATATAATGGCCTTATCTCTGAACGTGCTCGACTGAGGCAGCACGCATTGTCCTCACGCCGAGCAGAGGCAGACAGCCTCCAGTACATTGGGGCGCATTGCTTCATCTCTCTGCACAAGTGTCTACGGTTCGGGAGGCTCAGAAATGTCCGGATTTTTCGGGTGTCCAGATACTAAGTAAGGCCACGACGCTTCAGAGTCTATACTGGGGCTTCCCTTCTTCCGAAACCACCACAACTGGTGTTTGTGTCAGGTTTGGGGATTTAGGGTTCAGGGATGATGAATATGTGTACACTCCCGCAGTTCATCTTCAAGTGCAAGGCCCCTGCTCCCAAAGCCCGAAACCCCCGAAAGCATACTACGGCCAATGTTCCTTGGTCGTCCATGGATCGTACTCCAACAGTCTGCTTGAGTTAATTATTCAGGCTCCGATATTGCAGTCATTGAGTATGGAGCGGCAGCTATGGGCAAGTAGAGGAAGTGAGCACTTTCGGGCAGGACCTGCGATAGTAATGTTCAGCGACTCAGGGTCTAATGTTTAGGTATGGAGCTTATGACTTAGGTACATCCTGTGCGTGCGTGTACGAACACTGCGAAGTTCTCAGAGCGATGCCGCCGTATTCTATACTGTCACAGGGAACTGCGGAACCTCTTGTTGAACCCGCAGTAGAAGATGTGTCGGTCGGAATACTTGTAAGATATGACAAGCAGTATTCATGTTGGTTTTTTTGACACTTTCCGCATCATCGTGGGATAAGTTTATGAATCCCAAGACCCTCTTCTAGTTGTTGGGGTCCATATGTTGGTCTCCACATGCCGGTCATTCCCCCACGATCTTCTCCCACCTGGCGCAGGTGGTGGACTACTACCTGACGTACCGGTTCTACCTCTTCAGTGTTTGGGGTTTAGGCTTTATAAAGGTTCTTCCAAAGATTAAACGAGTGCAAGGGTACAAGTATGGGTTCAGGTTTAGGGTTTCATGGTTTAGGCGTTCAGCATTTAGGACCCAGACCCCCTTGCTGACGCATTCCTAGCCCCTGAGTCCAAGGCATCAACTCAAGCCCCAAAACCGCATCCTGAACGGTTCAAATACGTACCCAAACCCAAATTCTATACCCTGCGCAATAAGAAACTATCATCGTATCAAACCTCAAGCCCGAAATCCGAAACTGCGAATAAGCCCTAAGCCCTCAGTTTTAAACCCCAAGCCGTCCTGAACCCCATGGCCCGTACCGGGTTTTAGGTTGAGCATTTAGGGTTGAGGATCCCAAACGGTCCAAAGTACCGATATAGTAGAATGTAGGGTTTCTATATATATATATATATATATATATATATATATATATATATTAGGAATTACTATTATGATTTGGCGAAGTATTCCCCATAACAGTACAGAGGACCCTTTGGGGATTAGCTTAAAGTCTGAGCCCCACCATGTGTCAGGCGAATCTAAACGGTCGACTGATCAAGTTTGACACCGAGCCGAATGGAACGCTGCTTTATGAGGTCCGTATATAACCGTATATATGATTGCGGATGTCAGAAGCATTGGTAGTACCATTACCATATAAACCTAGAGTTTATACTGTAGTATAGTTGTCCCAAAACCGTTTCCTAATCAGAAAGACCCCTACATGCGTTCCATGATGTTCTTGAGCAGCCCCCCAAGCTTGAAAGCGCTATAGTATAGAGGCTTGAATAAGTAATTGCCTATACCATTTCGGGGGTTCCTTCTTAAAAATATAGTATAATATACCCCTAAGCCCTATTCTCATTATTTAGGCCCCTATAGTGAATGGATTGGTTTAGAGTGTAGGCGAAGTGGTCCACAGGGAGGATACTTTCGGGATGTTTCGGGTTTAGGACAGCATATGTAGGTTTAGGGCTGAGGAAGAAGTGAAGGGTGAAGAATGTGTGGGCCCAGATCAGGGTTCAGCCGCGGCAACCAGTGTCCAACTAGTAGTCGTAAGTAACCTTGACCCTTTGTGTCGGACTACGGCTGATGATATACATCCTGCATGACCCATAACAAGGAAGAGACCAGAATTCCCCACAGTCTGGGGTTATTAAGGTAATGCAGGGTTTAGATCATCAACCGTAGTGTCCTTGTTTTGGTAATTATTCCCGAGCATTCTTTAGTTCATATTTGGCTCTCCTATAAGAAAGGAGAATGTCGCAGACCGCCTTTGAAGCCATATGAACCATCTTCACAGATCTATACTATTTTGTGGACTCAGGCAGGGAAGATCCCACCGCCCCAAGACATCCCCAACAGAGTCCCTTGCAACCCCAAACACTTCTCGCGCTAATTGGCAAAAGTAGTTGGTACACCCAAGGGCCCACGAGCAGAATCATTAACAAACAGATTTCGAATACCGCCGCGGACATGAACAAACCTAGGCCTCAAACCCTAAACTTTAGGTTTTACCTACGGGCGTAAAAGCAAAACTTAAACCCTAACCCTACGGTAAAACCCCCCAGAGAGCCCAATACCCTTCAATTAAGGTATATGGCTCAAATCATAATAAGCCCTATGTTAGTTAAGCCATATTCCTTAATTGAGGGGTATTGGGCTCTCTGGGCCAAGCAGGCCAGCTACTTCGATCAGCCGCACATTGCGAAGTACCTTCTAGCGCAGAAGGCATCCCCAGATGTGTGGGTGAGGCCCGGACATC
Organism: Symbiodinium sp. CCMP2592; assembly: GCA_905221615.1. Lineage (NCBI taxonomy): Eukaryota > Dinophyceae > Suessiales > Symbiodiniaceae > Symbiodinium > Symbiodinium sp. CCMP2592. Next base: position 1,655,095 of record CAJNDT010003112.1, on the reverse strand, counting down.
GAATCTTAATATAGGGGTTTCCGAAAATTAGGGGTACCATATTTTGGGGGTCCTTATTATAAGGATCCTACTATTCAGGGTATTATATTAGGGTCGCCTGTTATCGGAAACCCCCATATAGGGGCCTAAATAATTACCTATTATTCTATTGTGGGGGTTCCTTATACTATATGTACAGTGTAATGAGCCCCAAAAACCATGTTCTAATTATTAAGGCCGCTATAATACTCTCCGGGTCGGAATGTAGTTCTCGAAATTAGGCTCCCTCTCCAGGTCCCCAAAATATTACGACAGTAGGATCCTAACAGGGGCCCAAATTTAGGAAACTACCCTCATCCCTTGGGGGCTTAGGACTTTATCGGGTTCAGGATTTTGCAGGCTTGCGTGGCATATTTTGGTGTATGTACGTACGTACGTTTGTATGTGTGTATGTATGTATGTATGGATGTATGTATGTATGTATGTATGTATAACGTGTAAGTATTGTAAGTATGTATATACATAAGTATGATCGGTATATATATATATACATATGTGTACATATGTGTACACACACATGCGTACATGCAACCATACATACATGCATGCACAACGTACGTACATACATACCCGCATATGTATATGTATATATTTATTTGTTTGTTTAGCCCGAACCCCGGACGCTGTCTAGCCCTAAACCTGAGAAGCTTTAGAACAGCTTCCCCTCAAGGTCTCAGGACAACATCCAGATTGGCCGCACGGCACTCCAAGTGGCGGCATTCTTGGGTCACGAACAGGTGGAGGGAAGCTGAAAGTGACCGAGCGTGTTCGGGGTAGCAAAGGCTGTCTCAGGTCTTGGTCAGTGTCTTGTGTTTTATATGTTGGTGCTTGTTCTTCTTTATTTTAAGTAAGGTCTGGGGTTGCTTGCTGTTTGCGGTGAGGCCCTGCATGTGGTGCAGTGACCGGCCCTAGACGCTGATCCCTCAACCCCAAGCCAGGTGGTTCGTGCCCTCTTAGCCGGAAAGGCGCAGGCACGAGTCAACATCTCACATCTGTTGGGGGAGGTCTAGGCTGGTTAGGGTTTAGTTTAGGGTTTAGGGGTTTAGGGTTTAGGGGTTTAGGGTTTAGGTCTTGGGGGTTTGGGGTTTAGGGGTTTAGGGTTTAGGGTTTAGGGAAGCTCGGTTGTTCAGCGGCATGCTTGTTGTTGTTTTGTGTTTCTGCGCTCCCATCTTCTAGTTACATCGATAGTAACTACGTAGCACCAGGAGTTGTATCCAGCGCTTCCCCAGTGGGCCTCTGAATCGAACAGACGAACAGATATTCCCCAGTTTCAACTTTTCAAGCCTGAACGCAGTACCTTTATTCAAGATTACCTTTATTTAAGATTTCCATCCATGTTGCTTTTGGGACACGAGCTTTAGACGAGTTTTGCGCGCTCCATGGAGGATCCTCAGGTTCGGGATCCGTATCAGTAATGGTTTGTTCATGGAGCCCCAGATTCACGGTAAAATTCGGGGCTAGGGTTCCTTTAAAGGGCTACTATAAGGGTATTATAATTCCTTTAATGGGTTACAGTACGGGGATTGTCTGGATGATGAGTGGTATTCCGCAGGGTGCCAGCATAGATTTGTGGAACCCTTCAAACAATCAAGTTGACTTCTGTAGGCTTCTATGTCAGGCTGAGACAGCATTGCAGCTGCAGAGTATGCCGGAGGGAACGGAGCATACAAACATCCAGCCGAACCTCACGCACCCCAAACGTCAGATCCCACATGCCGAAGCTCACCCCAAACGTCAGATCCCACATGCCGAAGCTCATTCTTGAAAGCAGGTAGAATAGCAGAATACCACCGACATGGTTGTTAAGGGTTCCTACATTCTATTTAAAGGTTATACTGAAGACAAGGACGCTACTTCTTAGGCAGGGCTCCGCGAACTGAAGAGCTACTTCAACTGGTAGGCTCTGGTACCATAGCCCGACACTTTATAACCTAAAGGGTCCAAGTAATTATCATTCTGGTATATTCTTTTCTGGTATTTTGAGGGGTCTAAGTGTATACCACAATAATGCTTGGACCCTTTGGGAAACTCAACCCCCTGATAAAATCGGACTTCAAGTGCCCCTACCCCGACCCCGAGAAGCCAACTTCTCTGGCTTTGTGGCGACAGTAGAAGCCCCTACATGAAATCAAACCCGGCTCGAAGCTCTAAGCAAGGCCATACTCTGCAACTCTAAGTACACCAAAATCCCATCAACGCTTAAAAAAATAGAGTTTTGAGCCCTAAAAGCCCTTAAACGAACCCGAGACCCTACTCCCTGTTCGTGATGTTGCGTACAATCAGCCAAGCAGGTCTCTTCTACCCACTTCTCGGGCCCCTGCGCCGAGCTGATGGATGCCATCGACGGCTGCCATGTGGCCGTGGTGAAGTTGCTAGTTCAAGGCTCTGACTAACTAGGGTTACAATTAAGGTAACTATACTTATAACCCCAATTACGGTACTTATAACCTACTAAGTCCCATGACCCTCCCAGGAGGCTTAGGGTGGTTTGGCCGTTTGTGGCTGCTTCGATCATGGCTGTATAGAGTTCTAGGATGTTGGCTAAGGCATAGCATTCCAAGTTCGGTGGGTTTAGGAAGGGAGGGAATTTACGTTTGGCAACTTGGGGGGGGGGGCCTCCGATCCTTTAAGTCCTCAACACTTGAATCCTGAACCATGCATCCTTCCTGCCTTCTAAAGCTCGGCATCAATAAACAAACCAAAACTAACGCCCTGACAACAAGAAGCGTTCGAACTGAGGTTTGGGCTTGAAGGTGTTTCTCCGCATTCCAGAAAGCAGCCAAATTAGTTTTGTTTTTGATGGAGTTCCGACACTGTAGAGGCCTTAATCATTACCTACACTACAATATACCCCCCCCAACCCTATTCTAATTGTTAAAGCCCGTATATGATAGTACCCGCATGGATCCCTTATAGTAACCCCTTTAAACAGGAACCCTATGAAACCCTATTCTAACTGTTAAGGCGCCTATATTATATGGATGCTCTTGCATAGAGGTCTCCGGAAGGATAGGTTCCCTCATATAGATCACATTCAAAGCTTCCCTCAGTACCCCTTTACCCAAACAACAAGTCCCCTAAACCCTAAACCATTCAAAGAACCTTGAGAACCCTGAACCCTAAAACCCCTAAACGAGCTAAACCCTTAAACCAGGTCATCAACCACGATAACAGAGAAACTAGCAAGCAACGCCGAAGAATCACGAGAACGCCGCGCGCCACGAAAGGCCAAGCTGAGCTTTTCGGCTCCGAAGAAGAGCGGCGGGGCGTGGATCATTTGTTCGAGGCAGGAACTCGCAGGGCTGATACCCGTGGAGCGCAGTGTTCTGAAGGGTTACAGTAAACCCCATAAAGTTGGAAACTGGATTAAGGCCAAATAGTGCTGGGATTCCCTATATGCATTACTCTTAAGGATTGAGGCTATTGGGTTTCCAACTTTTGGGCTTCTACTGTGTGCCTCTGTAATCATGGAGTCGTAGCCTACTGTTGACTACGTCTTTGCAGGGTTGTTCGTCAGAGTTTTGGCGCGGAGGCTACCTACTGTGTCTGGACTTATGTTTTTGGGCTGTTCTTGTGTTTTGGTTTAGGGATTCTCGCTGCAGGCTGTCGGGATTTGTGGGCCTGCTTGTATAGCCAATGGGAGAACTGTAAACCTGTTGGCCTTATGTATTTGGTATTTCTCCGAAAGCTTGAGCTTTTTGGGCCCGGTAATTGAAGGAGAGAGCTTGCGGCGCGTAAGTTACTTGTAAGGAAGCCAGAAACTTGGAACATCATTAGCCTCATACCCGTAAGCTAAAGTATAGGGAATCCCTGCACCAATCATCCTAAATCCATGTTCCAACTTTCTGCGGTTCACTATAGGCAATATAGAGGTTTGGGAAGTTGGTTGCAATGTCCCATCCCAGCCCCGCTATGCTATTGCCCAGCACGATCAGAATCCATGCTAGACCCTCCAACTTAGTTCTTTTGGGTGCAAAAACGGGGAGGGTCCAGGCGCAAAGTTTTACGAAACTCGCTCCAATAAGCCTTGAACCTAACACCCTACTCTCAAAAGCCTAAACTGGAAGCCCTAAACCCTAAGCTCTAAACCGTAAAGCCTACAAGCCCTAAGCCCTAAACCCTGTAAGCCCTAAGCTTTACACGCCCCAAACCGCTCAAACCTGGCCATGCAGGGCTTTACGGCCCAGGCGAACAACTCCGTTCTCATCGCAGCCGCTGCGAACGGCCTGGCACAAACGCCTGGCCGAGCGACGGGAATGACTCTCGAGGACCCGAATACCCCGAACAGCACAGCAATAATAGTTACAATAATGCCCACATAAGCAGAATTCTTGTATGACTAAGACCGATTACTCGTAAGAACAAAATAAGCTGACAATAAGTCACCAGTACTAATCATATATGAGGCACGGTAACCCAACAGATAAGCAACGGAGCCCATGCCCATTGGAACATTATTGAAGGGAGTGTAATTTTACCTATGGATCCGGGAGTTCAGTTTCTAGACATGGGAAGCATCACCTAGGACTTCGTCCATTTTCTCGCCACGCCGGATGCGGAGAGTATCCTCACTGCGGTTCCTTGGGTTCCTGGTTGAGGGTTGAAAGGTTTGGGGTCAATGCCATTATCGCCGTGCATCGTAAGAATAGCAGTCTCGCACCCTCCTAATGGGCAGCAACACGTTCTCAGCAAGAACAGGTAGAATCTAGAAATACCGCTGGTCAGTCGCTATCGACAGCAGTATCACCACCACCGCCATCATCGCTATGATCGTCATCATGATGGTTGCTGTCGTCGTCACAGTCGCCGTCGAGATCATCCTGGTTCTCATCACCATCTCCATCGCCATGAGCAGTGCAAACCCCATGAAACCTCTACCCTCCGTATGAAGACCGATCAAGCTGAAATATTGGAAAGATCAAGACAAGCACCTGTGATCCACAAATTCCTCTCTGCATACTGAGATTCCAAAAAAATCTAAATCCTAAATACCCGAGAGACTCAAACCCCTTCCATAAAGAAAGCTAAACCCTCAACCCGCTCCCAGGTCTTCCGCCACTGTGAACTACGGGAGTGGCACTCCGGCAGCCGAGCCTGTCCTTGCAGTCAGCATTTCCGAATCTGTCTCCCATGTAGTCGGATCTTAGTATAGAAGGACCTCTAAAGAAGGGAAGGCACCCCCCCAAAAAAAATGCATGAACCCCTCTTTTGTTTCATGTTTGTAGGAGGCTATCGTATTCATGTTGCAAATGTGAATGTTCGGGGGGAGGGGGGGGTTGCCTAGGCTTAGGGTTTGGGCTTTGGACTTCGGGGCTTACTAACTGACTAACTAAACCCTAAACCCTCAACCGTTCCTAAACCCTGAACCCTAAACCGTGCCGAAACCCTAAACCCTAAACCGTGCCTAAACCCTAAACCCTAAACCGCGTTAGCCTAAGCCTTGCCCATGGTCTCCCTCGTAGTTCCTTTTCTGATTAGACCAATTTACAGTAGAAACCCAATAGCCTCAATCCTGAATGCATATAGGGAATCCCAGCACTGTTTGGCCTTAACCCGGTTGCCAACTTTATGGGGATTACTGTAGGGTTAGGACATGTTAGGACCCTGCTTTGGACTTGAGTAACCGACAAGAGGAACTACCCTTGGAGTCAGACTAGAGGTATAGTGTAGGGACGTGACTAGCTTCCGCTTTCGGTGCCAAATTCTAGCTTTGCGGTATATAACATACCCAAAGGCCCCACTGTAGTTCCCTTTTGGGGTTCATATATAGAATCCTAGCAGGTAATCCCAAAAAGGAACTACTTTGGGGCCTATGGGTACCCCGAACACCCCACTACGCCAAGGAAGAGTCTGGCGAACGGCCTATGTCCCACACGGTGCCATGAACGTGGCGGTCGGTCCGGCCCAGGATCATTTCGAAAGCCGCTTTCAGCAGGAGATGGGCCGTGTCTGTGCGGAGTCCGCAGAGTATCTGAGACCAGCGATTAAATTACCTTTGGGTAGTAGGGAATGGAGGAATGGGGTACAATTATAACTACCATTCTTCCCTTCCCTACTAACCAAAGGTAAGTTATGTCATGTTGTGGTTTTGGTGCTTTAGCAGACCCTGAAACAGAACACAGTGCGGTCTTCGTCAGTGTTCTTTCGTTCGAGGCTTTGTTGCTGTACCCCTGAGCCGTCAACCGTAAACCACCTAAACCCCCTGAACGCAAACCCTAAACCCCTCAACCACCTAAACCCCTAATTAAACCCTAAGCCCTGAACCCTCGCTTGAGCTCAGGCCCGAGGAAGGATCAGAGGAGCAGTTCTTCTCGCACCTGCTGCCCTGGCGGCTCGAGAAGGTTCCAGGAGAATCGCAAGTGCCAGTCGACATTTTCCAGTGCGTCCTACCTGGCTTGCATCGAAATCCAGAGGCTGGGTCCTTGTTAAAAGATCTAATTTAAGTTACTCTCATAAGGGAAACCATAATGATTACTATAGATCCGTATTATATATGGTAACTTGACTTAAACTCCTCAACAAGAACCCAGGAGGTGCCTCAAGGGCCCGAGAGTCTTTGACGTTTGCAGCTGATTTTTCGAGATCTTCAGAGTCGTATCGGAAACTTTCGGTCTGTAATTTGGCGTTCAGTTCTGGTGGGGCCACAAAGGACTGATGTCCAAGACCACGCGGGTGGTTGTCAAAATTATGGTCCCTTTTTGATACCCTAAATATTAGGTGCGGTACCATAATAGGGACCCAAAAAGGGGACCCTAAGTTTGACAACCGCCCACGTGTTTGAACCAGGAGTCGGCTCACCCGCATTTAAACCCTGAAACCTCAAAACTTGGAGGCCGACTGAAGCCCAAAACCCTATTCTTAATATGAAGGCCCCTGTACATTATAGAACCATATTCTAGATCCCTTTTAAGGAACCTTTTAAAGGGAACCCTGTCCTAATTATGAACCAAAGACAAGACAGCCTGGCCCTGTGGAGGTGCTGTGGGTGTTGTCTTCTGGCGTCAACCGGAAAATCTTCGACCAGCAGGGTGCACAGGACACTTTGTCGTTGAGTTTGCAAGTTTCAGGGCTTTGGTGTTAGGGTCAGGGTCTTAGAATCGCAGCATTCTTTGTAGTTCTCTTTGTCAGCTTCTTGCGAATTCCGGGTTGATGACATTGTTCAAACGCGAGAGAGGGAAAGAGAGAGAGAGAGAGAGAGAGAGAGAGAGAGAGAGAGAGACAGAGAGACAGAGAGACAGAGAGACAGAGAGACAGAGAGACAGAGAGACAGAGAGACAGAGAGACAGAGAGACAGAGAGACAGAGAGAGAGAGAGACAGAGAGACAGAGAGACAGAGAGACAGAGAGACAGAGAGACAGAGAGACAGAGAGACAGAGAGACAGAGAGACAGAGAGAGAGAGCAGAGAGAGACAGAGAGACAGAGAGACAGAGAGACAGACAGAGAGACAGAGAGACAGAGAGACAGAGAGAGACAGAGAGACAGAGAGACAGAGACAGAGAGAGAGAGAGAGAGACAGAGAGACAGAGAGACAGAGAGACAGAGAGACAGAGAGACAGAGCGAGCGAGTCAGAGATAGAGAGAGAGGGAGAGCTAGGAGAGAGAGCTGTTCACTCTCAACCCCAGGCCATTCTTCAACTGGCATCCAGGGAGGCGTCTGGCTGGCAAATTTTTGAACTCGTCCTCGATGTCCTCATGGCTTTGCTGTTTGCTTTGATGGCGCTCCTGTTACACGACGAGCACCTGCAGAGACTGCCTGAACTGCGAATCCCGGCGCTGGTTATTTCGGGCCTCATCTTGCTCCACAAAGTATGCCAAGAGATCTTGTCGTGCTTCTTAATTGCATGTATGTGCTTTTGCGCTTGCCCGTTTTCCTGCGAAGGGTTAAGCTAACAGTGACATCGGCTCAACCAGCCAAGTGAATCCACATCTAAGCACGCAGCCATACACTCTAAAGTCTAGACTCTAGACCCTGATCCGTCCCTTTTGGGGAGCTGTGGCTACCAGGTGTTTTTGCTCACTTAGGACTTGAAAGAACCGCTCCCACAGTTTGAATGTTGCCTTTAGGAATTGAGGGTGTTATAGAGTCGATAGGGTCCGCCTACTACAAGATTTGGGAAGAGATATGATCCTACGTGCAGCTTGCCTTCTGCCGAAAGAGGTCTGAATGATTTCTGTCATACCCCCCCCCCAAACCCGAGTCAATTATCAGGGCCCCTATACTGATGTGATTCGCAATCTACTGTGGAGTGCCAACTGCGGACCGTGTGGTAGTTTAGGGAAGCATCCACCCGTGCCAACCAGGTGTGGGCCACACTGCCCATGGAAAGCTCAAGCAGTACCTTTGCTGATCTGTTTTCGCTAAGGCACCTTACACCTAGACGCAGACAGCACTTCGTTGGCTCTTGGTAGATATCTGGGCCCTGTACTATACTGGTACTTGGACCTTTGGAGCTTACAGTGCAAGGCAAGGCATTTAGCATGTTTCGCAGGCTTGTACATTTGAGACTGGAGATTTAGATGGTCATGGCTTCTCGTAACATCATTCTGGACTTCAACCCAGGTTCATACAGACATTCGGAAGATTGCCGGTAAACGCAGAAGCTGCCATTAGCTCAGTTCCATTTTGTCGGGGCCGGGTTGGCCCCCCCGAACGATCCCCGCACCCTGAACCACTACTCTTTTTTCAGTTCAAGAAACCTCATGAAGCCCCCAAAGCTAAGGCCCACGACCTTCTAAACCCGAAGCTTTGCAACAGGTACCTTTGCTCTGTTGGGTTTGTGGGCGACACTCTTCGCATAGCGATGACTGGGACCTCCTTGATCGGCCTCGCCTGGCGCCTGGAAGAATTGAGTTTTTGGGTTTAGGGGTTCAAGGGTTCAAGGGTTTTAGGGTATAGGGTTTAGGGTTTAGGGGTTTAGGGGTTCAAGGGTTCAAGGGTTTAGGGTTTAGGGGTTTAGGGTTTAGGGGTTTAGGGTTTAGGGGTTTAGGGTTTAGGGGTTTAGGGTGTAGGGTTTAGGGGTTTAGGGTTCAAGGTTTTAGGGTTTAGGGGTTTAAGGGGTTTAGGGGTTTAGGGTTTAGGGGTTTAGGGTTTAGGGTTCAAGGGTTTAGGGTTTAGGGTTTAGGGGTTGAGGGTTTAGGGTTTAGGGGTTTAGGGTTTAGGGTTTAGGGGTTTAGGGTTTAGGGAACAAAAGTGGTTTAGACTTTTCTTATACAGCCAAGGGGGGAGAACTGCAACCTAGTTGGCCTTAATTATCTTTTTTGGTTTATTTTGGGTTTACTCGTCATATAAGCCAAGGGAAGAACTTTTACAGAGTTGGCCTTATGAAATTCGATTTCTCTGCGAAAGTATGAGCTTTCCTTGGCCCAGCTATTAAAGAGGAGAGTTTAGGGGTGTCGGTTTGGGGTTCAGTGTTTGGTGTTTGCGGTTTTGGGTTTATGCTGGAGGGTCGGTGCGTCGTAGAGGGTTGTCTTGAGGGGGGGGGTTATAATTTGGTTGGTACAGAGGCTTAACAGGTGGCACAGGAGTAAGTATGTAAACAGTATGTCCAAGCTTGTGTATGAGAACGTTGTCGTGGCATTTGAAAGCTGTAGAGGCGCCTATTGAACTCAGGGATCCTTGTGATCAGACTGTTTGATATCGTGTCTATCTGAAGGTCGCTCGTTGAGCCCTTCAATAAGTAACACCCGCGTTTACAGTTTTGGGATGTAAACTTGGATTCTGATGTACTTTGGAGGTCTGAAAACTTAGTGATTATGGTCAGTTCCTACGGTAGCTTGTTCACAGCCTGGCCCAAGGTACGTAACAGTTTTCATCTTACTATTCATGGCCTTACTTTTTTCATGTTTTTTTTCCGCGAACCCGTTCAACAAAAAACTCCTAGAACACCTAAACCCAAAACCCTAAACCGTAACAGTTCACAAAAAGCTTACCTCAGAACAAACAAGCTGCCTCCTATAACACACCCCGGGGCCGAACCGAGGAACTGGGAGAACTTCATGCAGGATCACTCGCTCCAGCTGCGTTGGCTTCTGATTCGGGGGTTTAGGGTTTATATATGATATATATATATATATATATATATATATATATATATATATATTATTTAGGGTTATATATATATATATATATATAAACCCTAAAGCCCGAAACAGAAGCCATAGCAGCTATAGGGTTTAGGGTTTTGGGTTCTGGGTTTTTCTGTGTACAACGGCAATCTTCCGAAAATTGGGGGCTTGGCGCTGAGGGGGTTAAGGTTGAGGGTTGGAAGCTTAGGCCTTAGGCAGTTACGGTTCGGGTTGAGGGTGTGGAGGTTTGGGGACTGAGGCGTGACTGATCAGCCGTACTGCCCCTTCAGCCTCCTTCCTATCATGATGGTGGAACATACCCCGAAGCCCTATTCTAACTGCCAAGGCATTCCCCCCATATTGACTATAACACCCAGAAGACTTGTAAATCGCCGGGGACTAACATCATAGAGGCTTTAACTCCTGTTGAGCTCTGGGCCTAGGGTTCTAGCTGTCAAGGTCTATATGGGTGGTTGTCATGATTATGGTCCCTTTGGGGGTCCTTAATATAATACGACACCTAATAGTTAGGGTACCCAAAAAGGGACCCTATTTTTGACAACTACTCATATCGTATACAATCTGAGACTTCTCGAGCTTCCTTCGAAACCGCTGGAGGGAGCTTCCTCAAGCATTTCTCTGCAGACCCCAGCACTCGGCACATCACCTGCCAAACACTAAACCCCTACATTGCAAGGTTGACGAATTTACAACTTGCGATTCTTTAGTTTTGGGTCTTGCCGCCGAAATCGCAACACATCCGTCGACTGTCGACCATAGCATGCCATGGTACATTGACATGTATATGAGGACCGTAACAAACGTTTAAATAGACCCAGAATAGGGGTAGGGGCCACAAGTGTTTCATCGAGATTGACTGCCTAGGCTCTGAACCCCCAAACTCCTGACGTCGACCTTAAACCCTGAATCCTGAACCCTAATTACCGTCAGGCTTCGCAGAACCCCCCCCCCCCTCAAAGAAAAAAACAAACACAAACTAATTACACTGAGCCCAACCGTCCCTAAACCTCCCGTCGTCGACCTTGAGCCCTCATCCCGAAAAAGTGCCACCCAAGCAACAGCCCGAGTTAGATGTGAATCTAAGGCTCATCTTCGCCTTTACTGGCTTCTTGAGGCAGGATTTGGGGGTTTTTGGGGTTTCGGGTTGGGGTTTAGGGTTTATAGGGTTTATAGGGCTTAGAAGTTAGGGTTTTTCCATCGTGCCAGTGTCATCACGCCATAATGAACACAGAACTTTGTTCTCATTATTGAGGACCCTACGTTAGGGAAACTGGGCTGTGGGGCTCCAGACGAGAAATCTGGGATTAGGAGCTTGGTGTGATGTCGACTGGGGGATGTTGCCTCATGTTTCTTTGGCATCGTTGCTGTCGGCTGTAGAGTCTGGCGTGGGGTCAGGGATACTAGGGATTACAATATGTAATCCCTTGATGATCCCAATACCGAGCCCCTAAACCGTAAACCCTAAACCCCAACCCTAAAGCCTAGGTCGCCTACAGTCTCTACTGTAAGCTTTACGACCAAACGGAGCCTATATAATTGCCATTGTTTTCATCAGGGTTCCGAAACATAAGTGGGTCTGATTCAAAAAAATCCACCGCAGAATCCTATTCTAATGATTGCTCCTGTCCTTATTACCGAAAGCCCGAAACCCTCGGCAGGCAGCAGGCTCAGGGCGTGTTCACCCATTAAGCCGAAGCGACACTCGCTCATAGAGAGCCACACACAACGTTCCTGTTATCATAGTCACGACTGGGCAGCATCGCCATCATCGTCATCATCATCATCATCAACACTACTATCAGCGACATCGTCACGAAGCAGAAGATCATCAAGATTTGGCCCTGATAGTCAGCAGGTGGCTCCATGTTCTCAACAGCCTCAAGGCGTTCGAGAGCACGGGAAAACCCATGCTGCCGATTCTGCAGGCCACTGGGCTGGCAGTAAACAGAAGTGTTTGTAATTTATTCCGCTTGTCGTTTTACTAGTGTACTGAGTCGCTTCACACATAAGTTTAGATTTACACTTGTATAGTTCATATTGTTACGATATGTGTATGTGTGAAGTTAAATGTTTCGAACACGGAATATTAGATTTTAGTAGAGTTGTTAAGGGGGTTCACATAATTTTTACAAAGGCCTGACGCAGCGGCCGGAATACTTCGTAGTGCAGACTTCGAAAGTTTAGGGTTCCTATAACACTTAAGCCTAAACAGGTCGCAACACTCGTCTTGCGAGATCTTTAGATAGCTTTGACATCACCCCCGCCATCCCTGGTCTGAAATTAGTACAGTAAGTAATATAGTCACCTGTGTCAATGACCCAGGCTCTGATTTGAGCTGGGGTTCGGTGCATCACAACCCTCCGACACCTGAATACTTAGTGGCACCGGTCCCTGTTCTGTACCAATGCCGACAGGTCGTAGCACGAGTCTGTAGAGCTCCTCAATAAAGACATGTTGATACCGTCACCTTCCCTCCCCCACCTAAAAACAGCCCGCTTCAAGCATCCATGCCTCTGATTTGGCATTGTGCTTCGGAGCCTGCACAGCAGCTTCAACTCATCCAAACCCCAAAAGTTGGTCTAGGTTTAAAACAGCTAGAATCCCAAACCCTAGTTGTCTAACCTGGCTTCTTTCACATAGATGCTTGAACAACGACGTGTAAACCTTGCTGCTGTCCCGGTATTCTTCTCGTGCAGTATACACCCAAAGCCTATTCTAATCATGGAGGCTCACCCCTATGTTATGCTGTATAAGCTCTACAACAGTTAAACCTTGCAAGACCCACGACATTCGAAGCCCAGACTCCAGGATGTTGATGCGAAGTAATCCCGAAACCCTAAACCACGCTAAACCCGTGTCACAACCCTAGACCCCCAACCCCCGTTGTTGCCTTGCCAGGTAGGTACTCCCAAACCACTCAATCCAGCAATATGCCTTACTGACTTTCGGAATCCCTTTATCGCTTAATGAGGTATGTAGACCCTCTGTAGCGAAAAACGTTAAAAGCCTATACAAGACCGGTCAGTAAAGACACTCTTCAGTCAAAGGTTAAGTTTTGGGAGCTTCTGTGAAGGCAGTGAACGACACCGGCCCGTTCTTTTTCGTGGTGTTCTGCATCTCGGATGGATGAAGTGTTGGGTTGGGTTTTGGGGTTGTGGGCTTAGGCTGGGTTAGAGTGTTCGATGCCTGGAAACTGAATGAGAGCACCTGAAGCAGATTTTTCCGTCCTTCGAAAGCCACATCCCAAACTTTCGCCCACTGCAAGAAAAGGGTCCATGTCCTTTCAACCCGAAATATCCCAACCACCCCCCCCGACGAAGACCCAGAACTCGACACACCTAAAGGCCTGAAGCCAGAACAACAAAACACAGGGCCCTAAACTTCTAAGCCCTAAACCTTAAACAGGTTGGTTCGCAGCGTTTGTGCACCTCTACTACTCGTCTGGGCTTCTGCCTTTTGGTGAGGGCACCTCACTTCTTTATAACCTCGGGCCACTCGCACTGCATGTTTCGTGGGGCTTCGGGTTTCATACAGGGGCCTAGCTTGCGAACATTGATCCCTAAGCTCCGTTTTTTGCGAAGTATAAGATACCCCCCAAGCCTTATTCTGATTGTTTCGGCCTCTATCTTGGGTTTTTGCGGGCTGAAGGTGCCTTCTAGGCACACCCCAAGGTACCTGGCATCAGGCCTCGAAGGGCTTGGACTCAAGTAGGGCGTGCAACGACCACTCTGCGGCTCTAGGGTATAGGGTTTGAGAGCGGTAGCAGCTGTAGCTATCAAAGGTCTAGCTCGTAGGCGCGGGAGCGACGGCCGACCAGCTTATGGCAAGGGCTCGGACTAAGCAGAGCTACAAACCCGGCTGGCAGGCCTCCAAGGCCCCTTTTGATCCGCACTGCAAGCTGCCGGCGCGAAGATCCTGAAAGCGTCAGAGGGACACAAGTTCTTTGAACTTTCATGCCCCCCATTCCCCGAAAACCACGGATGAGAGTTCTTCTGACTCTCGGGACTGCTTCTGCTGATCTTGTTCGAAACAAACGCTCTTAGTTTTAGATTTCCCACATGACTGCTCAAGAGGTTGTAAGCCACAGTCCTTCCGACGCTTCGCCGACATCATTGATTCATCCTCCACCAATCGCCACCTGTGACGCATCTTGTAGTAGAGGTCGTATTCCCGCTGGCCTCCATGCTTCGTCAAGCTGTTGGCAAGTTGTGCTTCGCTGTGTACCCATCGCACCTGTAGCCCAGTCCGTAACTGAGCTTCTTTCAAGGAAAGCATCTCGATGCTCGTCCTCTTCTCTGCCCCTTTGACCACCATCACTTCCGTCTCCAACTTGTCATAGACATTGCGACTGTCTGTCACCAGACAGCCTCTTGTCCTTGAGACTGTAGCCGACGGATCCTGAAGGTCTGGCGTGCCGTACATCAACTCGCTCCATTGATGGCGTACTGCAAACAAGGTGTCCTCCCCATTCACTGCAGCCTGTGCTTCTGCAGCTCCTGGTGATCTGCAGGCCCTGTCGATTTTCTGTGAAGACCAACTGACAGGGCTGACTCCACAGACATTTCCAGTGAGCATTTCCTTCGGAGTGGCGCCGATGAAGATTCCCTGAGTTGAGCCGCCATCGCACCTGTTGCCATTCGCAGCATCGACCCATCCAATGAAGACTATGTCATCTTCGGGCTTGAACGCATGGATCCTCATGTGGTAGTTCTGCTTCGCTTTGGCGTGGCTCAAGAGGATGTTCGACTGGATGATGGTCTCCACCGTACTTCTGGAAACCTCGGTTAGGAGTAAACTCACAGCAGCTGCCAGGTAGGGAGCCACCTGCTGGGCGTGCCAGCTGATTCCTCCTAGCAGCGCCCGTAGTTGCGTTTTCTCCTTGTCGGTTGTGGGGTCTTGGCGGTTCTTCCTACGGGAGGCATTCACGGAGATTTCATGGAGATTTTCAAGATACGTAGGTTGGGAAAGCTCAAACCCTTCGCTGGTCTGTTGTACTACGACTCCACACTGAGTGAACTTCCCCTCTTCCCAGTCTCCCCATTTAAACTTCTCCTTAATCGCCTGAATGACCCTTTCCCAGGATGCATCGCCTGTTTTCCCGGCAAACAGAAAATCGTCTACATGCCCGCAGATGATGCCTTTGAGCACTCCCTGTTCTCGGAGTACCCAGCAACAGGCATCTGACCAACATCTTTGTAGCCCTAACTCGTTGAGAAACGAATCAACAGACCTGTACCACTCCAGTGGCGCGTCCACCAATCCGTAACAGGCCTTTTGAACCTTTGTGATGGTCCCTGCTTCCACACCTAAGGCTTCGCAGATTTCTGGACATGGAATACAGTAAAGGTTGTCAGGATACTGCCGGCTCTGTAAGAAAGCCCCTGTCACGTCTCCTTTCTGAACCTTCCATCGTTTCCATGCAGCCATCTGTAAAACCAACTGTCTCGTCTGACGAGTCATGACAGGAGATGTGGTAGCACGATGTTCATAGCTTCCATCTTGGTAGCCTAATAAGACAGCACGAGCTTTTGGTTTTCTTGTGCCATCCTCCTTCAGCTTCCATGTCAGGATCCACCGCATCCCAATCGCCTGATTTTTGCTGGGCTTCAAGTGATCCGGTATCAACTCGAATGCTTTTGCCGCCACGAAATTCTTGACCTCTGTAGCTTTAGCGCCCTTGAATGCCTCCAACTCTTGAGCTGTCATTCTCTTCTCTGATAGTTCCACGGCTCTCCTTTTCATGCTTCCCACGAAGTAGGCACCCAGATTGCGCCATGCTTTCTCCCGTCCTCGGTGGCTGTCCGGAAGAGGAATCTCAATCTCGACGGCCGACTTTTCATCTGCCCAGTAGCTGGCCTCTTGGGTGGGCCATCGCATGCCTGGCACGTCACTCCACCAGGCAGCTGGTTGCTCGAACACTGAGCTCGCTTCTTGACTTCCACGAGGTCCTCGGCTGCGGGAGCGCTCCCGCAAGGCCGGACCCTGGTCCTGTGCTTCTTCCGTAGGCGGCTGTTCCATATCCTCATCCTCGGCAGGTTCTCGTTGGTGTAGTCCCCGTTTAGTGCGTATGCGGTGTCGCACTGGTTGAACTTCCTCCTCCGGCTGTTGTGCTCGGCGCCATTCTTCCAGGTCAGGTTGAGCACTGATGTCCTCAAAACGATTCCCGCCTATCTCTTGGGCCACTGTTTGGAACGTCCATGGCGTCTGCTGCTGGTGGGTGTCCGAAAGCGACTCCACAAGCTCCTCTCTTTGGGAAGCTCGCCGCAGTTGTTCAGGACTGCACTTGAGGAGGCTTCTCCCCTTCACTAACCAGATCGCGCCCCCTGGTCTCAGGGAGCCGTCTGGCTCTTTACGACTCTCGACTGCCAGGACTCGTGCCGGTCCCAGGAACCGGCCGTGCTTACCACCTGGTTGGCGGCGGCCTTTTGTCGCATCTTGACATCGCCAGTAAAACACCAGTTCACCTGGCTGATAATCATAGCAGGGTCTGTGTCTGGAGTGAGTGGCCCTCAGTAGCCGTTGATTCGCGTTCCACTCACACAAAGCCTTCTCAGCCTCTGCTCGCAACTTCACTGAGCGGGAAAACTCGCCTTGGGCACTTTCGCACAACAGTCCCGGTGGCACGGCATCACAGGAGGCTACGAAACGACCTGTCTCATCAGGAGCCTGCCCTAACACATGTTGGGCCGGAGAATAGCCTCGGATCAGTTCGCGATGGTTGAAGGAGGCCACGGCTTCCGACAGGGCTTCAGTCGTAGATATCTCAGTATCGTACAAACACAGCTTATGCATGACTTCTTTAAGACCCTTGATCGCATTCTCAACCGTGCCTATCTTCCAATGGGCCTCACCCGGAACTATGTCCAAGAAAATCTGATGCTTGTCACACCACTCTTCAATCGCATGGCTTCTGAAGGCCCCAGCAGGATCCAACCTCAAACACCTAGGATGACCGAAGTACTGAACCCATCCCTCCTGCAAATACTCAATACACGTCGCGGCGTTTGGGCTTTGTCTAGACCCACTGCTCAACACACGTGCCGTCCTGTATCTAGAACCCTCATCAATCACCACCATAAATTGCACGCTTTCTTGGGAGTGGGGATGAGTAAAATGCCCTATGTCCGCGCAGATGGTCGAAAGCTTTGGGGGCAAGGGTTCCAAGGTAGCCAAGTTACGGGCCGCAGGTCTACGCTTTTCTTGACACACAGGGCACCGGAATTCCTCTGCTAATCGAATCACTCTTTCATCCACACCCCGTCTTTTCAGGGCCTGGATCATGTGCCTAGGGTGACTGTGTCCCGTCGCGCAATGCAGGAGATAGAGCTGTTTCTTGATTCGTTCATCTTGAGGTATGGGCCTTCTATCTGGGTTCTGGTGTTCCGCAGGGTAAGCTTCTTGGGGTTTGGGTTTGGGAACAGGAAAACCCAACTGCTTCAACTCCGAAATCCTGCCCGCCTCAAGCTTGTCCAAGCCTCGACTCACAAAGACCGTCAAGACCCATCTATCACCCTGCCACGCACAGCTTCCATGCCACGACTTAGGATCGAACAGCACTGGTTTCAACCGAATGTCGAACTCGCAACCCGAAACCTCCTCACCCTGAGCATTGACCCTCGTAGTCACGCGACCCTTCCTTCCACACACTGACTGTTGTCCCTCAATCCACAAACCCCCTCCCGTATAATCCCCGAAACCCACACTTCCGTTCGGGAAAGCAGCATCGTTGTTGATGTCTCGGTGTACCGGGAGGCAGCTACCATGGTTCAGGACGAAAGAAGACCATTGCTTGTCGGAGGGCATACATTCTCGGAGGATTTGGTTGATGTACCTACACAGGTTCGGGAAGGCCTCGGTCCTTTTGGTCACTCCATACTGACTACCATAAGCGTAGGTTCCAAAGAGAATGTAGCCGTTTGGGCTGTTCTGGTTGCGGCGGGACCTACCAGTGTTCCGAAGGGGATATTGTTCAAGGAGTCTCTGGAGGCTTGGGAGGTCTGAGGCACCAGGTTGTTTGCTCAGGCTTCGGGCTTGCTGTTCTAAGTGGTTTTGTTGGCTTTGGCTCATCAGGGCTTCTCCTGTTTCTTCGTCCTGTTGGGTTTGCACCACGCAACTACTGCACAATTGGTCGCTGTCACTCTTGCAACTACAGCACAAACCCAAACCGAAACCCTCGGGCAAACACGACTCACCGGAACATTCCTGAAGGATCCCAGCGCACTCAGCCTCTTTGCTCAAAGCCTCATAAACCAACCTTCCGAATTCCGAAGTATACCTGGAAGATTCCCTCGAACTGCTTCCCTCGCACTTAGCGTGTCTGTAGTTCGGAACGCACCTACAGGGTCTGTGAAGCTTATCCGCCAATCTCGCATGACTAGTCACTAACCGCCATCCCTTCTGCATCAACTGACCATCTCGACCTCGAAGACCCACGGAACAACCCTTAACCACGCAGGTGTGAAGGTTCATGTGCAACCGTAACTTCTGAAGGATTGGGAGCCTCCAAGCTTCGGATCTCTCGGACAACTCCACAGTCACATGAATGCCCAGTTGCACACACACTCGGGTTATTTCCACAGTGCTTTCGTAAATCTTGGTGGCGTGGGCCCTCTTGGCCTTGAGTTCTTGGATTTGACTGGGGGTCTTTTGGTTGATACTCTGCAAGGGAGAAAACGGGCCGCTAGGAGGTGACAACCAAACGTGCTTAGGCTTCAAGGTTCTAACTTGCTCCAACACAGTAGCTAGACCCCCTGGGGTTGATAGATCGTGTCCGCACCAGAGCGAACATCTACACGCGCTGTCAGGGCGTCCCGTCCTTGCTTGGAAGGTTTGGGACAGAATGCTGTCTGGCTCGCACATGATTTCAAGAAGCTCCGGTCTTTCGAACCCCACAAGACCCTCAAATGCATCCGGAATCAGATTCTGGGCCCTTTGATCAAGAACTCTGGAAGCCTGAAGACTCAGCGGGAGTCCTGCTTGGTGGCCATTTCCGCATCCTTGGCCACGATCTTGCGTGGCTTCTCGCCCTTCTCCTCCTTCATCGACTTGACCTCTTGGGCCAACTGCGCCACGATCATCGTCAGGTTCTTGACCGTCTCCTCGGAAGCCATCGTCGATCCCGCACTGTTGGCACCCTCCACTTCCGTTGGATATCCTTTGGTCGCCATTGGTGGCGTCTTGCTCTTCGCCTTCGGCAGGATCGTCTTCTTGTGGTCCACAGCAAACTCGCCCTTGACAGGCTCCTCGAAATCGGCATAGTCCTCCACCCATCTCACGAAGCGCTGTAGGTAGACCGAGCTTTGGCCTTCGTGGGCCGTCTGCTTGGCCCATTCGGTGTACTTTGGCTCGTCCTCGAGTACCTGACGGTAGGTTCGGCTCGAGAACTTCCCAAACCCCATGAGCTCTCGTCCCACTGGGGTCACGGAGCCCAGCAGTTGGTCCATGACCTTGCGCTGCAAGGTCCCGATTGTGTCGTTTGTTGTGGCACGGATCCCATAGTTCTCCTCGGCATACTTGATCAGGACCCCCTTCTTCTTGCTCGCCTGGTTCAAGGCCGTGGTGGCCACCTGCAGCGGCGTCTTGTTGCGAGACGCCGGTGTTGGGAGTTCGACCTCGCCGCTGTTCACGAGGTCCTGGATCCGTTGGCGAAGTTCCACCTTTCCCCAAGCGCGGGGAGGTTCCTCGCCATAGCCCCTGAGGAACAACACCAATTCGGGCTTGTTCCACGAGTCCATGTTCACCGTCACCGACACAATCTGCTGGGGCGCTAGGTGCTGAGCCAAGTTTGCTGCCACATACGTTGTCACGTTCGCGATCTGCCACTAAGCACTCGTCACTGCACTTGACTGCTGGAGGACATGTCTGTGTCGGCTTCTCACTCTCTGGCAAATCATGTGAGAGATCTAAAGTCCTATCACTCTCAACTCCATCAACCCTCGCTTCACTACAATCACTACCCCATGATTGATCAGCAGAAACAGGATTGATACCCTTCCCTGATAAAAACTTTGAGTCCTTCCCTTTTCCGTCAGGGTCAAAATCAGGAAGGAGCTGTCCCTATGGCTTGAGATAGGCAGTCAGGGAAGGGACAGCACGCTCAGCCGGCAACGCTCTGCGAAGCCAGTCTTCCGTTAAATCCATCAGTTGGTGTCCAGTGAGACCTCTTTCAAGCTTAATCACACGCTGAGCATCCAAGTTCCTGAACACCAACAGGTCGTGCTCAAAATCTATGAGGGCACCTAACCGTCTGAGCGTCTCTATGCTCAAAAGCACTGGACTGCTTCCCGAGTCCAGCGCGTGGATCCGGAGCTCTCCAGGAGCTCCATTCGCGGAAATCCTCAGCTTCGCAGTGCTAAGGCATCGGTTCTCTGTACTATTCCCAAAGGAAAAACTGGGTGGATTCGATGAATCCACCCCGGAGAGTCCCGACTCACCATGCTTGAAGCGGTTGCGGTCCAAGATCGCCTCGATCGCCGTCACACTGCCGATGGTCTGTGTGGCTCCACCGTCTATCACGCACATGCCACGACGGACTGCCTCTGCCGTGGTGAGCTGCGGGTCCTTTGTCGTGGTTGTCCCGGTGGCATAGGCTTCCTCCGCGTAGCCCACAAAACCCTGGTCCTTCTCCACGGTGGCCTGGTCGTTGATCGCCGCGTCCATGAAGCACACGAAGGGGGCTTGCTGAGGTTCTCCCGAGGCCTCGGCAGAGGCTGCGGTTGCTGTGGCCTTGTTGGGACAGTTTGCCACCCGGTGGCCCTTCTGTCCGCACCCCAGACATTCAATGTTCGAGTCATCTCGAACCCGATTGAAGCTTGAGGCTCCACCACGACCGCCTTTCCCGAAGCCTTGGTAGTAGCGGCGGTTCTGCTTGATCTGCTTCTGCTTGAAGCGCGCTTCACGAAGGGTTCGCTTTGCATCGTTCATTGCTGCCATGGCGTCCTGCACTTGTTGCTCCGCGTCCACAACAAGGGCGATCCCTTCCTCATTGAGTCCTCCCGCCGCAAGCTCCTCCGTGGTGTTCCCCTCCTCGTAGAACTCTTCCGCGTCGTCGAAGTCCTCGGCCATCTCGCCCAAGTAGCTCTGGAACCGGCGTCCTTGGTCACGTCGGCGAGTTTCGCCCTCAGGAAACTGATTCCTGAGCTCTTGCCCCACCTTTTGTGGGTGGAAGTTCCCACTCAGGGCCGTGACCACCAGGTTCCTTTCTCCATGGTCCAGGTTGGCGTCCATGAGGAGGTACCACCCTTGGATGAACGTAGGCAACAGCTCACTTGTCCGGTTGCCCTCAGCTCCGCCACTGGTGGAGGTAGTAGACGCCGTCCACGAAGACCAATCGTAGCGCCCTTGGTAGCCCTGGCCGTACCACGTAGACGACCAGCCCCAGTTGCCCCATGGGTTCCACTGAGTCTGCGAGTAACTCCTCCAAGGGTCGTGGGGCTCCTCCTCGACCTCGGTAGGCCTCGTGGAGCCTTCCGCGGAGCCATCCTCGCCATCCTCGGTGGCCCGGAGCGGCGGTTCATCCGCCTCCGGTCCTGGAGTCCACTGGCGGCTCCAGTCGCCACTGCTGCGCCGCTCGCTTGCCCATCCGGAAGATGCCGTAGGCGCCGTCGGTCTCGAAGCCGCTCCAGCCTCATAGTGAGGCTGAACCCTCTGGAGGGCCTGACTGGCCCTCATGTAGGCCTCCGTCTTCCTCGTGATGTACTCATTCATCGTCTCTCCACTGCGCCTTTTTGTACCTTTGAAGTACGTTGCCAGCAAGTCCGTCACCTCGTTCACCCTGGGTTTTCCTAGGGCTCGTCTCAAATGATCCATAAGGACCCGAACCCCTCCGCGATATGCCACCCAGCCCGCTGGTTGGCCTGACACAAGCCGTCTCGCAGCACCTGTGAGTTCCTGCATCAATCGCGGTCCTGCTGTGTATCTCTTCTCCCAGGTCAAGGACTGCTCCCATAAGAGAGCTGCCTCCTCGTAGGAAACAAATGAGCTTGCTTCCCCACTCCATGTTGGGATGCCATCCTTGGTCCTCGAGGTGGTAGTCGCGCCAGTTTCTGAAGCTGCTCCACTCATGATATCCCCGTTTCTCGGGGCCACACCCTGGATCGAATAACCAAGCCCGCGGTTCCCTTCGCGGGCTCCGCTACCGTGAGAGCGGTAGCAGCTGTAGCTATCAAAGGTCTAGCTCGTAGGCGCGGGAGCGACGGCCGACCAGCTTATGGCAAGGGCTCGGACTAAGCAGAGCTACAAACCCGGCTGGCAGGCCTCCAAGGCCCCTTTTGATCCGCACTGCAAGCTGCCGGCGCGAAGATCCTGAAAGCGTCAGAGGGACACAAGTTCTTTGAACTTTCAGGGTTTAGGGTTTAGGCTCTACTTAAAGGGTCATGGGACTTAGTAACTAGGGTTATAATTAGGGTAACTATACTTAGAATTACTTGTAACCCCAATTAGGGCACTTATAACCCTACTTACTAAGTCCCGTGGTCCTCCAAGTAGTAATCACCGTAATCACCACGACTTCCAAAATACACCCCGTAAGACTCTGGCAAGTCCCAGAAAATCCGATTCAGGCGAGTCAGTCCCTGATGCTACCTACTCTAGTTGCAACGAAAGTATGTTTCCAAAAAGCTGTCCTAACCATCAAGGCCCAAACCTCTTTCAACCCCTTTTTTTTCAGCCGTAACTGTCCGAGAGACTGAGGATACTGGGAGAGACGAACATTGAGGACATGGTGCCGGAAGCGGAGAGAGCAAGCTGGCGATGGTTTGTGGATGTTGTCACGGTAGCCATGAGCCTTGGGCTTCGGAAAGACCTAAACCCCTAAACCCTGAGCTCTAAGGTCTTAGCGTAGTTGGCTTTAAGGCGTTTACGGCGCAAGTGTTGGTGTGTCAAAGTTTAGGGTTTAAGAATTTGGTGTGTCAAGGTTTGGGGTTTAAGAATGTGGTCTGTCAAGGTTTAAGGTTTTGAGTTTGGGGTTGTGACTACTGAGCTTTAGGAGCATGCTTGTTTCCCGGTGTAAGGCGGTAAGCTTTCAGGGTTTAGGGGCTGGATACGAGAAGCCCGATTTTCGTGTGCGCTGGCCCCTGTTTCACTGCGCGTAACGTGCAGGACAAGGCATGAGCTCCGTTGTGGTCGTTTTATATGCTCCAAGTTTTCGGGTTTAGGGGTTCAGGGTTTAGGGTTTGAAACCCTCCGAGGAGCTTCAGCATGTCGATCATCCTCATGAACGTGCTGATTGGTGTCCTCAGCAGCTTGCATATATGATCACAAATCGCATGTCTTGCACCCTACCTCCCTAAATCCTAAACCCTAACCCAAGTCAACTCGTACTACTGTCAGCTTAAACCAGCCTGAGCTCCTGAACGTACGTGATCCGAATCAGAAATGCCGATCCTGAAGCAGGAGGTTAAACAGGATTTAACACCAAAGCAGTATTCTCAAATTAGTGGTAAATCCTTATATTATAGTTTCAGATAATATTACTTAAACTAATCTAAACCCTAAAAATGGAGCCTTGTAACCCTACGTCGCATGTTCAGAAGGCCTGATACGATCGGGGCTGGAGAGGCTGTTGGCGTGTCCAGTACGACTCAGGGGTTTAAATGAGGGTTGTGGGCGAGTCCAACATCTGTTTGAACAATGTGTTTTGTTTTGTGTGTGTGTGTGTTTTTTGTTTTTGTTGTGTGTGTTTTGTGTTTGTGTGTGTTTTGTGTCTGTGTGTGTGTGTGTTTTGTGTCTGTGTGTGTGTGCGTGTGAGTGTATGTGTTTGTGTGAAGCTTGGGGACGTCTGGATCACAGTACACGTTTGAGAGTGGAGAGTCTCTGGCATGTTGCAGTCCATATCAGCTTGACATGGCATGCCAGAGCATTGCCTGGCCGAGCTTCGTCCGCATCATTGCCTGTCTGAACTTCGTCAGCATCCGCTTGTGTTCGCGTGCACGTGAGCCGTCCGAAGCACGGGTCTAGATGTTTGCTGCATTGCTGTTGTACAGAAGTACTTATAAGAGCTGCCAGGGTGTTGACTGAATCTTACAGGGCTTGGCATGGCCTTCATGAATTGGGGTGATGCTGTGTTAGGGGTAATTCTTTGCAGCAGCCCCCCGATGTGCCTTAACTTAACCCAGTGCTTCGGTGTCTGAGTGTAAAGCATAGTTTGGAGCAGCAGATAAGACCTATCCAAAAGGCGAGAGCTATAACCGTGGCTGGGAACATCGTGATCGCCTCTTTCTGTTGGAGCAGGCCTGCGCTGAAAGCTTTCAAGCAGGGCCAAGGGTTCAGGATCATCGACGTGGTGGTCTTTAGAACAGATATCGGGCAGACGGGTACATACGGTTTGCTTCTGGTTGGGGTTTGAGGGTGTATAGGGTCTTCTTGGCGTCTTGAAAGCTTGAGAACTCGGATTCGCGCCAGACCGCCAAACCCAACCGCAACCCTAGACCCGAACCTTAAGCCCAAGCCTTCAGCGAGACAGTCTTTGTGGTGTCAGGTTCAGACTGTCCTAGAAATGAGGTGGCGGAGGGCAAAAAGCACCTCAATGAACACTTAACCCAGAACACCCTTGGCACCACACTTACAGCTTGCGAGGTTTTATCGTACTATAGGGGCCTTAACATTTACAATAGGGTTTTGGGGCCCATTATGCTATACTTGTAAGAAGGAGCCCCCCCAAATTTGTTTAGGCCCCTGTAGTCGACCCTTCCGATGCCCAGCCGCCCACTCAAAAGCCAGAAGGCACGCTTCGTTCTGGATCACTTTACGGTGTCCTACGCCTGGAGCCGGCGTCCTTGTCGGCGTCGGAGGGTCCATACGGGCCAGGACGCAGACTATGTGCCTCGTATGGGTTGCTCCTTGTAGTAAGGATCCCTCTAAGTCTTAAAGATGGCGTGTGTACGAGGTTCCTCTTGCTCCCTCAAAGTTTCATTGTGTGTGTTGCTTTGTCGTCTGGAACTTGGTGTTGAAGGGCTAGCAGAGCAGCACAGGACCATGATTGCTGCTTTCTCAGGGTTCTGGCGTCGAAAGATCGTTACCCCTGACCGTCCTCGTTGCTCATAGTGCAGCTGCACCTACCACACTGAGACCTCTTACTAGCAAGGTCGTTCTAGTCTCTGACCTGCAGAAGACTCGCGGCCTTTAGCCCAGACCAGAAAGCACGAATCGTTCCTAAGCTGAAATTTCCGCAAAGAGCAAGGTTGTACGGAAGCTTCCGCATAGTAGCTGTAGTTATTGACTGTTTCCTGAGACCCCAGACTCCGCAGAGTCGCGCCAAAGCCAGAAGTTTCCCAAAAGAAAGGGTGCAAGTACAAATATAGCAGGTAGTTATAGTAGATATTGGCCCCAAAAGTATATGGGCCTTTTAGGTACCCTAAATATTAGGTGCCGTATCATAATTGGGACTCTAATTTTGATAACCACCCATATACTCTACGATTGCTCGGACACTTTGGGTTTGAGGTGTGGTATGCGCACCCGCGTCCGCCGTCTTCGTGGGGGGACCTTTCCACAGAGCTGGATGCTGAAGACCAAAACGTGCATCAGAAGGCTGAGCCTGATTTTTTGTGTTTGTGTGTGTGTTGGGGCAGAGAGGAGGGTTAGTTTAGAGTTTAGGGGTCGGGGTGGAGATTTGTTTTGAGGGAGGGGGAGGGGGGTTGTCACAACTCCAATGTTTAAAGCATCACTTGCAGCGATGACTTGCAGATCCTTTTAAACCCAGAGACTCCAAAACCCCTTAATTAAGGAATATACCTTAAATTATAGTAGGATCCCTAATATGATTTAAGGTATATTCCTGAGTTAAGGGATATTGGAGTCTCTAGGAACGGATCATCTTTCAGGACACTGGTTCTCGACATGGCAGGGCAGCATGTTTTCTGCTGAAGTGCCAGTGGCTTCGTCGACACCCTCGCTCGCTTGTCCGCCCACACACTCTCTCTCTCTCTATCTATCTCTCTCTCTCTCTCTCTATATATATATATATGAATATATATATATATATATATCTCTCTCTCTCTCTCTATCTCTATCTGTCTCTCTCTCTCTCTCTCTCTCTCTGTCTCTATTTAAACTCTGTTTTTCAAGTTCCTTCTTGAGTTTTGGTCATGTATATGACTCTATATGTTGCCACGTGCCTTGCTGGCCGAATTTTCAGGAAAATGGCGTCTTTGTAACAGAGCTTGGGGATCTTGAGCTGTTCGGGTTCATATAGCATAGCCCCAGCAAGCTTTAGTAGGGCTTTAGGATTTTGCGTTTAGGGTTGAGGGTTCCCGAATTCCATCGAGTTCGGCAGACCACGGTCCTGAGCCGAAAACCTGCTGAGAGCTGCGTATTTTACATTCCCAAGCCAGTTTCCAGGAAAGCTGTGAACATCTTTGCCCATAAGCCCCAAAGTAGTTCCTTTTAGGGATTACTTCATAAGATTCTATACATGAACCCCCAAAAAGGAACTACTTTGGGGCCTCTGGGTAAGCCCTGGATCATCTTCTAGGGACCGTGCAGAGATTGAGTAGGGTCTTGGCGACAATTACTTAGGTAGGCCTTTGGGACATTTTATATTTTCCCTTATTGGGCTTAATAGGACCCTCTTTACGAATATTTTTCAGAGGCTTTGAGGGGCCAACCTATTTACTTATTGCATAGCCGGGTGCAGGTGTGTGCTGCCTGGCTTTGCGGTGTCACCACACCCCACACCATTCCAAGCTCTCTGACCGCTCGTGTTCTGAGCCATTTCCCACACCCCAAAGCCCTAAACTCTTTGTTAACTCCTAACTTTTTCTCTTGAGCCCTAAAGTCTTAAGTCCTAATTTTTTCTACCTCAAGTCTTAAGTCCTAAATTTTTCTACCTCAAGGTAAAATAAAATCCAGAAGCCTCTCCGCGATGCTTTCAGCATTGCAGGTCACAGAGCTTGGCCATCAGCTGCAGGACTTTCCTTCGTGCCAGACCATGCGGAAGTTTCCGAAGATATGGGGTACCTTAGGGTTCCTTTAAAGGGGTACGATAAGGGTACTATAAGGGTTCTATAAAGGGGTTAGGGTTTAGGGTTTAGAGTTTCCGAAAATATAGGGTACCCTATTTTGGCATCCTCATAAATACGGATCCTACTATTCAGGGTGCTATATTATTAGGGTCCCGATTTTCGGAAACTCGCATACGGTCTCTACTTAGGTGGTAGTGCTGATTGCTACAATGCTTCCTATGATTGGGTCTCTATAAAAACAAACTGGTCCACAATTGTCTATAAGGGCTTCTCTGAAGCCCACTTCGGTTGCTACATGTCCTAGTGCTGACCCTAGGTCTGGTAGAGTATTGTCCTTTCTTCCTAGTAGTCAAGTAGGTAACCTTGAACCTTTTTTGGGGTAGTATAGTCCGTATATAACCCCTTTTATAACCAAAAAGGTTAACCTTTAGTTCCCTATGATACCCGACAAGTAGGTCCTTATCTGGCCTTGTTGTAGTGTTTTCTCTTGTGGGGCCGGTCGTGTGGGGCCGGTGCAGAGTAAAGCATCAGAGCCAGCACCACGGAAATGACATCACTGTGCAGGTCATGGTTATGGTCGTCATTGAGTCATCATGATGATGCTGATCTGTCGCGCTTATACTTGTTGCTCGAATTCTCGATTGCTGTTTACTTCTGTTACGTTCCGTCACTACAGTGACCACCGCCAGCACCAGCAGCACCACCACCATGAGTTCGGTGATGTCGCAAATGATGACACTCGCGAGTTGCAAACTACGATTCCCTGTGTACCATCGTAGTCGGGGATCTGACTATTTGGTTTTTGTCCAGTAGAGTCCGACTAGTGCCGAGCATGTCGGTGATGTGAGTCTTTTACTTATGCATTGCCTCAAAGTTCTCTAGGCAATCCCGAAACCCCAGACCCGAAACGCAGGAGGCTGTAGCGGCATTCACCAAAAGCAAGTCGGGCAGTGCTGGGGAGCATGGACAGGCATCTCGGCAGATGTGGGGTGGGCCTAGTTGCTTGCCTGTTCAGCTTGTTATTGGAAAATGGGTTTAAGGTTGAAGCTTCAGGGATTGATTCAATTTCATGTTGTTTTGTGTTAGAGTTGAAGAGGGGGCAGTGGAAAATTCGACGTTCCTTCGTGGGCTCACTATGAGAAGGGTACTGTGACTTGCAGGTTCATTTAAGCCTCTTACTTATCTCAGGTATTCTGAAACTACGCTTTCATCGGCAAATGTCCTAAGTGTTTCGATAATTTGCATATATTCCCAGAGGTTAGCCCTCAATTGCCCTGTTATGGAGGCCTGAAATGTTTCGTAGTGCTATATTGTAAGGCTCCTCAGAAATCATGGTGTACCTCCGAACCCTGGTTCGTCTTTTAAAGGCCCCTACAAAAGACACTAGCAGTAACTGCAGCAAACCTTTGGAAGCCTTCATAGATGTCCCCGTAGAGTCCCCCCAAAAGGGTTCCACACTCCGTACCGATTACCCTGCTTGTAGCCCGTTGGTAGAAGTACAGTAGCACATATTATGCCCCCAGCCCAGGTCTATCTCTTGAGCTACCTTTTCGCCCCTACTTCCAATAAACCCCTAAATCCCTAAGCCTGACCTCCCACCGAAAAAAAAACCCTAAACTAAGCCCTACTTAAAGGATCATGGGTAACTAGGGTTAGTTATAGGGAAACCATACCTATAGCCCCGATTAAGGTACTTATAACCTTACTTACTAAGTCCCATGATCCTCCAAGTAAACCCTGAAGCCGCAACTCGGAAGGATGGTGATGTCCGCTTGGAGCTGCAACTTCTTCGGGAGGAGGTCGCTCGGCAAGCACGAAGTGGCTTGTTCGGGGGTTTCGTGATTCAGGGCTGAGGGGCTTAGGACCAAACCCCAAACCCCAAACCCTATCCCTAAACCCTTATAAACCCTAAACCCTAAACCGCAAACCCTAACCCTTATAAACCCTAAACCCCAAACCTCAAACCCTAACCCTAAACCCTTATAAACCCTAAACCCTAAACCGCAAACCCTAACCCTAAACCCTAAACTCCAGGGGCTCAGGACTGAGAGCTTGAAGCTTTGGGCTTCAAGGAACCATGGGCTTCGGTTGAAGCAATGACCTTCGCAAATCCAACAACCCTAAACTCCTGTTTGAAACTTTACATAGTAGCTAACCTTTAACCTTTTGGGGTTTATATAATCCTACCATAATCGAAAAGGTTAACCTTTGCTGAATTAGGGTACTCAGCCCCAACGTTTATCTGAAACTTTAGGACTGCTTTTGGATACCCGTAAGGCCTTGAAAGTCTTATTATGGTGGGATCTAAACAGTTTTGGCAGTGCCATGATAACTCGAAACCCTACACTACCTGTGGCCCGAAAGTAGTAGGTCTTTTCGGCCACAAATATCTAAACTCTTCCACCTGACTCCGGGATGGAGCTCCCAACTGTCCAAGAGTCCTCTCCCCTTTCGGGCGAGGGCGCTGGAGATATTTCTGGCTTAGGGTTCGCAGGGTTCCGGGGTTTGGGGTTTAGGGACATAAAGTTCCGATGCAGGGCGAAGGGGTTTGGGGCAGTTTGGGGTTTATAGAAAAAGCCGTATGGGCACGCGACTCACATACTCCGCAAGTGACCTGTAGATTCAATTATCCTGAACGCAAGAAGTCGGGAAGCCCTCAGCCGCAAACGGAAGTCAATAGAGGAAGCTTTACAGGGAACTCCAGAAAGTTGGAATATGGTTTCAGGGTAGGACACCTTATAATTTGCCATAGAAGGGTTAGGATAATCATATTCCAACTTTCTGGCTTTTACCGTAGTACCTAAAGAAAACCTATTTAACCCTGCCCGAAGTTCCAAATCCCGAAGCCGGAGTCCCAAAATCCTCAACTCCATAGTCCCAGCACACTATTTTTTAGGGTTTTAGGGTTTAGGGTCTAGGGGTTTAAGTTTGGGGTTTAGGGTGCACCCTCAATGAGCGGCCTCAAAGGCGACCCTTAAAGGAAGCCAAAGTTCATCCTGAAGCCCTACTTGGAGGATCATGGGACTTAGTAAGCAAGGTTATAAGTACCTTAATTGGGGTTACAAGTATAGTTGCCCTGATCATAACCGTAGTTACTAAGTCCCATGATCCTTTAAGTAAACCGACAGCCGGCTCCCTGTCAGGTTCAAGCCCAACTAGGCAGCTTGAAGACGCTGTTGGAGCCCCTTCTGGGCTCTTCCTCCGTGTGAGCTCTAGTGCTTCATAGGGTTTTTGGGGTTTGGGGTTTAGGCTTTATTGTTTGGGGCTTAGGTTTTTGTTTAGGGTTTCCAACAGAGGAGATTCAAAATATGGTGGTGGTTTGTTTGATTTGTTTGTATGTATGCATGTGTGTGTATATGTATATATATATATACATATTATATATATATATATATATATACATGGGGAGGTGTTCAATCCAGAGATCAATATCAAGAAATCCCGAACGACCCGGCATCCTTAAGATTGCACAGAGGAAGCACCAGCAGCAGGTCAATGAAGAGTATTGCTTCAAGTGCAGGGTTTCAATGTTTTGGGGCATCGATTGGAGCGTCAGCGTGCGGTAGCGATTGGTCGTGGGATGATGTTCTATCTGTGCTTCGACTGTGCGTGGACAGTTTCGGCGGCTAAGGCTCTGAGACGTGTAAAAGGAAGTATGCCGTGTGAACCCCGTAATGCTAATCCTTAAAATTGCTATCGGCTGCTGCAGTTCGGTCCTAGCGCTGCTGGCCTGACTTCCACCAGCACCAATCAGCAAGCCCACCTATCGAACACGACCACTGTCACCACAAACTGTTGATGCTTGTACATGATGTGGGTTTGGGATTGGGGTATTCAAGCTCGCTCGTAAGGGCACAGGATGTAGAGCTGTGAAACGGAGGAAGTTCCCGCGTCGATGCTCCGTCGTGGCTTTGCCATGCGTGTAAATGTGACGGTCTCTGCACCCGAAAATTTTCAAGTGGGGGAAGGGACATGTGCTAACGCCCAGGCTTGCCGAAGATCGGTTTGGCCGTAGTCGTCATTTTGAAAGAAACACCAAGCACACGCCAAAGATGTCATTGTGTCCATTTCCATCTTGGTCGAGGCTGTAGGTTTCAAGGCATCCGGGACGAGATCTTCAGTTCAGCATATTGAGCCAGGTTTTGCCAGGTTCTTATCTGCCACATCACACCATGCAGGTTTCAGGATGTACTGTTTAGTCCTTGGGCAGTCTTGTGCCGTCGACTGCTGGTTTAGGTTTCGTAGGATGACCTTCGTATTCTTTGTCCGGAGGATCGTTGTGAAAGTTTCAGTGTGCTGGATGAACAATCATGTACCGAAGGTACATCGGCCCCCCTTCTTGCTCATTCAGAGCGCGACAAATGGCCTTGTACTCAAGCCCCACATCGAGATCAAAAAAGGCTTTATACTCTTCCGGGGACGGATATGAAGATGATAGTTGTCAATAGTCTGATGGAGGCGCTTAGCCATCCACTCGCGCCGGCATGATCCGTTGATCTGCTTGCAAGTTGCACGTAGTATTCTCGCAAGGTTTGCGCGGGCAGTCAGAGTGCATAGCAGTCGGCAGCTTCCACGCGCATTCTTTGGCTTTGCTTTGCATGACATGGCTGTTTATTCTCTGGGGTCGTAGGGGGGGGAATTCAAAGGCATTTTACCCTAAGGGTCCAAGTGCCTTATTACCATATACTCTCCAAAATCCTAACCTACATAACTACTATCCGAAAACCGCGTATCCAGCTCTCCTAGACCCTCCATGTACCCTTTTTAGACCCTAAGTACCCATTATTTGGGACCATATACACCTATTTGAAGGTACAAGGAGGGTTCTGGCTCGTAGTGCTCGTTCAGTTCAGCAGGCCTTGGGCGAAGCTTGGGGTGGATAACGCCGGCTTCCCAGGAGTACTACAGAGTTTTTGCTCGGGGTCTAAGTTCAGAAGAGTTGAATGGTAAAAAACACGATTTGGGGGTTCCGAATTATAGTTAGAGTATGTTGGCCCCCAAAACCCTATTCTAATTATTCAGGCCCCCATATTATGTGTTATTTATGTTGTTGTGAGGGGAGGGGTTTCGGGGTGGAAGGGGTAGATTGGTAGATTTACGGGTTGCTATGAAGGCTTCTCTAAGGGCTCCACAAGACAACGTGCTACGGCTGTGTGTTTAGGGCTTACGTTGGGGTTTCAACGTTTAAGTTTAAGGCTCATATAAGGGGGAACGAAGCCTCGCTCCGACTCTCCAAGGAGATGCAGTGTTGGCTGTGGTGTGCATCGCCATATTCCCGTCGGGATAGGGGCAGCTGGTAGTTCTCGGTCTTGCCGGTATCTTTTTGGTTTAGGGTTTAGGGCTTGCAGCATTTGGGGTTCAGGGTTGGCGACTTCACTTCTTTCTGTTTGCACACCTTTGTGGGAAGTAGTTCCAGCGGTCCCGACCTAGTGGCCTCATGTATGTAGGTCTGTAAACCTTTAAGCTCCAACCGCCAAACCCTTAAGCCACAACCCCTGGTCCTGTAATTAATTCAGACCACAAATTCGTCGCATGCCCTTGTTGTCGAGACGCGAAGCTGAACCGGAAAGCTCCAAAACCCCGAAGTCCAAAGCTCCAAGAGGTTTTTTCAATAGTGCCGGCGACCGGTTGGCTTACCCTAAGGGTCCACGTACTCATATAGTATATTCATTGGCCATAAAGTTTTCCCTATATAGGTACATTGGGCCCAAAGTTTGTGCTATATGGTTACATGGACCCTTAGGGTTAGTTTGCCTGAACCTTTTGCTAATCCGAGAGCCCCGAACTTCGTTCCCTTACTGCTACACGGGTTGGGAGCTTCTTTCTGTTTAGGAGTTTGGGGGTGTAGCTTTGCAAACCCTACAATTTGGGGGTTTCCGACAACAGCGACTCTAGTATAGTACCCTAAATAGTGAGGTATACACTCTAGGCCCTAAAGCCCTGAAGCCCCTAAACCCTTACACCCTAAGCCCGCAGAATTGTCGGCCTCACTCTGCTTCCGCTTCGCACTTGGAGGATCATGGGAGTTAGTAAGTAAGGTTATAAGTACCTTAATTGGGGTTAGAAGTATAGTTACCCTAAGTATAACCCTAGTTACTAAGTCCCATGATCCTTTAAGCAAGGCTAGCTGTGCCAGTGACGGCCGACGCCTGGTGGCCCTACTGCCAGGCGCAGCCTCTTCGAAGCAGGGGGGGAGGGGTTATAGGGTTTAGGGGTGCATAGGGCTTCTAGGGTGTAGGGTTTCGGGTTTAGTATGGGGCTTATAGGGTGTAGGGTTTAGGGATTGGATGTAGGGTTTAGGGTTTGGGGTTTGGGGATTAGTAGGGTTTACCGTGTCAGTTGTGCCCTGAACCTCTGCAAGCCACGTCACAAGTTAAGCACACCTCAACCCTACACCCGAAGCCGTAAAATAAAGCTACCTAAACCTTAGACCCTAGATTAACCCTTAAACCCAAGCAGTATAAGACTCCGAATAGGAACACTGGACCCCGAAGAAGCCTGAGTAGGATGTAAGAGTTTTCGTTAAGCTTGAAGGATGTAAGAGTTGTTCGAGGAAGCCTGAATCATTACCATGATATACCGAGAAACCCTATTCTATGTACGATTGGTAGGGGTTTAGGGTTTAGGATTCTCTCCGGAAGCGGCTAAGCGATAGGTTTAGGGCTTGCAAGCGTACCGTATTAAAGGGCCCTTATCAAAGCTCTTACTTGTATGTAGTTAGATACGACCTAGGGTCCTAGACAAAGGGTCTCTTGTTCTCTGGAACCCCACTGGTGTGCTACTCTCATATTAGTTTGTCTCTCTGGGTTGTGGGGTTTGGGGTTCAGGTCATGCCTTTTGCAGAAAGCCCCGCAGACGCGGTCCGTGGGAATTGAGGTTTTCTCTCGTGCACAATTCTGCAGCGAAACACGGAAGACCGTTTGCGCTGGTAACCTTCTACAATAGCTGGAATGACCGTAAATACACCATGCACCATGCAGCCTCCCCCCAACCCCCCCGCCCCCCGTAAGCGCAAATCCCCAAACCCTTTTAGACGCAAATTGGGATAAACGTAAATAGACCATGCAGCCCCCCCCCCCCTCCGTAAGCTCAGATCCCCAAACTCTTTTCGACACAAACCCCGTCAGTTGCCTGTCTGACCTCGTTAGGGTCTGCGCACAGCTTGAGGATAATCTATTTGCCAAGTTGATGCTATGAACGGCTGCGTGAGTGCGGATTCTCACACCTGCGTTCCCGTGCCCATCTTTGCAACATGGGCATGTGGGGAGCCGTCATTCCAAGGGGCTAACATAGAATTTCCTCGTGCCATTCCTGAGGATCCCCCTAATCTCCTTAAATTACAGCAGCCTATTGCGAGAAGGATTGCTGAAGCCCTCCATCTTGCATTGTGCAACGGCATTACCTTGTTTTCTTCATAGGATATTATTCACGTGATTCGGGGTTTTCCGATCTCTTCATGGACCCTAAGCCAAGAACTCTGTAGTTCTGTGTAAGGCAGCTCAATGGCTGGAATCCTAGAAGAAAAGCAACAAGCTATCTCAAAAACGGAGCTAACTATGCTGGAGACTGCCTAGAGACTTAGCCAGTAGAGCAGGGTTTTGGGGCCCATTACTATACTATACGTATAATAAGGAGCCCCCAAAATAGTATAGGTTTAGGCTTTCGGAGACTGCAGCTAAGAACCCGGAGACCTAAACTCCAAGAACCCCCCCTTCCCTTTGACCGGATTAGAGGGCTCCTTCTTTATAGAAGCCCCTAGAAAGGCCAGGTGATTTGGGGGTTTTCGAAACCAAGAGACCGTAATATAGTACCCGAACTAGTAGGATTCTTACTGTAAGGACCCCCAAATAAAAGGTACCCCTAATTTTCGGAAACTCCCTTTTGGGTTAAGGCAAACGCCAAAATCAGAAACCCAGATCACGAAGCCAGATGCACGAACCCTGAACTCCCCCGGACTCACAGCAGGGCGCCCGGCCGTGTCGGAAACACCACTGCAGCGACCCACAACAGAGGTGCCTCGTACTTGGAGGATCATGGGACTTAGTAAGTAAGGTTATAAGTACCTTAATTGGGGTTAAAAGTATGGTTACCCTAATTATAACCCTAGTTACTAAGTCCCATGATCCTTTAAGTAGCGCAAGCCCTTCCAGCATGTGTAGGATGCAGGTGTTTAGGCTGTTTCGAGACTTAGTGTAAGAGTTCCAAGCCTGAAGCTTGATCATGCCCCCCGCCCCCCCACCTAGATTGAGCATTTCTGCTTGAGAGGTGCAGAGTGCGGCATAAATAATGAACATACTATTTTGGGGGTTCCGTAATATAACTATGGTATAATGGGACCCAAAACGCTTTTTCTAATTAAGGCCGCCAGATAAAGCTTCTTGGTTAGACTCCATTCCTCGTTTTGGGGTTGATTCTTGCGATGTTGGTCTTCGCAGTGGCCAGAATGTAATGTCCTTGGACTTTGGGCTTTAGACTTAAGCTTTAAGAACGCACCCTATATTTAGTAACAATACTTCATCTTGCCAACACTTACCAACACCCTAAACCTTACGCTAGTAAGTGAGGCCATTACATCATCTCTAAAGTCCAAATGCGAGATGTTCTATTTCCAGTGCGGTCTCGACCCCCGAGCTGGGAAAGCAAATGGGTGTGTCCGAAAATAGGTGACCCTAATATAGTACCCTTAAAAATAGGATCCTTATCATATGGACCCCATAATAAATATACACCTAATTTTCGGAAACTCCAAAATTTCATTGAACCGTGCAAGCCCTGAATTGCGGTGTTCGGGCTTTAGGGGTTGACTGGGGTTCTCGGATTTAGGGTTTTGGTGTTTGGTGGTTTAGGGCTCCGGCTCATGGCAGTTTTAGGCTTTAGGGGTTTGAGGTTTAGGAATTTTGGGTTTTAGGGTTCTGGGCTTGGGATTAAAGAGTTTAAGGTGGAGTTCCTACCCGAAGACTAGTAATTTCATTCCCTCCTCATTCATATGCTTTGATGCACCCACCCCAGGCATCTATTCAAACTGTCAAGGTCCCTGTATTGACTGAAATCCGAAAGCGAAAGGCCCTAAAACTTTTGCCCTAAACCCTAAACCGTACCCCCCCTGCAAGAACGAAGCATTGATTTCTAATGCCTGAATCCTAAACCCCGAACCCTTAAGCTTCCAATCTATCTGTGGCCGTGATCTCTCCCTCAACTCTGAAGCCTGGGTTGAATTCTGTGCAATGCACATAGACATGTGAGTACAGACGTTCATGTGTATGCATGTAAACAGATGGCTAGGTAGGCCCTTGGGACATTTTAAATTTTCCCTTATTGGCCTTAATAGGACCCTATTTGCGAATATTTTCCACAGGCTTTAAAGGGCCAACCTAGATGAATACATGGACATTTTACTACTTCGATGAGATACATACACATGCACATGCAGGTGTTCATGTTGGGCATTGGTATACCCTGGCATTTGGTCAACCGTGATTCCCAGAGTGGTATTCCGTGGATCGTACCTCATGTTGCAGGACCTCTAGAGGAGGATCATGGGACTTAGTAAGTAAGGGTATAAGTACCTTACTTGGGGTTATAAGTTTTTAACTCCCTAATTACAACCCTAGTTACTAAGTCCCATGATCCTTTAAGTAGCCCCAAGCCGTAGCCCCACGATCTCCCCCATAACCAAGGTCGAATCGTTGCAATGGCGGGCTTCTCAGGCCTCCGACAGAGCCGCAGAGTTATTGATTTCGGCGTTCTCCGAGCTGTCGCGACGTACGGTAGGGTTCAGGGACGATTTAGAGATGCTGAAACCCCGGCGCTCCAAATCGCCCAAAGAAAGTACTATTTATAGACTTTAGACCCCAAAGTAGGTACCATTTCCATACTTGGAGCTTTGGGGAAAGCCTGCGTGTTTAGGGTCTTTGATTGTGGGCCTATGTCTGACAGGCTCAGAGCTCAGGATTTTGGGTTTCTATAAGGCTATCGGGCTAAAGGGTCGATTTGAAGCTTGAAACTAGTCACGTTAAAGCTGCAGGCCTCGCGAAAGCTTGAATCCTTGTCCATAATCGCCGGCAACTTATCCGAAGGTCCACAAAATCCAGCTTCATCCTAACCCATTCCTCCACCCAAAAGCTAATCCCCATGCTTTACTGTAGACCCTATAAACCCTAAACCCCAAAACCTACACCCTATAAACACATCTTGAACCCGGAGCCCTTTGTGCAGTATCGAGATGCCTCTCGCCGGGGATCCTCGCATAGGTGAAGGGGTTTAGTTGCATAATGGGTTTAGGGTATAAAGGGTTTTTAGGGTTACGGTGTAAGGGGTTTGGGGTTCGCGTGTAGTGCTCCGAAAAGTCGGGACGCCGTGTATGCAGGGTCCATATTGCAGGATCCCTCATTTCATCAACTGAAACGCCGATTTGGGTCTACAAGATTCCAGGTTCACAGCGGTTGGGCTTCGGGTTCGAGTAGGATGCCCCTAAACCCTAAACCGTCGTAGGATGTCTGCAACTAGCAGTCCTTAGACTGTATATGGCCAAAGAGACGATTGTAGGTGTCGAGTCGCATGTTTGCCGTGCCCTTCCAGCAAGTGTTGGGGTTTAGGGTTTGGGGTCAGGGCTTTGAAGCAAGATTCCTTACTGGTTTCGGGTTTCTGCGCTTGTGACGATGATCGCATTGTTCTCCTGCTTCCAGGAAAGACCTGAAACAGCAGGCTGTTTCAGCAACCAGCATCACATAGTCTGGCATGCCCTCCCACGAGGCCCCGAGGCTCCAAGACTAGGATTAGCCGCTAGAGCTTAGACGTTAGGAACTAGGATTTTGGATTTAGGAACAAGGGTGTAGGACTGAAGAAGTAAAGTGTAGGATTTGGGGATGGAGGCTATTGGATGCAGGATCTGATGCCGGCTTGTATCTAGAACGCAGGAGCAACGATTCAGGATTTAGCAACTGATAAGTAGATTTTTTAGGGGCTGGGAGCTAGGATGCATTAACTAGGGAACTAGGGCTTAGGGTATGGAACGTACTCTGGCACATATGTTTATTTTGTTGGGTTCAGGGACTGGGATGTAGGATTCAGTAGTTTGGAACCAAGCAGCCGCAAATCAGTCGACGACCCCATTACGGTCTGAACATGTGGCAGAGGTTGAGGGCTTCGTGTTCAGAAACATGCCCAGTTTCATCAACAGGAGGCCCGGCACAGAAGATCGCGCTGTTCCCAAAGGGTGCTATGCACTGTTATGGGGGATGCTTCCCCAAATCATGATAGTAATTCCTTATATATAGAAACCCTACATTCTACGATATTAATAGGTACTTTGGACCCGTTGGGGTGCTCGACGAGATGGGAGAACACCTGACTGAATTCCGTCGTCTGAATTCTGTTCGTGGACCTGTGACGAGCGTGGTGAGGTCGCAAACTACTCGCAGTGTTATCGAGTCAGGCTCCAGCAAACTCTGACTGCAGGGCTCTGGCCTTCCAACTCTAGTTTTTAGAGCTCGTCAGGTGTAGCACGGTTGGCTTCCGAGTATATGCTTTCAGCACTTTTCAAGTTCCACGGCATCCGCACAAGGTTTACAATCCAAACGTCATTGCGGTGAAGAAAGAACGGGTTGTCTTTGCATGCGGTGCAAGATTCGGGGCTTACGAGGGTTAGAGCCGTGAGGTTACGAATTGAGATGCTTTCGAGAACGGCTGAGTGCGTGTAAGCTGGTGAGTGCGCGAAGATGGATGAAGTACAGTACAGACTTCATGCATATAGTGTAGCAACTGCTTTGCCGTATCTTTCGTCGCGCATTATGGCGTCTTTTACTCCGCATGGCGTGTGGGGTGCGACCTGCCCGCGTCGCGCCCATCATCCCGAAGCTTCCTTCCTGCTTGAGGTACAATGTCCAAAATGATTGTGTTGTTGTGGTCGCGAGGGTATTCGGATGAGTGCGGACTCAGCATCACAATTGGCAGCCGGTCTTTTGAAGTGATTTGTGTGAGCACACCAGTGGTCCACCTGCGGCATGGTATTTCCAGAATCCTGTTTTTGCCTTGTGTTTCAATATTGTTGCAAATGGAAGGGCTCGGTTTTGACGGTTCGCGGACCTACAGCTTGCTTTCAGTCTGAGTTTCAGGGATGCTTCAAAGCGGATTTGATGCATCGTTGCGAACGTTGGACGTGTAGAGTTCTGGGTTCTCTGTCGAAAATCCACCCGCGCGGAACAATTGGCGTAGCCGCAGCAAGCCGCCGAGCAGGAAGCCACTACTTTGCCGAGGGCTTTGGGCGCTGCCTGGGGGAAATCCATCTCAGAAGCTCGGCTTGAGTTGTGCAGTGTATTGCACTGCTTCTCTTTAGTACCTACACCCCATTCCCAAAACCCCAAACCAAAAGTTCAGTTATTTGTCGATGTTGGTGGGGCGGCTTACGGGTTCTAGGTCTGGGCTTTTAGTGTGCAAGGGTAGAGGTTTTGGGACTCCTGAATTTTGGGTTTGCGAAAATTAGGCTGCAGCGTTTGATTTTCGATGCTTGGGGTTTGCGGAAGAGCTGGCAGCGTGCCGGTATAGATACCAGAGAATAGAGATTAAAACCAGATCATGTTCCAATCGTAATCGAGCGTGCAAGCTTCAAGGTCTTGGGTTTCATACCACCTTTACCCACGAATTTGTTTAAACCTGTGTGCTGGGCGACTGCAGTACAAGGTCCGCAAAAGCCAGGGTCTATCTGGCGGTCCTAGGAAACCTAATGGAGACGCCAAACCATAGGAGCCACGGCCATTATTCCGGATAATGGGGTTCTGTTCAGGATTATTCGGGAGGGGCACGGTTCATAATTTTGGTCGCTGTGCACGTCGTCATCACAGCAAAACCGAGAGACGAACCAGATTGTGCTTCGTGGGTCCTACCTTCTTCTCTTCCTGCCCAGGTCCAGATCTTGTCGTTTCGTCGCGCTACCTGTTGTACCTGTAGCCTATAGTTTTTCGTTTGCCATGTGTGCGAGTTGCTGTGTCCTGCGCTGGTCACGAAGATGCTGCCTTGTGCTTGCTTCCTTCTGACATGAGGCGAGTGAATTACTAAGTGGTTTGGATGGTATCGCAAGTCACCTTATTGGGAAATTACTTGCAATCCTGAATTTGGTTTCTTCCTTCAGCCGAAAACCGTGGCCATAACTGCGATTACTTTTTCGAGGATTTAGTAACTTAAGGTTTCTTAGGGCTTCTTGGTTAGAGGTTTGGGCGGTTGCACGGTTTTGGATTCCAAGTCATGCCCTTCCCGACCCCACCCGGGCTAAAGTAGAAGCCAGAATAAACAGCTCCTTCTTGTACAAATGGTACAAAGCACTTTCGTGCTGGGCGGGTCCTGAACCCAGGACCCCTTTCGCCTTGCTTTAGGGCTCATGATCAGTTTCTGTTGAAGGAGAAGAGCAACAACTGCCTCATTGACAGTAGCCCTCGTCCCTTGATCCCTGAACACTGAAACAGATAAACCCCCAACCCTAAACCCTGAACCCTTAGAGCCCTAAACACTGAAACAGATGAACCCCAACAGCTCGATCCCATCGAGGCATTTGATGGACCCTCCCAGTGCACTTTGCGCATCGCCACATCGCGGAACTCCCTTCCGCGACTCTTGTTGGCTTTCCCCGAAGGCAGGGTTTGCAGTTACTGTAGGGGCCTCAACAATTAGAATGGGGTTTATATGGTTCCAAACTTATAATAAGGCAGCCCAGATACTATTTGTAATCACATAGGTCCCTATATTAGGGGATTGAGGTGTGCAGAGTTTTGCGTTTAGGGTATGGCTCCTGCTGTAGTTTGGGGCTTTGGCCCAGGGTGGCTGAGGACATGGGGTTGGGCCGGGATGTGGGTTCTCAGTTTACACATCCTGTGGTTGAGTTTAGACTTTGGTTGAAGGTGTAGGGCTTACGGATGGATTTAGAGTTTGTGTTGTCGAGCTTTGCCGCGGCGCTCCAAATCGCCAAGAGTAGGTACTATTTATAGACTTCAGACCCCAAAGTAGGTCCCAGTTTGCATACTTGGAGCTTTGGGGTTGGGCTTGACATGAAAGTTCAAGGCTTTGGGGCATTGGGTTCAGGATTCGGCTTTGAGGCGTAGGACCCCCAAATGAAATGCCTTCATCAAAGCTCTCCTGTTCTTCGTGAAATACTGGAGGAATTTCCTTGGTGGTTCTACCGAGAGTCTTGACAAGAAAGCGGGAGCCAAGCCTGGATACCTAATGACGCATTGAATCCACTAAGCGCCGGAAGCAAGACTAAGATACATCCTGCGGCAAGAACACAGGCGTCACTGCCACTCGTGCTCTTGCTTGTGGTGCTTGTGGTGCTGGTGGTGGTCGTCGTGGTGGTAATTAGTCGTCGTCGCCGCCGTAGTTGTCGCACTAATCGCCGTATTAGACTTCTACCTCTGATACGTCGTACAACTTCAGCGGGTCACGGCCGCGGCTAGTACGGCGTTATCCACGCTCGTCAAGCCATTGCCTGTCGATCGCTTTGTTTGCTGTCGTTCCAGCTCGACCTACTATCCCGCAAGGTTGTTTTCGTTGTGACATTTTACTATCACTGTTGCTAGCATTTGTCTTGATGACAGTTAGTCTTTTTCTACTAGTATCAATGCTCGTTCGTAAACCGATCATTGAGAACTCTGCGCGCAGCCGAGTTTTTACAATCGAACACCAACGCCCGGAGCCAGTTTCATTGTCGCCTCCGTTGTCGTCGTCGTCGTTGCCGTGGTTGTGGTGTTTACTGTTGCTCCTGCTGTTGTTGTTCAGGTCTCTTGGTGTCCGGACCAGCAGAGTGGAGAAGGCATGTCGCAGGGTTTGTTCTTGGGGTGTGGAATTCGGTGGACTTACGATGTAGGCTTCAAGGAGCTAGTTCAAGATGTTCAGGCTGTTGGTCGGGGGGGTCAAACACGGGTTCAGAC
Organism: Symbiodinium sp. CCMP2592; assembly: GCA_905221615.1. NCBI lineage: Eukaryota > Dinophyceae > Suessiales > Symbiodiniaceae > Symbiodinium > Symbiodinium sp. CCMP2592. The sequence goes on along the minus strand of CAJNDT010003112.1, from coordinate 1,613,093 downwards.
TTCGAGAGTTCAGATCGAATAGAAGTGCCGCGGGTCCACGATGGTGCGATGCAGCCAGTCGTCGCCGATGTGGGTGGTAGCATCATGTCATAGTAGTGGTCGCCGCAGAGTCCAAATAGTCGTAGTCCAAGCTCTACTAGCAGCTGCATCATCAATTTTTAGTATGTGTTCGAGTTCTGCTTTTACTGTTATTGGTATTATTACGGTACTGTGCTTGTTATTATCAAGACTAGCGGTAGCAGCACTCGTAGTAGTGGCTTGTAGTCGTGGAGGAAACGCAGTCGATGATGTCGGTGTAGTCCTAGCAGCAGCAGGAAAGACAACAGCAGCAGCAGAAGCCATTGTTGTAGCAGAAGTCAAGACCTACACTTTGCCTTTTTCAGCCCCAGAGCACTTGAAATCCAAAACCCAGAACCCTGGCTTTCTGAAGGCAGCTGATATTTCTTCTTCTGCTGGGCCTGCGGCTTTCAAACCGCTACCAGCTTCCTGAGGTCCGGCATAATGAAGCAGCTTTCACATGTAGAAATACTATTCTCCAGGGCTCCTGATTCAGACTATGCCATACGATGCTAGAACATCCCCCCCACGGCCCTAGTCCATCTCAAGTTCCCTGTGTTGGGGGTTCATTTGTTCAGGTGTTGAAGCTTCGAAAGGAACTTGGGGAAGCTCCGTCGGGAAGTGCTGGTGCAAGTGTGATTGAGGTTTTGAAGCGTTTCGAGTCGTGTTGTGTTTCGACTTGATGGTCTCGGTACTAATTCCGAGCCATAGCCTCCGCAGCTCTGTAGACCCTAGGCAGCGACTTCTGGCATGTCGTTGCGTTTCTTTTGCGTTGGAGGGGATCTGGGGTTGCGGCAGCACAGCTGGTCTTACTGCTGCTGCTACTAGGAACTAGCACTGCTACTGGCTACGACTACATCGACTACTACAATTACTACTGTTCCTACTCACTACTGCTGCTCCTACTAGGACTACTACTACTACTACTACTACTACTACTACTACTACTACCGCGACTACTTCTACTACTACTACTACTACTACTACTACTACTACTACTACTACTACCGCGACTACTTCTACTACTACTACTACTACTACTACTACTACAACTACTACTAGCCACCCCCCCCCCTCCCAACTACACTTGTTCCATCCGGGCTGGGCAGCGGTAGCTGCTAGGCGCCTTAACTGCGATAGTTGCAGAAGATGCACGGGGTCAGGCTCTTTATCTGTGACAGCTGCAGAAGTTGCAGAGGCTCAGTTTCCTTAACTGTCACAGCCGGTGAAGTTGCAGGGGCTCAGGCCCCAAAACTGCCACAGCAGCTGGAGTTGCAAGCTCGACGGGGAAGAAACTGATAAACCCCAGGTGGTCGGAAAGTACGAAAATGCTGTAAATACCGTGCAAAACCCAGGTGCTGCCAACAAGGGTTTAACGTTTCTAAAACCTGAAGCGCAACATCTTCTGAACATCAAAAACAAAGATGCCAGCTGTATTTGGGACGGGCTCGGCAACACCCTTACCGCCCAACCTCTGCGTAGGAGGGTTTGTTTTTGAAGTGGTGTGTGTGGTGTGTGCGCGCTTGAGTGTGCAAATATTGTTCAGGGTGTCCGCAAAACAGTGTCGTGATCATCCCCGAAGAAGCTTTCCCCCACCCAATTTCGAGTTTTTTTGCAAGCAGTTCCAAAGAGCAAAGTTTAATACGCATAGTCGAGAAGTAGGGGCTCAGAATATGTAACAAAGTCTGACATCACGAAAGTACCGTAAATACCGAGTTAAACGGCTCTTGTGGTGATACTGCTGGGTGTGTTCGCGTAACACTGTCGTCATCATCCCCCCCCCACCCCCCCACCCACCCCCAGAAGCAAGTCCAAAATCAAGAGCCCGAGTTTGCAAACTCGACAAGTCGATTTTTGGGCCTCTTAGGATGATCGCACATGACGAAAGTGCCGTAAATACCGAGTAAAATGGATGTTGTCTTAACATGGTTGAGAGCAAGTGTAGTTGGTAGGGGGGGGGTGCCTACTACTACTACTACTACTACTACTACTACTACTACTACCACTACTACTACTACTACTACTACTACTACTACTACAACTACTAAAACTACTACTACTACTACTACTACTACTACTACTACTACTACTACTACTACTACTACTACTACTACCACTACTACTACTACTACTACTACTACTACTACTACTACTACTACTACTACTACTACTTCTACTTCTACTACTTACTACTACTACTTACTACTACTACTGCTACTACTACTACTACTACTGCTACTACTACTACTACTACTGCTACTACTCCTGCTGCTGCTGCTACTACTGCTACTACTACTACTACCACCACTACTACCACTACTACCACTACCACTACGACGACCACGCCCACTGCCACTGCCACTGCCACGACTACTGTCTCCACTTCCACTACCACTACCACTGCCCTTCACTGTCACTACCACGACTCCTACTCCTGCTTCTGCTCCTACTCCCACTCTCACTCCTACTCCTGCTACGACTACCACTACCACTACCCCTGCCCCTACCCCTACCCCTACCCCTGCCCCTGCCCCTGCCCCTGCCCCTGCCCCTACCCCCCCTACCCCCTACCCCTACCCCTACCCCTACCCCTACCCCTACCCCTACCCCTACCCCTACCCCTACCCCTACCCCTACCCCTACTGACACCCTACCCCTACCACTACCACTACCACTACCACTACCACTACGACTACTACTACTACTACTGCTGCTACTACTACTACTACTACTACTACTAGCATCACTACTGCTACTACTGGTCCTACTACTGCTCCTACGATTACCACGGTGCTGTTACGAATATTTCTTCTACTAACTACTACGACGACGACTACGACTGAGACCACAAACAACAACTATTTCTCAGTAGCCGGTAGCCACAGACAGGGGTACTTGCTTATTGCGCTAGCAAAAATTGGGAGTTCCGAATATAGGGGACCCTAATATAGGACCCTAAATAGTAGGATCCTCATTATAAGGACCCCAAATAAGGTACCCCTACTTTTCGGAAACTGCCAATTGGCCCCAAACCTCAATCGTTTAACCTTGGACCGAAAAGCCTGAGCCGTTGAATCGTGCAGGAGATCTGGAGGAGGAAAGTGCTTCCGGGAGTCTCTTGGCTGTCTTATATGGGAGTTTCCGAAAATTAGGGGTACCTTATTTTGGGGTCCCCTCTTTTCGGAAACTCCCATATAGGGGCCTCAATCGTACCCAAACTATTTTGCGGGTTCCTGATTACATATAATTCTAGTAGGATGGGCCGAAAAAAACACTATTCTAACTGTTGAGGCCCCTTTTTGAGGGCGCATGGGGTTGGGTTCGAGCCCTACGGCTGTAGGGCTTTGGGGCTTTGGTCTTCGGGTTTACTTACTTTAGTGTTAGAGGCTTCGGGATCAGGTCTGAGAGTCATGCAACTGGGAAGATGCCAAGAAATCCCGGAAAGAACCGAAGGGATTGAGTTCAAGCTAGGCAAACCATGCAAAAGCCAAGAGTGCATAGTCGAAGCAGGGCTTTCTGTAAAGACACGCCAGATATGCCGTCAATACAGAGCCCTCTTAAAGTGCCCTGGGTTTCCTGGAAAGATGGGAGGCGGCCGGCCCCGAACACTCGACACCCAAAGCGCCAGACCCAAGCCCATATTCTCGAAGACCCTGAGGCCTTCTAAACCCTTAATGGATAGACTTCTGACTTCAGATCTATACGCCTGATAGGCCAGAAGGGCCTGCATTAATCGAGGCCTCCGAACCCTGACCGCAACCGAAATCTCAGCAATCATCCGAGAAAGTTGCCAGGAAGATCACAGGCACCCTCCCAAATCTGCACCCTCAGCACTCAACCGCGGAGTCTCATCACGTTGGTACCTGGCCATCTGCTTATCGGAACGTACGAAACCCCAAAGCTCCAAGTATGCAAATTGTACCTACTTCGGGGTCTAGAGTCTATAAATACTGCCTACTTTGGGCGATTTGGCGCGCCGGGGGAAAGGATGCGATACATTACCAAACCCTTCGGCTGACTTGCCCTCCGCCCTCCTCTCAACACCCAGGTGGGTACTTGTCCAAATTAGGGTCCCTTGTGGGGTGCCCTAAATATTAGGTGCCGCATTATAAACAAGGACCCAAAAAGGGATCATGATTTTGACAACCACCCAGGTGCTTCCAGCCATCCCGCAATCGGCATGACTTGGACTCGCTGCAGGCTCAGACAAATTTGGGTTTTGGTGATTGAAGTTCGGCTGGCCCTTTGTCTGCCACGGTACAGATTCCCCGAAGATCGGCCCTGGGATTCAGCATCCTTAAACCTTAGACCCTAAAGCCTAAGATAGGGTTGCAACATTCAAGACGGTATTCGCCAAGGTTTCCTTGTTACAACGGTGTAACCCTTTTATTGTACTGAAGGCTGGGTTCCGATACGTTATCCCATCAAACCGTCACCCCAGAACCGCAGATGCTCGCCTCCCTTGGTCCCTTGCCATAGAGGGTCCCGAATAGTTATTGAAGGCTCTGGGTTTAGGGTTCCGGGAATAGTCTCCACCCCGAATAACATGAGTTTACTCTGCTTGAGAACTCGTTATGTTATTTAGATTGTGATATGCCCCAGAACCCTCGTCTTGCAACTATCAAGACCCCTGAAAGTTACCTCTGACTGTTCACACGGCAGACATAGGTTCGACGTCTTGGGCCCGGAGCTCTGCTTAGCCGGAGATCGACTCGGCGAGAAGGAGAAGGAGAAGGAGACTCTGCCTTAAGCCCTAAAGCATTGAGGCCCTTTGTCCTGAAGGTAAGGCTCGAAGGACGCACATTCAAAGGCTTGCGGCTCCACAGACCACTTTCTGCGTCAGGCTTTAAATGTTGGTTTTGTGGCTTTGGGCCAGGCCTGTAGTAGGGTTGAAGGCTTTCGCATGCTCTGGGTCCCCGGTGCGTACGGCAACCCTAATATTTACCAGCAACATTCCAACATGCCCCGACAGCCTATTCTGACAATAAACCTCCCTGTAACATATGCCCTAAGCCCCAAATCGTAATCCCCAAACCCTTCGCTATAAGGGTCGTTTGTTGAAGCCGGGAGGTTGGGGGTTTCGACTTGGCAGACCCGAAGGCTCCAGAAATCTTGAAGCTGAAGTCAGGAGTTGGAAGGGATTGAGTGGCTAGTGGGTTTAGGGTTAGGTGTCAGTGCTTAGGTCTAGGGGTTTAGAGCTTAAAGCTTAGGATGTAGGTTTTAGGGTTTAGGGGGAAGGTTTGGGGACGGAGGAACCAGGAAGCACCCCCATGAAAGATTCCACGGGGAACTCTTGCAGGACTCTCTCCGTGTCTTCGGTATTCTTCGGCCATTCCTCGAAGCTCTTCGCAGTGTTCTCCGATGCAGCTGCAGTCACATCGCGAAAGGGCCGTGTGATGCTGCGTGCTTTTGTCGGGTGTCTTGTTTGAGGCCTTACCCTAAACCCTAAACCCTAAACCCTGGGTTTCTAGGAGCTCGGGTGTTTGGGGGTTGCATGCCGGGGCTGAGGGGTTGAGGTGTCGGGCTTCCGACCCAGATCTTAGAGGGTTAGGGTTTAGGGTTTAGGGTTTAGGGTTTAGGGTTTAGGGTTTGGGTGGAGGTGCCAGGAGATGGGTTCAATGGGTTCGATGCCCCAGCGATTCATAAAACCCGAACCACAGACAGGCCTTAGGCTACACAGCACCATACTTCCAAGTTCCTTGTGCCTGTGTTCCTTCACGCTAGGCTAGACCTACCGCAAAGGCGTACCTGGCTAGAAAAGCTGTGCAAACGCTAGGAAATTGTCAAGACTAACATCTGATACCAGGACCCTCCTTGCACCCTCAAACAGGGGTATATGGTCCCAAGTATTACAGTATTGGCTTATACAGGGCATGAGTCTCTAACCAACTTCCAAACTCCGTGTACACTCGTGCAAGTCCACGCAGGGCCTGCGCAGTGGTGGCAACCGACTGCTAGGCTGTTGAGTTGACACAGGGTTTGGGTTTTGCCTGTTGGACTTCCGGTTTAGGGTTTGGGGCTTCAGGTTTATTGGATTTAGCTTAGGATTTAGGATGAGGGTTTGGGTCCATCGCTTTCGCTTTAGCGTTATTGTACGAGAAAGACTCAGCGAGTTAAGCGTCACGAGAATGTCGGGTATGTACTTAAAAGATCAGGGGACTTAATAACTAGGGTTATAATTAGGGTAACTATACTTATAATTACTTATAAACCCCAATTAGGGTACTTATAACCCTACTTACTAAGTCCCATGATCCCCCAAGTAGCCGTGCCAGAAGCTCATCTTGTCCTCTGCTTTGGCGGCCACAGCAGCAACAAACACGACAACAGCGGCAACAACAACAACACAGCAGCAGCAGGAGCAGGAGCAAGAGCAGGAGCAGCAGGACTACTACTACGACGACGACTACTACTACTACTCGTACTACTCCTACTCCTACCGCTACGGCTACTGCTACTGCTACTGCTGATGCTGATGCTGCAGACGATGGCGACGGCGACGAGGACGACGACGGTGGCGGCGACGACGATGACCATTACGACACGATGACTACAACTACGACGGCTTCTACGGCGCCAGCGGCGAGGACCAAGACGAGCACGAGCACTCGAACAAGGACTACAACGACGGCTGCTGCTAATGCCACTGCTGCGGCTTCTGACGTGGCCGCCACTGTCGTCTTGCTCATACTTCTACGACATCGTAAATATTGTTGTTTTTGTTTCTGTTGCTAGCTTCGGTTCGACTAATGCTGCTGCTATTGCCATCTGCAGCCTCGCTAGTACCATAATGACTGCCACGTTTCTACAACAGTTCTGCATCAGTTTTCATACCTAAAGTCTTAAGCAAATGTTCCTGTTGCAACTATCAGTGGTGGTTTAGTGTTTGTAAGTATTCGTTGTGTGTTTTCGTGCAGTGTGATAACCCCTAGAACTCGAGGAGCAATTTCTTCAAAGCCTCTCTTGTGTTCGACTGTTTCGAATTGAGGTTAGAAGAGGCTCCCTAAACCCTAAACCCTAAAAACTTATATTACTTGCACGGCTTTGAATGCAGGGCTTCGGCCTGAGAAGGAGCCATGGTTCTTCAGCTTGTGTCGGTCAGTGTCCGTCTGTCTGCCTGTCTGTCCATCTGTCTGTGTCTGAGCTTCAAGCCCGTCAACCCTACAGTAGCCCAAAGTCAAAGTTCCGGATGAAATCAAACCTACACTCCAATCCCCTGCCCCCTTGAACCCGAAACCTTAAAACCCGTCAAGCACGAGCTCTCCGGAGGAACGCTTCCCGACATCGAGGCAGCTGCCACCTGCAAGCGAGTCAACCAGGCTCTCTGCAAGATTTAAGGGTGTCTTAAGGTTCAGGGCTTAGGATTATTGGGGTTTCGGGTCTTGGGGTTTCGGGCTGCTGTGGTTTTTGGCGGATTCCAGGTTCGTTTCCAAGCTGCCTGATGAGGAATCCCGCATGTGTATTGCTTGATTTTGAGTCCTAAGATGATGGCTCTAGGTGTGCTGATTAAGATGTGCGTTTAAGGCTGAAACAGTCGGTTGCCGTCTGTGGTACAAGGTTTGCTGGGAGAGGAAATTTTGCCTTTTGGGCTTGGTTTCTGGTTTAGAGCATAGGGTTGTCCCCATAATGAGCCCTGAACCATCCTTAACCTCTTGAGCTTGCTGCAAGGCCAAGCCCATCGTTATCGATCTCGATGACGATGAGGTGCTCCCGGTGTAACACGCTTTGCGGTGTTGGGCTGAAGGTTTCGGTGAATGTATATCCCATGTAGTTCCTTCTGCATAACCGCCCAAATTTTAATCGCTCCCACAGCGCAGCCCACAAGTTATGACGATATGAAAGCACCAAACCTGCAACACACTCCTGATCCCTATAAATGCGACACCCGAAGCCTGAAACTCCCCCCCCTGCCCTAAACTCCGCATGCCAGTCCCTAAGTCAAGAAACCCTATGGCTTATGCATAGAAGGGTGGCCTGCTATACTAGACGGCTTGAAGTTGAGGGTTGCGGGTCTGGGATTTAGGGCTTCATACTCGAGATTTCCGGTTTATGTTCCAGGAACGCCGACAGAGCCGGAGGATTGAGGCAGATTCACCCTATCGGCTGGCTTTGCCAGATGAAATTCGTTGGAATCCCTCTTTCAAATCGGGGTACAAGTGGAGCGTCTGAACATCTGGCAATGCTTTCCAGGGCATTCCTAGGCCTTATACATGGTTGTGCGCTGTGAGTTCTGCGCTACCCCCGTCCTGCCATGAACGACCTCGTTCTTGTTGATCAGTACTGCATACAATAATGCCATACAGTTAACATAATACAACGCAGTGCAGTACAATACCATACAATACAATACGCTAGTGCAATAGAGTAGAACAGAATAGAATAGAACGAAACAGAATGACATTTTAATGTTTCATTGTGCAATGACATAAAATATGATAACATACTAGAACATACCATACACTATGCTTTACTGTAATATAACACGAACAGATAAAACGTTACAATATACTATAAACGTATACGATTCACATACTAAACTGATACTATAAAACAGCATAGAGTTCAAGAAACGAAAAGACAATATAGATAAGACATACAATACAATATACTACAATAGGATCGCGTAAGGTAATGCAATAGACCGTCACTACTATAGTGCAATGTGCTCTAATGTCATATGACGCATGATATCGTAGTATCGTGTAACATCGTGTAACACAAAAGAGCTGTACAAACACTTACAGCTATATATATATATATATATGTATATATATATATATATATATACATATATATATATATATATGTATAGATATTATAGGTATACACACATGTATGACATTATATTGCATACATGTGCATATGTGTGTGTAAGTGTTTCAAAAAGCTGCGAACTCAGAGTTCTGAGCCGAAGTGCTTCGGAGACACACGACGGCTTTGGGTTTCGGCTTCAGTGGCTCATAACCCAAAGGGTCCAAAGTACCATTATGGTAGATTGTAGGGTTTCTATATTAGGAATTACTATTATGATTTGGGGAAACATCCCCCATAACAGTACCTAGGACCCTTTGGGTAATGAGACTTCAGCCTACAAGGCTTCCAAGTGTAGGGCTTATGGGGGTCGGGCTTGGCTTGCGGGTAAAATGCGCCAAAACTTACCTATAGTCTCCATTGTAGTTCCTTTTGGGGGTTCCCTTCTAGGATCCTTAATATAGGATTGGTTAAACCAAAAACAGGAACTACAATGGAGACTATGGGTAATCTTCGAACCCTAAATCCACTGAAGCCCTTGAAAAAGGCCCGAGTCCTACATCCGAAGCACTACCCTAAGGCCCCATGGTCATCCCGAATAGGAACTACTATGGAGCCTATGGGCAGATGCTAGTTTCTCAGCCCTAAACCCTTGCGACAACTAGGGGGTACCTTATTTTGGGGTCCTTGTAATACGGATCCTACTGTTTAGGGTACGAACTACATTCGAGTGTCCCCTATGTTTAGAAGCTCCCAAAAGCTAGTTCCTGAGCCCTAAACCCCTGGCGACAACTTTTACTCAACATGCCAGGCTGAGGGGACGCAGCCCAGAAGGATGCAATCTCGGGTGCGCGCGCGTCATGTCTCATGCAGCTTTGCAGTGCCTAAACTTCAGGGTTCAAGGCTAGGGTTTAGGGTTCAAGGCTAGGGTTTAGGGTTCAAGGCTAGGGTTTAGGGTTCAAGGCTAGGGTTTAGGGTTCAAGGCTAGGGTTTAGGGTTCAAGGCTAGGGTTTAGGGTTCAAGGCTAGGGTTTAGGGTTCAAGGCTAGGGTTTAGGGTTCAAGGCTAGGGTTTTATTGGCTATTCTCTGACGATGCAAGGGCACTGTTACGTCTGATTCACCCTAACCCCGAAAAGTAAGACCCTGAAACCTTCGGGCTAGGCTACCCTTCTCGCCTTTGCTTCGCCGATACTGCTTGCCGGATTTTGGCATCCTCGCGTACATTGGTCAGTTGGGGTTGTGGCGTGTGGGCTTGGCTGACTTTACAATGATTGAATACCTCAGAGTTTAGTTGGCAGCGTCCGGGATACGTATCTGCATATATACATATATGTATATACATGCATGCATACATAAGCATGTAACAGTATGTATATATGTATGTAGTTAGCATTCATGTACATGTCTAAATACAGACATACATGTGAACACACACACACACACATATATATATATATATATATATATATATACACCGTGTGTAACATGTGTATAGAAGTTCGTGTACACAAATACATGTGTATATATGTATACATGTGTACATACACATACATATATATATATATATATGTACACATATAATTACATTTGCGCCTATACATATATTAGGGTTAGAGGGTTTCTGTCGACAATTTTGCTTTCCCCCATTTTAGGAAGTCCTGGGCACCTCCCGAAGTCCGCACACCGAACTTCTCTCATGTCTCAATCCGTCCTGCTTGCAGCCTTTGCAATTGAGATGTGGGTGGTTGTCTAAATCAGGGCCCCTTTTTGGGTACCCTAAACATTAGGTGGGCACACTTAAAAGGGACCCAAAAGGGACCATATTTTTGACAACCACCCATGTATGAGTTGTTGCACGTCCAGGGCTCTCGGAGAAAACTTTATGATTCGGGGTTTGGGATCTGGAGGTTAGGGTTTTGACACGTTAAGGGCTTTGTGCAGTGTAGGGTGTAGGGATACGAGGTTTCACGCATTCAGTGCAACCATCAACACAGTATGATCGGACAAGGTCATCCATAGACCTGTCCACAAGGTCAAGCCAAGCACCCCGAACCCTAATAATTATAGAGGCCTTAACAATTAATTACCATAGTATTGGTTGTGCCTCTAAGCCCTACTGCAAACTATTAAGACTCCTATATTTCGCATACCGACCGATTCCGGGGTCTAAAGTCTATTAATAGAAGTACTGGGGCGTAGTGTTCCCGAGGGTTCCGAGTAATGAGTATACTATACTATATGCCACAAAATCGTATTCTAAGTTATCAAGGACCCTGTATTGCCCACTTTGGGCTACTTGGCACGTCAAAGGGACAGTTTCTTAACCTAAAACCCTAGACCCTGATCCCTTGCTTTGGCCTGATTTTCGTTCTTGGCTCTGCAAGAATCGCCTTGCACAGGCGAACCCTGAGGGTTCAGAGCCGTGGGTTCAGGGCGTAAGGTTCCCCAAACCCCGAAAGCCACAAGTCCTAAACCTGAAGTTCTTAAATTAGAAGTTCCTAGGTCCCTGAAGCCCAAAGAGAGCGCGAAGGAAGCTAAGAGGTCTAAAGCCTACCACTCGACACAGTCGCTTGAATACATGGCAATATTATTCCGCAGTGATCTTGTTTTAGATATATACTATACGATAATGTACCCCCCCCCCCCCCCAACAATCCCTATTCTGAATACTGTGGCTTCCGTGTTAAAGCCGATACCCTGCCTGAAGAAATTGGCGCGATGGGCGCCGAAGACGATCCGAACGACACAGAGGAGGTTAGCAATTCTCTGGCTGACTCGGATGTCCCGTCTCCAGTGGCATGTCAGAATACCTATCTATGGTTTCAATTGTTTGAACTTTCTCAAAGTAGTTTAAAGGCTGTTTAGGGCGTCTAAGTCTAGGGCCCTCAACTTCGATTTCGTTGATGCTGTGACTTGTCTTCAATCGTCTTCATCTGTCTGTGACAGCTGGGTCTTTCGGAAGCTACAACCCAACGGGCCTTAAACTGCAATCCAAAAGGTCCTAGCCGCAAACTGAGCTTCAAGCACTGAGATAAACCCAAAAAAAACTGAACCAGCCTCCCGCTCCCGAAACCCGTCGACACCCCATATGAACCCAGACCCTAAACTTTACACAAAGCCAACACCCTGAACCCCAAACCCTAAATGCCCTCGGCACCCAAAAATACCCCGAACCCTAGGTGCCCTGAGCACCCTCAGCCCCAAGCCCTAAATGAGTGGTTCTCCTCGTTTAACTATAGGTCCCCAATATACTACGGCACCCTTCAAAAGGATCCCAAAGTGGACCTAAATGAGAGAAGGACGAAAATCCTGAACAGCTACATATGTAGGGCGCAAACCCTAAACCCCAAAACCCGAACACTAAAACTGCTGAGAGCGCAGCTGACCACTTGCATGGGCCCTCGAGGCTCCGATCGATGCCCCCGGCCGAGCGTCTGGACGGAACGGTGAGGGAGGGTACCCATAGGCCCCATAGCATACCCGTAGTATGCTATAGTAGTTCAATAAGTTAATCCCAAAAAGGAACTACTATGGGGCCTATGGGTAAAGCCTCCCGGTATACGGGGACGGAAATGATTCGGCTACGCCTCACATGCTACGCAAGGCGGGCAACTGCATTTTTGTTGGGTAAACGGGGGTCAGGGGGGCCACAGGCTGGCAGATTCCAGAGACTTGCCCATTTCCAAAAAGGCATTTATTCGGCGGGGCTTTCTCTGCTGGATACTTGCTTTATGCTTCGAGCCCCGCACAGGGTTCGAGGGCGGGTTGTTTGCTGGATACCCTTGCTTATCGTCGATCGGCCGGCACAGGTTGCGAGGACTCACAACCCGACACCAATCCATCTCAGCCGTGGTTTGCCGTGAAACGCTAATTGTGTGCAGACTCGCAAAGGGAAGTGAGGCGTGTTTGTGGGCGGGACTACATGTTGACGCAAGCGCGTGAGAAGTGGGCGCGCCCCTATTCCTAAAGTTATAATTGTATACACACCTCAAACCCCAAAACCCAAAACCCCAAACCCTAAACCCCAAACCCTAAAACCCCAAACCCTAAACCCCAAACCCTTAAGCCCCAAAGCTTAAACCCCAAACCCCAAATCCCTGAAGAGCTAAGGTCGACCTCGAGTCTCAAGTCTCTTTCGCATCCCATGAGTCGAAGGAAGATCCAGGCCCTTTAGGGTTTTTGGATTTAGGATTTAGGATCTAACGGCTTTTGTACGGGACTTCTACTGTGAGGGTGCCGTTTCAAGGGCTTCTGTATGGGTTCTCTGGTCCTTTGTGATAAGGGCTTTCATCATTGGAGTAAGTCAAGATTAGTTTGTTCTGTTTTGCATAAATTTACAGCAAAGTAGCAACACAAAACGCGCGCATGCTCTTGTTAGCGCAGTGCACCAAGGCATAGGGGCCAATGGTCTGAACCTCAAGGGCTTGATACCCCAGACGAGCTGAAACCCGGACGAGACAAAGCTTCAGTTACTAGTCGAGATAGAGTCATTACCGGTAAATATTTCTCCTGAGGTTCCTGAGTTTAATTGCTAACACTTTAGCTTTAATTACACGTAATTCTAACGTGATGAAATTTGGTTCGGGGTAGTACACCGGCTACATAATGTCAACAGTTCACTGCGTAGATCCCTCGGGAAACTGGACAAGCAAGTATAATGTGGGGGTCGACTAGTCGACTATTCCAAACCCCGATTCGAATGCTCCGGGTCCCCTAAAGAATTATTTATTGCCAACATAAACAGCACATCGACTATAAAGTTAAGCGAATTGCATCAGTACCGAAGTCCTCGCCTCATCGGAACCTCTGTTGCAGGCAGCTCTGCAGAAGTGTGTGCACGCATCGTCACCGACGCTTAGCGTGTAGTACAGGGGCCTTGGTAGTGAAAAACTGGGTTCCTGTAGAAGGCTCTATCCAGTCAATATAGGGGTTCAGTTTTGGGCCTTATTACATAGACTAGGCTGTTGGTGTCTGTAGTTTGAATATATTAGGGAACAGATATAATCATGGTCGCACGTTTTGTCAGTCTTCTGCCCGAGTAGGTTTTATCAGAGTTGTTCAAGGCTCCTGCTGTAGAGTTGAAGGGTAAATTGTTTAGGGTTTAGGGTTTCGGGGGTTATTCCCTCAAGAGGTCACTAGTAGCGGGGTCGAGATTTCAGGTTTAGTGCTCTGGGGATTGGAAGCAGCAGGGGCCCCAGCAACTAGTTGATATTCGGAGGTTGCAGTGCTCTAGCCGATACTACTTACAAGCCTACATGTATCTGCGACTTACTACGTTAAGTCCTCTAAGCCTGTACTTAAGGTTCTCGGAAACCGTGAACCCCTAACACGGGCAATATTGGGGTTTTGGGGAGCGCTCTCGGCATCGGAGTTTCGGTCAAGGGTTTCATGTACAGATTAGTTTTGATATCCCTAGGGAATGATGTCGGTAATTATTCAGGCCCATACATTGGGTTTTGAAAACTAGGTAGTGGCGTTAGGGCTTGGCTTCGTTTAGGTTTTGGATTCAGGGCACAGTCCTCGCACCGCGAGCCACGGTGCTGGGAGGGAGTTCGCGTGAATCTTAACTAACCCTAAACCCTGAACCCTATACCCTATACCCAATTCTAGTCGGTCCGGCGCCCCGAGATGCTGTCCTTCCTACAGATGACGACCAACTCGACTCAAGATCAGCTTAAACCGGCTGAGTGTCTGTTGTCGAAAACCTGTTTACCTCTTCAACAAGCTAACAGGCAATCCTCAGCGGCCTTACTTTGCGGATTGTCACTATGAGCCATCCCGAAAGTGTGGTGGATGCCCGGGTTTAAGGAAACCCTCCTGGGCTCTTTATAGGAGCCTGAGCAAACAACAGCATGATTCGGTAGGTATCCTTGTAACTTGAGCATAGTTTACCCCAACCTTGATTTCACTCTCGAGGCCCCTAACCCTGAAAAATAGTTTTTCAACTTCTAGTGATTGAGGCCTCACAACATTATATCGGGTTTGGGGTTGATGAATTCCGGATGCAAGGACAGGGGTTCTCGGCCTTGTAGCAGTTTCGGGGTGCTCATCTATGGGGCAAACGTCAAGGGGTCCTTGGCGACCCACAAAACCCTGGGATTATTGGGCTTGGGGACCCGAAACCCTAGACCCTGAACCTTAAAACGTAAATCCTAGGTCCTAAACCGTAATCCACCCTAAAGCGGGCAACTTAGGACATGCAGCTGGTGGAGCCAGCGATGTTGCGTGCGACGCCTGCAGCTGTGGTACTGAATCGTTCCTCGACCGTTTGGACGGATGATGTAGGTAAAAGGTTCAGGGCTGAGGGGTCCTACTATAGGGGCCCCATTCGTTCCCAATACTTTTTTGGGGGTTCCTGGTTACACTTATGGCATAGTGGGCCCCAAAACTCCATTCCAATTATTAAGGCCCCCAAAAAAGACGTCTTGAGTGTAGGAATGCGACATGTTCTGTCTGGTGAGAGAATCCTTGCTTCGAACCAGAAATCCTCAGCCCTGGCTTTGTCCGACCCTAAGCAGACTGCCCAAACCCCAAGCCCTGCGAACGTAAACAGTGGACGCCTGCCAAGCTTATGAAGATTTCACTGGGGTTCAAGGTTTAAGGTTTAAAGCTCAGGGTGTTGCATTCTAAGGTTTCAGGCTATTGAGTTCCAGGCTTTCAGGTTAGTGTGGGTTAAGGGTTGAGGGTCCCGTGTTATGCTTATCGTATGGTACACGCCGCAACCCTATTCGAATGGTATAGTACACCCCGCAGCCCGATTCTAATGTTTATAAGCTTCTCGAGTTGTCGTATAACTGCTCTTCCGCTTTGTCATAGGCTTTTGGATGGTTAGGCATAGCTACAAACAACACCAGCCCTTCTATTCTAGTACTCTGTATTTGATTCTGGCGCTTTTTCGTATGCACAAACAAAAAGTATTGATATATGTATGGCTTTATGTATGGATGGATGTATTACAAGTATGTATGCATGGATGGCTGGATGTATGTACGTATGCATGCATGTATATGTGTGGCTGTCCAAATTAGGGTCTGGTTTGGGTTTCCCAAACTATAGCATGCAGTAGCAAGAGTAGACGTGTATAGGAATTACCAAAGGGACCATGGTTTTGACGGGTCGTAAAGCACAATCCAACACCTTCGTTGATGTATCGAGGCACTCATGCATAGGAGCAGAGCCCTATTTTGGGATTGTGTTTAGGGGTTTCAGGCTCCCCAGATCCTAAACCCTTAGGGGTACTTAGAAATACCTTATTTTTTGGTTTTTATAACCCCTAAGAAACAGCTAAAGTTATAATTTTGTCTAGGGTTCTAAGTTCAGTATAGAACCCTTCCGTGGCAGGCCTGGGTCACGCCCTACGTACCGAGAAGAACAGCGCGGATGCGTTTGCGCGGCTCGGCCGCGAGCTGGCACGCCTTTGCGCCAGCCCCGACAAGAACCCACAACTGTAAAACGGTTTAGGGTTTGTAGGGTTTAGGGTTTACAGGGTTTAGGGTTTCTAGGGTTTAGGGTTTAGGACAGGAGCCTCAATAAGTTAGAGTACGTTTTTGTGGCATATGGTAACTAGTAGAGTATACTGTATACTCATTGTTCGGAACCCTCGGCAATACTACTGGTAACTATTCAAGCCGCAATATTTCTATTGATAGACGGTCGGTATGCTAATATAGACGTCTTCGAGATTAGAATAGGGTTTCGGGGCCCATTATACAATTTTTATAAGAAGTAATCCCCAAATAGTATTGGTCATTATGCAGGCCCCTATATTACCCTATATTGAGAGTATACGTGCAGGGTTCAATACATGTTTCATTAGCAGGGTTGGTTTCTTGGGATTCTCGTTCTGGTGGCATGCCAGGTTTCAAGGGCAGTGGGACAGGGTCGGCATTGTAGGGTGTAGCCGGTCTGTGTACATTGCAGAAGTCAGCTTGAAGACAATGGTTCTTTTAGGACAAGTAGCTTTGGACTGAGTGTCTTCCGAACTGCTATGTATCCCTAAGGAATTGCTGTCATGTTGTGCGTTATATGAACCCAGGGGGTTGTCAAACATGGTATGTTTATCGTGGGTCAACAGAGTCCAAGGACCTGCTTTTGAGCTGTTTAAAGACCTTACTTGTCGATAGGGCTTGACCTAGGCATCTCGATGATCACGACATGGGAGATGGGTGGGGGAAGATGTCATTGGCTTGCGCACTTTGATGTCGCGTAATATAGACGTCTTACGAAAAACCCTCTTTCCTGAAGTGCCTTAGTAAGGATCCCGATTATCATCCTCATTAAGCCGGGGGGTGTCTTAAACAGGGGGTCTACATGAATCTTATGGGCTGGCGGATGGTCATCGCTAGCCAGACTCCTCCCAAGCCACCAAGATAGATGGTTGCTAGACAAATCGATTGCGCTCCCTCTTTGCTCGCTTTACTTCCCGACTTCGAGTCGGGCCATCGCGGCTCCACTCCAAAGCCAAGAGCAACTCTTTACTTCTGAAACGTGAGTCCCAGTCCCTACAAGTCCCAATGTCCAATCCTCATAACAACTTGATTAGTCCTGCCTGTATCCCCCAAATATGCACAGGGAGTTATTTCTATAGGAAGCTCTATATACTCTCACTCAGGGCTTGCTTGAACACCCAGGAACAGCAAACCCTGCAAAGCCATCGATCAATTTTGGAGCCACAGCTGGAATGGACACACTTTATACAAGGCCGGTTTCATCAGTCGAGAGGGTTGCAGGGTTCAGGGTCGGAGGTCTAATCGGGTGTATCCCCTTACAGTCCGTCGCAACTTGGACCAAAGGCGCGATCCAGACACCGCTGATGCTTTGATAATGTCGACCCAAAAGCCCTAAACACTAGGGCCGGGATTACTGAACCGCCTTTTCTGTGGAGGTCCAGGGATCCTCATGATCATCAGGGGTTGTTTTCATCCATAAACCCTAACCCCTGAACCGATACCCGAGACCCTGAGCCGAAACCCTGACCCCTAAACGGCCCTAAACCCTAAACCGAATCCGAAACCCTAGATCTCTTGGTTCCTAAACGCTACACTCTAAACCTTAAACCGAAGCCCTAGATCCCTTGGTTGGAGTTCAGGGTTCTGTAAGAAGCTTATTATCATTGTCTAACTGCTGGTTCCTGAACCCAAACTCTAAAGCCCCGAAACCCTAGATCCCTTGGTTGGAGTTCAGGGTTCTGTAAGAAGCTTATTATCATTGTCTAACTGCTGGTTCCTGAACCCAAACTCTAAAGCCCCGAAACCCTAGATCCCTTGGTTGGAGTTCAGGGTTCTGTAAGAAGCTTATTATCATTGTCTAACTGCTGGTTCCTGAACCCAAACTCTAAAGCCCCGAAACCCTAGATCCCTTGGTTGGAGTTCAGGGTTCTGTAAGAAGCTTATTATCATTGTCTAACTGCTGGTTCCTGAACCCAAACTCTAAAGCCCCGAAACCCTAGATCCCTTGGTTGGAGTTCAGGGTTCTGTAAGAAGCTTATTATCATTGTCTAACTGCTGGTTCCTGAACCCAAACTCTAAAGCCCCGAAACCCTAGATCCCTTGGTTGGAGTTCAGGGTTCTGTAAGAAGCTTATTATCATTGTCTAACTGCTGGTTCCTGAACCCAAACTCTAAAGCCCCGAAACCCTAGATCCCTTGGTTGGAGTTCAGGGTTCTGTAAGAAGCTTATTATCATTGTCTAACTGCTGGTTCCTGAACCCAAACTCTAAAGCCCCGAAACCCTAGATCCCTTGGTTGGAGTTCAGGGTTCTGTAAGAAGCTTATTATCATTGTCTAACTGCTGGTTCCTGAACCCAAACTCTAAAGCCCCGAAACCCTAGATCCCTTGGTTGGAGTTCAGGGTTCTGTAAGAAGCTTATTATCATTGTCTAACTGCTGGTTCCTGAACCCAAACTCTAAAGCCCCGAAACCCTAGATCCCTTGGTTGGAGTTCAGGGTTCTGTAAGAAGCTTATTATCATTGTCTAACTGCTGGTTCCTAAAGCCCCGAAACCCTAGATCCCTTGGTTGGAGTTCAGGGTTCTGTAAGAAGCTTATTATCAAAGCTGGTTCCTGAACGAAACCCTAGATCCCTTGGTTGGAGTTCAGGGTTCTGTAAGAAGCTTATTATCATTGTCTAACTGCTGGTTCCTGAACCCAAACTCTAAAGCCCCGAAACCCTAGATCCCTTGGTTGGAGTTCAGGGTTCTGTAAGAAGCTTATTATCATTGTCTAACTGCTGGTTCCTGAACCCAAACTCTAAAGCCCCGAAACCCTAGATCCCTTGGTTGGAGTTCAGGGTTCTGTAAGAAGCCTATTATCAGTGTCTAACTGCTGGTTCCTGAACCCAAACTCTAAAGCCCCGAAACCCTAGATCCCTTGGTTGGAGTTCAGGGTTCTGCAAGAAGCTTATTATCATTGTCTAACTGCTGGTTCCTGAACCCAAACTCTAAAGCCCCGAAACCCTAGATCCCTTGGTTGGAGTTCAGGGTTCTGTAAGAAGCTTATTATCATTGTCTAACTGCTGGTTCCTGAACCCAAACTCTAAAGCCCCGAAACCCTAGATCCCTTGGTTGGAGTTCAGGGTTCTGTAAGAAGCCTATTATCATTGTCTAACTGCTGGTTCCTGAACCCAAACTCTAAAGCCCCGAAACCCTAGATCCCTTGGTTGGAGTTCAGGGTTCTGTAAGAAGCTTATTATCATTGTCTAACTGCTGGTTCCTGAACCCAAACTCTAAAGCCCCGAAACCCTAGATCCCTTGGTTGGAGTTCAGGGTTCTGTAAGAAGCTTATTATCATTGTCTAACTGCTGGTTCCTGAACCCAAACTCTAAAGCCCCGAAACCCTAGATCCCTTGGTTGGAGTTCAGGGTTCTGTAAGAAGCCTATTATCATTGTCTAACTGCTGGTTCCTGAACCCAAACTCTAAAGCCCCGAAACCCTAGATCCCTTGGTTGGAGTTCAGGGTTCTGTAAGAAGCTTATTATCATTGTCTAACTCCTGGTTCCTGAACCCAAACTCTAAAGCCCCGAAACCCTAGATCCCTTGGTTGGAGTTCAGGGTTCTGTAAGAAGCTTATTATCATTGTCTAACTGCTGGTTCCTGAACCCAAACTCTAAAGCCCCGAAACCCTAGATCACTTGGTTGGAGTTCAGGGTTCTGTAAGAAGCTTATTATCATTGTCTAACTGCTGGTTCCTGAACCCAAACTCTAAAGCCCCGAAACCCTAGATCCCTTGGTTGGAGTTCAGGGTTCTGTAAGAAGCTTATTATCATTGTCTAACTGCTGGTTCCTGAACCCAAACTCTAAAGCCCCGAAACCCTAGATCCCTTGGTTGGAGTTCAGGGTTCTGTAAGAAGCCTATTATCATTGTCTAACTGCTGGTTCCTGAACCCAAACTCTAAAGCCCCGAAACCCTAGATCCCTTGGTTGGAGTTCAGGGTTCTGTAAGAAGCTTATTATCATTGTCTAACTGCTGGTTCCTGAACCCAAACTCTAAAGCCCCGAAACCCTAGATCCCTTGGTTGGAGTTCAGGGTTCTGTAAGAAGCTTATTATCATTGTCTAACTGCTGGTTCCTGAACCCAAACTCTAAAGCCCCGAAACCCTAGATCCCTTGGTTGGAGTTCAGGGTTCGTAAGAAGCTTATTATCATTGTCTAACTGCTGGTTCCTGAACCCAAACTCTAAAGCCCCGAAACCCTAGATCCCTTGGTTGGAGTTCAGGGTTCTGTCATTTTGGACCTAGATTTCCCCTAAGAAGCTTGTTATCATTGTCTCACTGCTGGTTCCTAAATGCTGCACCCTAACCGAAACCCAAGCCCTAGATCCCTTGGTTGGAGTTCAGGGTTCTAACTGTCGGTCTTCCCCTAGGCATCCAAGGACTCACATATTAAGGCTTTTTGGCCCGAAGACCATACTACGGTTTAGGGTTTAGGGTTTCTTAAACCCTAAACCCTAAACCGCTGTTTTGATCCATAGGCTTCCTGGGTTTCCTGAGCAGGTTCTTCTGCTACTGGTCTTGCACAACGGCCTTGCGGCCGTGGTCCCTTTGCTTTGGTGAGCCCTAAACCCCAGGGTTTAGGTTCTAGGGTTCATTCGTCTGTTATGACCATGATCACCAACAGTGTTAGTATTACTGATGCGTGTTGTTGTTGTTGGTACAGACAAAAACAGCAGCCCGTACTTGTTGTTAATTAGAAGCAATTGGGAATGCTTCCGGCGACCGCATAGGGTGCCTGTAGAGTTTTGGGAAGTTCAAGCCATGCCTGCCCCATGATAGAAATGCGGTGTAGGCTGGGTGGTTGTTGTAAAAGGGGGGGTCAAAACAACAGACGGGGCTCCAGTTTTTGCCTCTACTACACGGGGTAGAGGCAAAGGCACCAGCGAAATCAGGACTTTGTCTCTACCCCCTGTAGTAGAGGCAAAAACTGGAGCCCCGTCTGTTGTTTTGACCACCCCCCCTTTACAACAACCGCCCACCTTACACCACATTTCCACCACAGGTATAAGAATCTGCGATATCCAGAAGGGGTTCTGATGGGTGTTGGAAGGGCTTGTCTGGAATTTTGAGGGGTTTGCATTGGATACCCGTACACTCAAAAGTATAGTTACCAGTTACTATAAAACTGAATACACACGAAATCCATTGAAATACACACGAAATCCATTGAAATACACACCAAATCCACTGAAGTACAGACGAAATCCAGTGAAATACACACCAAATCCACTGAAGTACAGACGAAATCCATTGAAAATACACACCAACAGAATACATCACAGGCATCCACAGGCACTGTTGTTGTTGTTGGGGGGGGGGGGGTAAAACAACATGACGGGGCTCCTGTTTTTGTCTCCACCTAATGTACAGACAAAAAGCAGATATATGGGTTGACGGGGCTGCAGTTTTTGTTTGTACCTTGTTGTTGTTGTTGTTCTTGTTGCAGCCAGTGTTTCAGTTCTAATTGTCATGATAGATATTGTATGTGTTTTTTGAGCACGTTCGTATTTGCATTAGGATATTTTGTTACTTACCACTGCCATCGTGGTTAGTGTTTTTATTGCTGCTACTACTGCCAGTAGTAGTCTTACAATCTGCTAGAATCTGGTGTAGATGTGTGCTTGCGTGTGTCTCCGTTCCTATATACATACATGTATACATAATAAGAATAATCATCACATATGTATAACGGCCTCTTGGTACACATACATATATATATATATATATATATATATTCAGAACCAAACTCATATATATATATATATATATATATATATATATATATATGTATATATACACATATACATATATATATATATATATATATATAAATACACACAGGTATATGTAGATATACGTATAAGATGTGTCCGGCATCTTGATATATATATATATATATATATGTGTATATACATATATGTGGGTGTATATATATATATATATATATATATATCCGCTCCTAGCTTTACTGGGGCTTCGCGTCTACCTTCTTCCAGGAGCAAGGAAAATGCATGCCATGAAGCACAATCAGGGCCTCAACCCCAAACCAAGTCTTACTGGCTTATCACTTAATTACAAGAACCCTAAGCCTTAAACCCTTACAAATGAACTTCAACCACGAGATAGGCCTCCAGTCCTCAGGTCATGGGAACACTGGGCTCCGTCCTGGTCCTTCCCCTCGTTCTTTCTGGGTGGCTTCCCGCGTGGCAGGAGAGGGGTGAGTCTGGGGTCATACTGTCATAGAGACTTAGGGCAAGGGTTGAGGCTTGGTGTGTGCGATGTAGCGCTATTGAAATATACCAATGCCAATGTTGGGTTCCTTATTATAGTTAGAGTGTACCCCAGAACCCTATTCCAATTGTTAAAGCCTTATCTTAGGCTTCACGGTTACGGTTTCGAGCTCAGGCTTTTGTGCTCGTGGGTAGGACAGGAGGCTCTTTGCTTATGGAGCTAGTGCAGAAGCCTGAATAGTTGCCAACACTATTCCTTAGGGCTCCGTGATAGAATTATACCATAATAACGGACCTAGTCTAATTAGCTCCCTGCATTACCAAATTTGCAGCTAACTGAATTGAGAAGTTTGGTTGTGGGGTTCAGGCACCCGATATTCTATGTCACCAGTACAGGAGTCTTCTCTAGCAACATACAACGCGCATGGTGTAGTCCGTGAGCCCCAAGACTCGCAGCGTCATGCCGTTTGTTCCAGGGTTTCAGGGTCAGGGATTCGAAAAAAGGCTAGTTCGTTTCATCTTGTTGTTCATGTTGCTTTAGGTATATTTGTTTGGCGCGGACGAGGCCCTAGCGTTGCTGCACGTTCTAGGTTCCCTGTGGAGTTGTGAGTGGGCTGTTGGGAATGATGGGCTCATGACCCTAAACCCCTGCACCCGAAACGCTACAATCCCCGTTTAGTCTGCGCCTTTTGTGGTAAAGGCTGGCAAGTCCGCCGGCGGATGGTGTGTTCTCTCCGGAACCTTGGTGACAGCGTCACTTGTCTGCTAGTGCAGTTCATGATCATGTCGCCTTTAGGTCGTAGGAGGATTTAGGGTCAACAGGACACGCCCAACAATCTCCGAAACGACTATAAGCTTTCCCTTAGCAGCATCAGCGCAAAAGTGTACTTGTTAAGGGTTCCTAAGGGCATAGCATGATGGAAATCATTGTCAGGCAGCTTACATACAGGTCTCCAGAAAAGGCGCGAGGTAATCCTGAACATCTCTGTCAGGTTAACCTTCTTCTTGTGGCAGCCTCAGAAGCGTGTCTTTATCGATCGCATCTGCATCAATCAGACCCTCGACGTGATTGAGGGTTTCAGGGGCAGGGGGGCAGGGTTCCTTTAACAATTCTAGAGGGATGAGTTTAGTGTGTAGTGCTCCGGAATATGTGGTTTAAGTGTTGTCTTTGTGAGAATCCTATGTTCAAGCATGTTGCAGAGTGAATCCAATGCCAACACCGAGTTGACATGCCTGCAGGATTTTTCTGTCAGAGCTTTAGAGCTGACAGGATTCAGGGTTTGAGTTTAAATTGTGTCCGAAACGATCTGTTCTAGCGTGGCTTGCTTGGGTTGTGGCTGGTGACCGAAAGAAGCCCTAAATCCTAAACTTAAAACCCTATAAGCCCTAAACCCTAATAGCAAGGCACGTAGCAAAGCCCGATTGCATTTTGATGTTGGATCCTACGGCGTGGCTTGGGGTTGGGCTTCTGGTGCATGGTTCACGCTGTAGTGCACGAAGTCCACTGGCTGTCTGCGGTGCAGAGCAAACCCTAGGGATCTAAGGACTCATATATTAAGGCTTTTGGGCCCAAAGACCATACTGTATATAAGGCTTTTGGGCTGTTTTGGTCCCTAGGGAAAGGTGTCCGCATGGTTAAGCAGCTGTTCTTTCTCTCAGTGTTCCCCAATTCATTTCCCGTATAAAAGCCCTCAATATCCTGACCCTTTGTTCAATTGTTCGGGTTTCTGTGCTACCTTGGTTGTGATTATGCTTGCTACCTATTATCGAGAGGGTTGTCAGGCGTTTGCGAGCGTTTGTTTGGACTTTGGTGCTTGTGGATGTCTATAGGTTCGGACTCTTGGCGACAAATGTTACGTTGTTGAACATTAACACCCAAGCCCAACCCTAGACCCTAGACCCTAACCACACCCTGGACCCTGAATCCCCGAACCCTCATTCCTCGATCCTGGTTCGAGAATCGAATTTCTGAGGAACGACCCAGAATTGAAATTCGCTGGCGTCCTCAGCATCGGCGGCATTCTGAAGAATTCAAGGCACCCCGGGAAATGAGGTTCAAGGGTATTCGGGCTTCAGGGTTTAGGGTTTGTAGAATACCGTTGAGGTGCCAGTTTAGCGGTATCGCAACTACAGGACTTGGCTCCGTTTATTCTGACAGAGTTGTGGAGCAATGAGCACAGTTGCAACAGTTCTTCCATGTTCTTCCATCTGCATCAAGGGTTTCGTGGTGATAAATCAGTGAATCCGAAGCCCGACAAACTTGACCAGACATGCCAAACCCCACCAAGACCCCATGCAGCCTGAACCTTAACTCCCTGGGCCCGATAAACCCCAAACTTCTAAACCCGAACCCCCATGTACCCTGAACCCTAAACCTACTGCACCCTTAGTTGGAGGGGGTCTGAGCAAGCCCCGCAACCTCTTCTTGCACATAAAGCCTGGAACCTGTCGTTCGTTGAGGTACTGCAGGGGTCTAAATGATTACCTATACTATTTTGGTGGGCTCTGTATTAAAACTACAGGAAAACATAACCACACAAACCCTATTCTAATTGTCTTGGGGTTGCAGGTTAGGGTTTAGGGTTAGGGTGAATACCTTAAACCCTATGTAGGCCCAAAGTTAAATCTCCGATCCAAGGCGCTGACCCAAAGGGTCCAAAGGACCCAATAATCAGGTACTCAGCTTTGGGATATTAGTGATGTAGGTTAGGATTTTGGAGAGTATGTGATTATTGGGTACTTGGACTGTAAGGGCGAAGCAAACCGTGACACACAGGAACCTGGCTGGCAGCATCTAGGTGGTGGTCAAAAGTTATGGTCCCTTTTTGGGTCCTCTAAATAATAGGTGCCGTATTATATTAGGGACCCCAAAAGGGACCATAATGTTGACAACCACCCCATCTAGTTGTGCAAACTTTGTTTGTTTTCTGGTTCGGATCCTTTAGCGACAACGTACTGTAACCACGCCCTTATCAAAAAGTATTGTAACAAGTTTGAACCTTGAAGCTCTGAATGCTGATCACTTCCCCCCGCTTTTCCTCCGGTTGTGACCTTAAACCCTATAAACCCTATAAACCCTAACCCTGGCAGCAACCCTCACCCTAAGACTGAGCCGCTGGAGTTGAGACTTTGCGTTTGAGCCTTAGGAGGCCGTGCAGGCTGGCGGGTGGAACCGAAAGGTTCATTGAATTGTAAATTCATGTTAGTTCATCCCTTAAAGCCTAAGCTCGACGGCAAACAATATCCAAAACCATAACCTTCAATACCAAGCCTTGGAGCCTGAAGCCCAAAACCAGAACAAAGAGCCTGCTGCGTCAGAGGTCGATGCTGGTATGCTGGGACGAGACCTACTTCCAGCGGCTGTGGTGCCCTTCGGCCCTCTCTGGGATGTACGTAGTATCATAGGAATCATGGGGTGGTTGTCAAAATTCGTGTCTCTTCCTGGGTACCCCAGATATCAGGTGCCGTACTATATTCGGGATCCAAAAAGGGACCATAATTTTGACAACCACCCATAGGACAAGTTTACAATTGATGGGTTTAGACGTTTAGGGTTTAAGGTTTAGGAATTGGCGTGAATAGAATCTGCAGGAGGTTGCTTGTCTTGGACCGTATGACCCACGGAAGAAAACAAGGTGGTTTAGTATAACCTGCGGTAGATCCTACTGTACCTAAGTCTGCTGCCAGTAGAGTTCTGAAACTCTTTCTGCCGGGCTATCGAGGGTGTTTAGCCTCTAGGTCCCTGAAGTTTCAGGTTCCGGTTCTGAAACCATACACTCTGACGGCATGCGCAAAACTGTAAAGTCTTC
Source organism: Symbiodinium sp. CCMP2592 (assembly GCA_905221615.1). NCBI lineage: Eukaryota > Dinophyceae > Suessiales > Symbiodiniaceae > Symbiodinium > Symbiodinium sp. CCMP2592. The sequence goes on along the minus strand of CAJNDT010003112.1, from coordinate 1,586,760 downwards.
ACTGTAGTTCCTCATGTTGTTCCACCTTCTGCCTGCAGCCAGTAGGTTAAGCCCAATCTCATCCTAAACTGTCAAAGCTTGCGGGTCAAGAGCACACACACACAGAGACACACACACACACACAAACACACAAACACACACACACACACACACCTGAAGGCTAAGCCCCGAACTCTAAGACCCGAAGGTTTCAACCAAGTTCATAGTGTCTTATGCTTTGCTGTAGTACATGATTAGTACTAGTACTATGGTATGTTATTCTTAGTCTACTTGATTTCAAGCCGTGAACCTACATGAACCTCAACCCTGCAAGCCCCGAGCCCTCTAGAGCAGAGGCGTCTTCGAGCTGGCTGCATTTCTGAAAAGCCATGATGAAAGTGCCACGGAACCTGGGAATTAACATAGAAGCTTGAATAATTACCAACACTATCCCGAAGGGGTCCGTAGTATGAGCATGCGGTATACGAGAATATCACCCAAAACCCTTTTTCCAATTATTACGGCCCCTGTATTACAGTCCTTGAGAATGACATGGACCCTACAAGTGAGCAGCTCCCTTTTCTACTAGTGTCCTTTTGAAGACGGCGAGCTCTTGGTGTTTCTTTGTTAGTCGCCCCCCCTCGTTGCCGTGGAGCAGTCAACCAAAACCCCAAGCCTTGCAAAGCTGTCAAAATCACCTGAAGCCCCGCCGTGAGGTCAGCAAGGTTCTTGAAGTTTTAAATATGGGCGAAATCATGGTTTTTGGGGGAAACTACTAAACTGATAAGGGGACTATGTGCAGGGTTTGGGTGTGGGGTGTCGCGTTCAGGAATTTCTTGAGTGGACTTGGTGTTCGGAAGTTGGCGTTGCTTTTTCTGCAGAGGGGGAGTCGGGTTCTTGTCCCCCAAAACCCACAACCCACAGCCCCTGAACTCCAAAAACTCAAAACTAAAGCCCTACCGGGCTGAACCCAAACCCTGCTGCATGCAAGCTGGCAGGCTTTTTGGGTCTTACATGGGCAGTTCTCTAATTCAGTATTTTTTGTCGGCTCCTGTTTATATGGGTGCGGCGCCATTTTGGGGACCGAGAAGGGGCCCGAATTTAGAGCACGACCGATATATACTAAGTATAGGGCAAGAACATCAAGGCCTTCAGCCTTTGCGTTAACTGGGTTGTCCTTTGGGATCTTTTTCAATTTCCCTATTATTTTGTAGAGAACCATAATCGTGAATCATTTTCAAAGGGCTTAAAGGACAAGCTATCAGACTTTTTCTCGCTTTTTGCGCCAGGCCCTTGTTAACAGCCATGATGTACAATATATAAAAACTTGACCCAAAGAAGCTGCAAAAGAAGCTGCGTCATGGGAGTTTACCCTAAACCCTAAACCCTTCATGCTCGTCCACAAAAAAGAGGTTAGCGCAGGTTGGGGAAGACCGCGAACTGGGAAGATGGCTTCGGCATTATGTTTCATTTTAGCCGTCCTTTAGGGTTTAAGGGTCTAGGGGTTCAGGGTTTTGGGGTTTTGGGTTTGGGGGTTTTAGGGTTTATGCCTGGTTTAGGGCAGTTTAGGGAACTTAACACCCGAGCCCCTAGAAACTTCAGACTTGCCAAAGACCGACTCCTCTTTGCCGACCAGGGCTCTCTTGCATCTGAATGCCGGTTACGTAGGGTTCGTGAGGGTGATTGGGTATATTATATACCTATATATATATATATATATATGTATATATATATATATATATTTTTTTTTATTTCTGCATATAGAAATATATACATACACGTAGGGTTCGTGAGGGTGATTGGGGCTTTATGGCTTTATAAACGTCAACCTCAGGGCCTCATCAACGAAATTAGGCCCTCGGTTTTCCGAGTTCGTCGACACCCGAACCCCGACCCTAAACCCTGAATCCCAAACCCTGGAGCCCCGGAGCCTGAAACTCCTACCCCCGGAAACCCCACGCCACGCCGTACATCTCGTTACGTAAAGCATTACAGTAAAAGCCCAAAAGTTGGAAACCCCATAGCCTCAACCCTTAAGAGTAACGTATAAGGAACCCCGGCACTATTTGGCCTTAATCCGGTTTCCAACTTTATGGGGTTTACTGCAAACCCAGAGTTCTAAACCCTAGACCTTCCTTCACAGAGGACGTAAGTTACTAAGCCAAGGAGCTTGACATCCGCCCGACCTTCCTCGGACCTTGCGCAGCATGCCTCTTCCTCATGACCTCTGCCGCGATGCTGGTGATCCGACCCCAGATACTCGGCTTCTGTTTAGGGTGCTGCTTTCGGGCTCTCGGGCCTACGTTGCTGAAGGGGTAAGGCCTTGAGGTTTAGGAATCAAGGTTCAGGATTCACGGTCTTATCAAGTTCAGGTGGACTCCAAGTCCAGAGCCCAGACCTTGCAAGTAAAACTCCAGCCCCCTAAACCCTAATGGGTTTAGGGGTTTAGGGTTCAGATAAACTGAAGCCCAAAACCGTCAAGTCCTGAACCCTAAGTCCCCTGCCACACCCTAAGCCCGATGCCCTACATGAACCCTGAAGAAGCTAGATGTCTAGGATTCTCTGTCGTGATTTCCCTACATACTTACTTCCTCAAAAGCAGGTTAGGGTTTAATTTAGGGACCTTCAACCATGAAGGCTATACCAGAGACCTCAAGCCCTCAACCCTAAGACCTGAACCCTAATGCCCAAACCCGAAGCACTAAAGCCCACCCCGTCCTATCCCGATGCCTAGCCAGGCAAGAGGCTAAAGCCTACTTGGACACGCCGATTAACGCCGCCATCTGGGTCTGCGGTGTCTTTTTTGTCGTCGCTCCTGTCGGCGCTGCTTGCTTGCGGGACTTCTTCTGCAAGCTGGAAGGAATGAAGGACAGGTTCTCTTGACCTAAGCGCTTAATCCCTTTACCCTAAACATCCCTAAACCGGTTCACCCTAGTCAAGTCATGTAGAGTCAGGGTCGCACTGCATTGGGTTCGGGACTCGGGATTCAGGGTTTGAAGCTTCGGCCGATGTAGCACGGGTCGAACTTCTTGGCTTACTTGGAGGATCATGGGACTAAACAAGTAAGGTTATAAGTACCTTAATTGGGTTTAGAAGTATAGTTACCCTAATTATAGCCCTAGTTACTAAGTCCCATGATCCTTGAAAGTAGGGTTTCGTCAGTCTGGAAGAGTCAAGGGTGGCAATTGCTCAGAAAGGATTGGAAGCAATCCCTGGGCATCAAAAATTGCCCAAAAGGCCTTATGTAGTATGGTCTTTGGGCCCAAGAGCCTTAATATATGAGTCCGTAGATGCCTGGGGAATGCTGTTGCCAGGTGTTGAGGGCTTTGCAGTACTGGTTTCAGGCTTCGAGCGTGACGTCAGCATTTCAGATGTGCATGACCGTCTCTTTGTCCCTGAGTGAGTGAGTGAGTGAGTGGGTGAGTGAGTGAGTGAGTGTGTGTGTGTGTGTGTGTGTGTGTGTGTGTGTGTCTGTGTGTGTGTGCGTGCGTGCGTGCGTTTGTTTGTTTGTTCGTGCGTTCCTTTGTGTGTTCGCTTCATTGTTTGTTTGCTTGCTGGGTTTCTTGATTGCTTGCTTGCTTGGTTAGTTGATTGGTTGGTTGGTGGGCTGCCTGGTTGATTGGTTGGTCGGTCGGTCGGTCGGTTGGTTGGTTGGTTGGTTCGTTGGGTTCGTTGATTCGTTGGTTCGTTGGTTGGTTGTTTGTTTGATTGATTGTGCGTTTGGTGAATTTGTGCGTTTGTGCATAATTATCTGGCATCCAGGTCCATCCACTTCCGTTTCGCATATTGTTAAGCAACAGCAGGGTTAGCATCTTTGCGTTGGAGGCATACTGTAGCGTGGAGATCTATAGTGACTAATTACTTTTCCCTGCGCAGTCGCGGTTGCCATACTACACTACCCTAAACCTCGAGACCTAATCAATCCTTCATAGCTATAAACCCCAATTAAACCCAAGACCCTAACCTGAAGCCCAAAACCCAAAACCCTCAACCCTAATCGTAGGGCCCCTATGAGCAGGTATGACACATGCAAACAAACTCGAAATCCGAAATTCGTGAGGCTGTCTTGATTTGCGAGTTCGGTTTGTAAGTCCGTGTGTCCAAGTAGCTGTTTGACTATCCTACTAGTACTATTCAGGGCACCTTGGTTTGGGGGGATCTCTAATGATGATTCACTGCGCTAGTATACGGTCATGTCCCCAAAGCCCCAGCATCCTAAGCTTCCAAAGCCTGAAAACCCCTGAGAAGAGCCGCACAATCAACACCCAAATCCAAAGCCCAAACCCAGACGTAAACATCCCCTGCGACCCACCAAGACTTAGATTCTGCCCCCTTTTAACCCTAAACCCCTAAGCCCCTAAACCCCTAACCCCTTTTGTTGCAGGATCAACTTCCCAAGTTCTGCCTAAGAGATCCCACCTGCCACTGCTGCGAGACCGGCCATGTGCTCGCGACTTGGCAGCCGAAATTGCACAAATATCCCTTAGTTAAGGAATACTCCTTAAACTCATGTGAGGGATCTTACTATAATTTTAAGGTATATCTTAGTATAATGTAAGGTATATTCCTTGATTAAGGGGGCCTAGATCATATTAGGGGTCTTACTATACTTAAAGGTATATTATCTTCCTTAATTCAGGGGGCTACGGCTTCTGGGGGTCTGGGGATGGTGGTCGCAGGGCTTAGGAAGGACGGGATTTCGGGCCTAAGGTTTCCTGGGGGGGCTTGGGTTTAATATAGGGGCCTGGATCGGGATCTCCCAAATAGTAGATGAAGGGTCTCAGGTTAGGGGTTTAGGGATTTAGGGGTCCAGGGGTTTAGGCTCTGAGTTTAAGAGTTTAGGGGTCTAAGCTTGGGGGTCCAGGCAATTCTTGTTTACATTGGCGTTTTTTAGCGAGTGTATTCGGGCCTTTCTCCGGTAGTATTGTGGAGAGACTAGTAATAGAAGCCCTGCATCATGGCAATCCTATGGCGGACCTCCAAAAGGGAGCCGTTCTTGAGAGAGCTTCCCATATGATATCGCTTGGGTTTGGGACAGAAGTTTATTCTGGTTGTTGTTTGAGCTGCATTGTCTTATGCTTTGGTGGGGTGCTTCGGGCTTGCGGCTCGATATAGGGGCCTAAACCTATTGCCAATAATATTCCGAGGGTTCCTTGTCATACTTGTACTTCAATGTACACCAAAGCCCTACACTAACTATCTAGGCCCCTAAGTACCCAGACCCAGACCCCCAAAACTACCCTCTAATATACCCCGTATACCCACTATTCAGGACGGTAAGGGCTCTATCGAAGGGGCCTTTGGGGGGTCATGGTACAGCATATGGTTGTGCAGTTTAGGGGTTTAGGGTTTAGGGTTATAGAGTTATCGGATCTCTCGGTCTGGACTGAAGGGTTTTGGTGTAGGGAGTCCCGACAGTTGAGCTCGTAACCCGATCTTTTGGGGCTTGACTGGTTAGGGTAGATTATCTTAGTAGCTGAGTGGATACACTCTACACCTTTCTGGGATAATACTACCCACTATAAAACTGAAAGTGTGCACTTTTGGAGGCTTATGAACTCAGCAACTAGGTTGTGGAGGTGCCTGCGGACCTGTCAAGCAGGCAGAGGTTGCAGCAAAGGCATTTCAGCTTGAGCACAGCAGCGAAGCCGAGCCCCCCTTAAGTCAAAGTCCGAAGTCTTCAGCCCCTAAACCCCAAACTAAACGCTAAACCCCTAAACCCTAAACCCTGAACCCCAAACTAAACCCTAAACCCTAATCCCCTAAACCCTGAACCCCAAACTCCGAATCCCTGAACCCGGAACCCTCAGGTCTGAACTCGAACTCTGAAGCCTCTGAGCCTTGAATCTTGTAAACCCTGAACCCTAACCCTCAAGCCTAAACCCTAAACCCCTAAACCCTGAACCCTGAACCCTAAACCCTAAACCCTAAACTCTTAAACCCTAAGCCCTAAGCCCTAAACCCCTGAACCCTGAACCCCAAACCCTGAACCCTTAAACCCCAAACCCTGAACCCTAAACCCTAAACCCTAAACCCTGAACCCTGAAGCCTGCAGCCAAGCCAAAGTCCGAAGCCCTTGGCCCGACCGGAGCCGAGGACTCCGGCCAAGTGATGTCATGCGATCGCGAGGTGGGAGTTTCTGAAAGTAGGGGACCCTAGGGGTCCTACTAAATTTAAGGTATATTCCTTAATTAAGGGATAGTGCCTTAAATTATATTAAGATATTAAGATCCTAGCATACTTGAAGGTACCTTCCAGTATAGTACCCTCACTAGCATGCACAGTATGATAGTACTATAGAGGCCTCATAATTATACTATTTTGGGGGTTCCTTACTACAATTACAGTGTAATGGGCCCCGAAACCCTGTTCTAATTGTTAAGGCCCCTATATGACGGCCATTGCACGGCAAAAGCCAGGCCGATCTTAAATCGCTTCACCTTGGCTGCACACCGTAAAGAACAACGCCTAGACTCTGAACCCCAACCGTGACAGAGGTTGTGACTGGGTCATCCCGCAATCCGAAAGCTGACCAATGAGGAAACATGGTTTCAGGTTTGGGTGTAGGGTTCCACCCTCCCAACTACATGGGTGGTTGTCAAAATTATGGTCCCGCTGTGGGTCCCTATTATAATACAGCACCGAATGTGTAGCGTATCCAAAAAGGGGCTTAATGACAACTACCCATATATTATACACCAAGTACCCGATCCATGGCCTTAGAGTTGTAGTTCGTAGAAGATGCGGTGTAAGGGCATGTACCCCTGGGGGGTGTGGTTTAGGGTCTATAGGGTTAAGGTTAAGGGTTTCTGGCCCGGTGGTTGTCAAAATTCTGGCCCCTGTTTGGGTACCTTAAATGGTGCCGAACTATAAAAGGGACCCAAAAAGGAACCATAATCTTAGCAGCCACCCAGGTGATGGAAGACTGCATTCGCAGCTGGTTTGGCTCCACGATCCGATTCGAAAGTCACGTGCGCACACGGGTGCTGCCGGAGGTCGAAACTTGGCAAGGTCGAATTGAGGATCCCAAACCCTACGTGGGAGTTTCCGAAAATTTAGGGGTACCAAATTTTGGGGTCCTTATAAAAATAGACCCTACTACTGAGGGTACTATATTAGAGTCCCCCATTTTGGAGTGCGGAACCCTTACAGACAGGACCCCAAAAGGAACCCAATTAGAGAACTATCAGGATGACGATGGTGATGGTGATGATGCATGGGGATATAGGGCCGCACCATACTTAAAGGATCATGGGACTTAGTAACTCGTGTTATAATTAGGGTAACTATACTTATAATTACTTATAAACCCCAATTAGGGTACTTATATATAACCCTAGTTACTAAGTCCCATGATCCTTTAAGTAGACCCTAAGCAGCAGTATCCGTGTTCCAGAGATGCTTAGTGACGCCCTAGATTAGGAAAGTCTCCTCAGGATTGACCACCCAGATCCCTTCATCACTATAGTCTCCTTGGGATTAGAATTTTTGTCATTCATCTAAAGCCCAAAAGGATGTTATGCTACTAGTTGTATTGTGCTTCAAAGGGGGATTTAGATCAAGCCACACGTCGAAACCCTTTGAATCCCTACGAGAACCACGTGGAAGCCGGTGAGAGCCTGAGGACCTACTACGCCACAGCACTGCCACCCTAACCCCTAAACCCGGAACTTGACACCCTGAAACCCTGAATCTGAATCCCCAAACCCCTAAACCCCTAAACCCCTAAACCCTAAACCCTAAACCCTAAACCCTAAACCCCTAAACCCCTAAACCCTAAACCCTAAACCCTTCCATAAGGAGAAGCGTCTTGGCAAGTATCTGTTCCCCTACCACATGCTGGCTGGCTGCTGTATTCCTCTCGTGTCTTGGCTGGCGAAACCCCAAGTCTGAATCAACCTTTTTCGTACCCTTACACACCTACCTAAACCCCTTGAAATAGATAAAATAATGGTCCAAAACCTATAAAGGGCTGCTATTCTACATACTTTTGGGGCCCAGGTAGTACCCTTTTAGTGTGCTTCTGCGCCATAAACGAAGACTAGAATCTAAAAGCTCAAAAACTCTTGTAAAGGAGGAGAGCGGGGGTAAGGGGTTCGGTTGTAGGCCCTCTAGGATTCTGGCACTTATGGGCTTTGGGTTCGGGGTCCTTTCCCAGATTCCCAAGCTACACTGCTACACCCAAAAAGCATCAAAGTTGCAAACTCAATGAAAACTCAACCCCAAATCTTACCTTTGGTTAGTAGGGAATGGAAGAATGGTGGTAAAAGTAGTTATACTTGTACCCCATTCCTCCACTCCCTTCTAACCCAAGGTAAGAAATCCCCGAAACCCTGAGCCGACTAGGTCTGGGCACACCTCGATGGGCTTGCAATTGCCATGGTAGACGAGGTCGGCTGATCAAAAAGTCGTGCGCCGTGTTGATGCCCAGGGCTTCGTGACGGTTTGGGGTTGTCGGAATAAGAGTTGCCGGGTGTGGCTTGCAGGTTACTTTTGGGGGGGGCTGTAGGGCTATACGTGCATTTTCGGATGTAGTTTAGTTCTTCCTGGGGTTTGTGAGGGTTTGCGGTTTTTTGATCTCGCGCAGTTATTTGCAGGGGGGGTTCCTGATATATATATATATATATATATATATATATATCTATCTATATATATATATATATATACATACATATTCCGAGTGCCCAATCCTCCAGTCTTTACGACCCTTGGTAAACCTAACGCTGGGATATTGCCGGTGCAAACGATAGACCGTGAACCTCTCTACCCTAATTACTGTATAATCCTAGTTACTAAGTCCCATGATCCTTTAAGTATAGGATCCCAAATACTAGGCAGCAACCATGTTCTGGAGGGCTTCCCAGCCTAGTTTCGCGTCCTTCCCTGGCAGCAGGACTGGCGACATCTCGCGGAACCTGGGCTTTGGAGTACCATACTTTATTACTTTTTTCTTAAAGGAACCATTATGAAATAGAAGTTTATACTTTTTTCTCAAAGGAAGCATTATGAAATACAGGTTTATACTTGTTTCTCCCTGGTTACTTCAAAGCCCAGGAACGGAGCATCTATGTTCTGTCAAGGCTGGCTCCCCTCGTTGAACGGGCTTTGCAGGGATTTAGAGTAGAGTTCTTATACTGAGACATAGCCAAGCCTAAACCCTAAACCCCCAAACCCCTAAATTAATCTAAAGCCCTAAACCCTAAACCCCCAAACCCCTAAACCCTAAAGCCCTAAAACCTCCAAACCCCTATGTAAACCCTAAGCCCTGCAGCCCTAACATCTATGAGAACTAGCCGCGACTGGTCCGCTGCAGAGTCTCAAGGCTCGAAGCCACCCATAAGGAAGTTTCCGAAAACTAGGGGGTACCTTATTTTGGGGTCCTTGTAAAGATATATCCTACCAATGAGGGTCCTATATTAGGGTCCCCTACACCCGGAAACCGCCCACAGATCCGTATTGAGGGTTTCCGGGTTCGTACACGGTTTTAGGGTGAAGAGCGGCGGGGCAGCTAATAATTGACTACATGTAGACTTCATTGCGGCCCATTGATTTCAGTTGCTTTTTGCATTGTGATTTATTTCGTCCTGTAGGATTGTAGGGATCTCCAAGAACATGACAGTTTGGAGCGATGCGCAGGCGTTTCGTGTTCACGTTGCCATTGGTTCGAGGGGTTTTGTTGGCAGAAAGAACGATAAACTTCAAGCCCTGACCCAAATGCCGAAAGACTGAACACCCCGATGTGGTACCTGCTTACTACGGCAAACAGATCGAGGCGTAGTAAACCCTAAACCCCAGACCCCAAACCTCTTAACCTAAAACTCTGAAGCCAACATAAGTAACTAGCCCATATCTACCCGAGGACTCTGTTAAGGCCCCCATAGTAATGTTTGTTGCGAAACCCTTAACCCCAACCCTAAACCCTAAACCTTTAAACAAAACCCTAAACCCTGAACCCAAGCCCTGAAACAAAACCTTTAACCCGTAAACAAAACCTAACTCTAAACCCGAAACCTGACCCTAAACCTAAACCCTTAAACCAAACCCCAAATCCCCTCTTTCTGTCCTTTGATTCATAGGTCATAGGAGGCCAAAAGGGGGTTTCAGCCTATGGGGGTTTGGTCGGAATTAGGGTTCACATAATCGGGTTCATATTAAGGAATCCCTATCCCAAGCCTATGGGGGTTTAGTAGGGATTGGGGTTCCCATGATGGGGTTCATATTAAGGAAGCCCTGCCCCAAGAATCTTAAAGCCCCCTTTTGGCTTTCCATGGCCCGGCTCAGGTGGCTGTGCGAACTGCCGATCTTCTTTGCCTTGGCGTTTCCCCTCATGTGGAACCTGCGGGATAGGCCTTAACCCTAAACCCCTAACCCCCCTATAGTACCCTTATAGATCCCTAAACCCTAAACCCTAAACCCCTAACCCCTTTTAGGAACCCTAGTAGGGGATAGGCCTTCAGGGTTTGGGGTCCAGGCTCTAGGGTTTAGGTTCTAGGGCTCCCTGGTTAAGCAGGGTTTGCCCTTGCCAGGCCAAAAAGTTTAGTGTTAATAAGAATTCCTGGGACCCCTGAATGCCTAAATTCGTAAACAGTTACACCCCTAAGCCCCGACACATAAGTACGAGAACCTAGTCCATATGGCAGTTTCCGAAAAAATAGGGATACCTCATTTTGGGGCTTTTGGGGTCCTTATAATAAGGATCCTACTATTTAAGGTACTATATTATACCCTATTTTCGGAAATTCCCATATCCAGCAGAAGTCACCACAGCATAAGACAGACACGCGTGTAGCAATGGACTGTAGAGTCTCTGATGGTTGTGGCTGATGCTGCCGCTATGGCTACTGATTTTGTTTTCTTGTGTGGCCTGCTGTATAGGGTGCTAAAGATTATATATATATATATATATATATATATATAACATAAACATATACATATACATGTATGTATACTTGTGTATAGGTATATATATATATATATATATATATCATAAGGGTTGTGACAGTTGTGCAGACAGGTAGCTTGTCTCGCTCGCAGAGTCAAGTGCTGTCCTGCTTCAGGCGTCCGACTCTTTGCGCAGATGTTGCCGTGAATGTGCTGTGCATGGTGCTGCCACTGCCCGTTTATTACGGCATGTACGTGGTGGGCGAGTGCCTTTGCCACACTTAGGGTGTAGAGAAGCCGAAACGATGAATTACATGTGTTTTTTTCAGAGTTTTTGACAACATACTCATAATATACCTCCGAACCCTTAGCTTTTTATTGAGGCCCCTTCGTTAGGGTGTTGAGCCGTGCTGTCAGGGTTGGGGTGGACATCTTCGAAGTACCTTCTGATAGTAGTGCACTTCGGCCACGGGAACATATGGGGCCTAGGCTTGACTTCTTCGAAGTACCTGTCTGATAGTAGTGCACTTTTGGCCACAGGAAGATAACGAAGCAAGCCACAGTTACGACGTTTCGAGTGAACTTCAGCCTGAAGGTGCCCAGGCATATTTAGATCAATCCTTGAAGCCGTACTCCCGCCGTACTCCGTAAATGATAAGGGCTAACAAGTCCCGAAGCTCTACTGCGAATTTCCGGGACCCCAATATAGGTCCAAGAGATGCAATAACAGGACACTGGCTTTCAACACTCCTCAAAACGACCCCCCGTTCAACCTTCTTCAAATTCTACCATAAACCGATCTGAGGTACCTTCGGCAGACCTGGGGAGTGTTTGGAATGCTCATCAAGCTTGCACGGGCCTTGGGCGACAGGGTCGAATGGCTCTGCAAGGGTTCGATGGTGGTTCTAGACTTCTAGAAGGGTTCCGAAAGGGTTCTACAAGGTAAGGGTAGTGTAAGGATTCTCAGTAGTTGGTCTTCGTATTGTGTTCATGGGCCCTAAGGCGGCTAGGTTTCGGGATTCTGGTCCTGAGATGCCTCTACAGGGGGGAGGGTGGCCGATCAGGAGGGGCCCTTCAAACAACGGGGATGAGTTGCCGGGAACCCGAAACTTAAAACCCCCAAACCCTAAACCCCTACCCTAAACCCTAAACTCTAGAGGATTAGCTGGGGGTTTAGGGTTTAGGCCCAAGCCCTAAACTCTAGAGCCCTCAATCCCTAGATAATCCTCTAGAGCCCTCAACCGTTGTTCTAGTAAGCCGTAAAGCTTCATGATATAGTTATGGGGATACTTTAGTACTAACGGTTACGGTGGAGGCCACCCTTTTAAACACAATCTGGGTTGCAGGTCTCTTGGACTTTGCCTTGGGGCTTCCGATAGTCTGCATCGTAGTTCCTTTCGTGGGCTACCACCCTAAACCCTTACCCCTTACCTTCTATGCTTACAGGATCCTGAGTTATACGAAGTTCGTTAAAGGAAAGAAAAAAGATTATGATTATACTGGTAGTACAGTAGACCCAAAGCCCGATTCTAATTTTTAAGGCCCCTATATTAGCTGTCAAGCCTTGTGAAGCTAAACATCGAAATTGCTCGTGCGTCTCAGGTTCTGGTCTTCGTCGCCACCGCATCTTTGTGGCCATGCTGTTCCTATTGCCCTTGCCGCCCAAGGACGAGGCCTTCATCGGATCGGTCTAGGTTTCAGTCTTTGGAACTTAGGCTCACCCTACCTAGAGGCTCATACCCCACCGCTTTTTCAGGATACCTAGATATTCAGCTAGGATCTGTTATATAGAAAAGTAGGTACCCTAAAAAAAGGGATAGGGTATGAGCCTCTAGGTAGTACGTGACATCAGAGCCTCAGACAGCAAGCGTTGAGATATGCTTTCGGGTTGTTCTGAGGAAGGGTTCAGTCTTGGGGGGTATTCTTTCGTGCGAATGATAGAAGACTCAGTTCCCTTATAAACCGCGCTCTGAATGAAAACCTAAGCCTCAACGTAGGGGTCGGAATGATCAGTAATTTTGTCCAATTACAGTTCTTGTATAGTTTGACATGGATGTCCCCTCAAACCCTGTCCTAATTTTCAAGGCCCGTATAATGCAGCCATGTCTGGAGCGTCTGCGGAGGAACCTTCTGAACCGGTTCGCAAGCAAAGGTACGAAGCTATTATAGAGGCCTGAATAAACAACCTACGTAGATCATTGCTTAGGATTCCTTAATATTGGAGTTTCCGAAAATAGGGGACCCTAATATGGTACCCTAAATAGTAGTATCCAATCTTTATAAGGACCCCAAAAATAAAGTACGCCTAAGTTTCGGAAACGCCTATATTTTTCTGCGTTTGTTGAGGCACACCTGTTCAGTCTTCAGAGATTCAGATTCAGGGTGTTGGGCAAGGAGCGTACGACGGAGAGACCCCTTACGGGGGACCTTAACCTTTGAAGGGGCCCCCACCCTGTCATAGTGGTATAATAGGAATATAATAGGGCCCTAATATAATCCTTATAGTCACTATTACAGGGTGGGTGCCCCTTCTAAGGGGGACCGCAAGGCCCTTCCGAATCCACTTCTGGCTCTCTCCAGAGGGACCTTGTTGAGAGGGTACTATAAGGGTACTATAAGGGTACTATAAGGGTGCTATAAGGGTGCTATAAGGGTGCTAGAAGGGGTTTAGGGTCTATATCCCCAAGAGTCCCCCTGGTCCGAACTCCCATGGCGACTACGGCCATGATTTATCGTATTGTGGATGCGCAACCCCAATTCCAACCCTAAACCCTGAACCCTAAAACCCTAAAACCCTAAACCCTAAAACCCTAAAACCCTAAACCCTAAAACCCTAAACCCTAAATCCCTAAACCCTAAAACCCTAAAACCCTAACCCTTCAACCTTGGACCTTGGAGCTGGTATCCTAACACACCTGAGACTGAGATTATCCCGCACAGAACCCCCTTAGGGGAGTTTCCGAAAAATGAGCGGTACCTTATTTTAGGGTCCTTGTAAGAAGGATCCTACAATTATTTAGGGTACCATATTAGGGTCCCCTATTTTCGGAAACTCCCGTATAGGAAAGTTTAATAAAGGAGCTGACGATCTCGTACAGGAGCTCTGTAAGTATAAGTGCTGTAACCCTAAAACCCTAAGCCCCAACGCCGGAAACCCTAAAAAGAAAGCCCCAAAACTTGCAAACCCTGCACTTTAAAGCTCTAAGCCCCAAACTCTGAAACAGCAAACCCAGAAACCCTAAACCCCCAAGTCCCAAACTCTGAAACACCAAACCCGTAGAACCTACACCCCAAACCCTAAACCCTAAACCCTAAACCCCTGCTGCCCAGCCTGCTTGATATGGGACGAGAGGGGTGCGGAAAGGGGCTGCCAGCAGCCTCGGGAGAGCCCCCTAAGGGACTGACAACCAAAATTCCGTTCAGTGTGGTTCGTCAAGTCTACCATCGTTGGCGAGGCGGTCTCTTGAGGGACAGCACGGTCCTGACCATCTACGGAGCCGAGTAGATGCAAATCTTCTCTTGCCGAAGCTAAGCACCTGATGAGTGACATGGTGGAATGGGATGTGGATGAGCTGCTCGTGTTCTCGCCGCCGGAAGGGCATCCAGCAGGTTCGAATGAGGTGGAGGGTCCAGATGCGGAAACAGGGTCGTTACCGACGGAAGCAGCGGCCACATGCATGGACGAGACGGTTGGCGAGTTCGGAGGGTTTGATGGCAAGTGACTCCTGAGGGTTCTAGTGGCTAAGTCGGCTAAATTGCCTTCTGCAATGCAGATTCCAGACCAGGCAGACGGAAAAAGGCGTTCAACAAAAAAAAACCCTAAACCCTAAACCCTAATTACACCCTAAACCATGTAACCAAGCCTTAAACCCTGAAACCCCGTCCCGAGGCAGTCAGGGGAGGCTTCCACGCGCACGACCGGCTGTGATTCGGAGCAGCCGAGCGCGAGGGCGTGAATTTGGGTGTAGGGTTTAGGGGTGAAGCCCGAAATCCACTAAGGGGTTTATGGCTTGGTATTCTTTTAGGACCATAGGGATTTATGGGGCTTAGAGGTTTGGGCCCTTATGACAGATATTTAGATATTTACATTTAGGATCCGAGACTCGCGTCCCCTATTTCTTGAAACGAACATACGGACGTCGAATTGGATAGTTCTGTGAATTAGGGTCCCTTTTAGGGTCCTTGTTATCAGCGTGCCGTACTGTTGGGGGTCCTAAATAGGGACCCTAGCTAAGTTAGAGAACGACCCAAACATATACATCCAACAACTACTCTGCGGTTCGACACTGGCTTTTCGAAGGCTGTTATTGGATTTTCAGTCTTTTTACGGTCTAAAACCCAAGGTGTAAGTCCCGATTTCGTCCGAAGTTTATTGCAATGCGGAGGACCGAGCCGAGGGTTCTACAAAACCAGGTTGGCTTCGGGGTTTCGGGTTTAGGATTTGGGGGTTTTAGGATTTAGGTTTGAGGGCTTAGATGAGTTTTCTGAACCAACATAACAAGTCTCTATACTAAAGCAAGACTGAGGCCAAGTGCTTGAAAATCCTAGCTTGAAAGCGGATGAGCCCAATTTTTTGAAACAAAAGAGCTGAGGCCTCTAACGAAGTAGCAGCCAGAACCTGAACTTCGGAAAACCTGTAATTTTTGTCCGAGTCCATCTTATTCCGAACCGTCTGTAGCAAGACAGGCCGAAACCCTTATGGTTTTGGAGCCCCAAAGCATCTTGAGGAGCATCCCTTCATAAAGCCTAAGGGGAAAGTTTGCACCCCTATCCCTACGCCTTAAATGATGATCGCAGATCGAGCCTCTAAATCCTAAATCCTGATTCCTAAGCCCTGAACCCAAGACCTTGAAGTCCCAACCCTAAAACCCAAACTCTAGCACCTTTTAGTCGCTGTTTTGGTTTAGTATTTAGGATTCATTCATATTATTGCTTTACACTGTGTTGTATGGTATTGGGGTAATATTCTGAAGGTAGATGAAGTCTTGCAAGCCGTAGGTAGAAAGCTGTGAACTCGAGCCCGAAAGCCCCATCGCCAAACCTTAAAGCCACATGTCAAATTGGCCGCTCAAGCGCTGCCACAAGTCCGACTCCTTCTGAACTCTAAACAGTTCGGGTTTAGGGTTCAGGCTTTCCGGAAAGTAAGCATTTCCTGCAGACTCAACCCTTCAACCTGCAGTTCAACGCCAAGTCCCGAAGCGATATATTATAGAAGCTTAAGGAATTACCAATATTATTCCTGAGGGTTCGATCCTTATTAGAATTCTATTGTAAAGGAGCCGAAAACCCTATTCTACTAATTAAGGCCTCTAGAGTACGTAGCACACACTGTTTTCCACATCCTAAACCCTTGACTCTACTGCAGAGCATTCACGTCTTCGTCCTTTGTGCGACGCAGGGCCGGAAGGCTTGCATAGCACCGAACCTGAGCCCTGGGGGCACTACAAAAAGGGGCCAAAATGGAGGCCAGTACTAATCCTTGATTAGGCGCTTATTGCGTCCGTAGTATAATATCTCTAAAACCTTAGGCAAACTAATAAGGCCCCTGTCTTAGCCTTGAAGCATGTTTGCCCTGCGATTGTGGGTACGGATATGCCCTGCTATTGTGGGTGCGGACCTGCCTGTTCATACCTTCAGTTCAGCTGGTGACAGGCAGCAAGTGTTGGAACCGTGCACACCATGCGACATCTGGTTATATCATGCTAAGCTTTCCAGGACGACTGTCGACTCTCATTCCAACCTTGCGCGTCACCTGCAATTCATCAATCTCCCTGCTTGGTTCGGCGGGCAGGAGTGTATTGGCTCCAGTTGCATCTCTTTGGCGATCTTTGGCGGTACCTGCAGATGTTTGAAGTGGTTGTCAAAATTAGGGTCCCTTTTTGGGTACCATAAATATGAGGTGCCGTATTAAAAATAGGGACACCAAAAGGGACTTTAATTTTGACAACCATCCATTTGTTTCTTCCGGGTCTTTGGCGCAACCCGATTCAGACTCCTTTCTTCGGGGGTTTGTGTCGCTTCGGGTGCCGGCGTTGGCAATCCCACAGTTCCGAACTAATGGACACCGGCAAGCAAGCCAGGCTAAGTCCCCCAACCCGATAGGCCCTAAGCCCCAGCTTTCCTGTGCTGGTATAATTACAACTTCAGGTCTCGTCTAAAGAGGTGCCCTCAACCCTATGCAGCCTATGCCCCGAAACCCTAAGCCCTGAAAGCCTATCTTCTAAAGAGATGCTTGCGAGTCTGAGCATGAGCACTGGCCATGCATCCTCGGGGGTTGTTCTAAAACTTACCTTTGGTTAGTAGGGAATGGGGGAATGGGGTACAATTCTAACTACCATTACTACCATTCTTCCATTCCCTACTAACCAAAGGTAAGAAAAGCCCGTTGGGAACTGCTTTAGTGCAGCTTCGAAGCAGCGGCACTGAAAGAGCAACACCCGGCCATCTTCCAGAGCATTATGAAGAGCATTCTAATGTAGGGGCCTTGATGATTTGACTAGGGTTGTGTTTTCTTTGTTTGGGGGGGGCGGAAGGGGGGGGGTATATTATACTATACTGTATACTTTATAATTATAATAGGGAGCTGCCACAACCCCATTCTAATTATTCCCGCCCCTACATTAGCAGATCTGAGGCCATGAGACGAAGCCTTAACTATGCGAGACCGCAAACACACAAAAGCTTATCATCTCCAAACCAAGCCGAACCGTCCAATTTTCAGAGTTGTTGTTGCGAAAAGTTGCTGGTTCGCGCCTACTAGGAACCTTGAACTGCCTCCGGTTGTTCTCAAGGCCACAGAAGTTACACTTCTAATATGTGGGCCGAAATAATTATCAAGACTATTTTGGGGTTCCTTATTATAAGTACAGTATACTGGGCCCGAAAACCCTCTTCTAATTATTAAGGCCCCTACATTATGGAACCCTGAGGGATCTGTTCTTGAGTTCCTCGGGTAAGCCGAGGCTCAGTCGATACCAAGCTTTTCTTCCAAGGGTCCAAGTGCCGACGAATCATATATTCATCCAAATACT
Organism: Symbiodinium sp. CCMP2592; assembly: GCA_905221615.1. Classification (NCBI taxonomy): domain Eukaryota; class Dinophyceae; order Suessiales; family Symbiodiniaceae; genus Symbiodinium; species Symbiodinium sp. CCMP2592. The sequence goes on along the minus strand of CAJNDT010003112.1, from coordinate 1,568,869 downwards.
AACCTGTGTTAATATAGAAGCCGAAATACATTCTAATGTTTGTTGCCCAGGCTTCTATACTTTTATATAAAGTATACTACAAAGGCCCAAAAGCCTATTCCAGTCATTCAGGGCCCTATATTGATCGAACCTCCTGACCCCATCGACCTAAACTGCCTGGCTTTGGACCCTTAGGTTTCTCCCACTGCAAGCCAGTGTTGGTTTTGCTGTGAGGGCCACTGATCTTATAGGATCCTTAAGGGGGGGTGGTTCAAGGGGGGAGGGTACTAGGGAGCTTTGGGGAACCTTAGGGAAGCTTAGGGAGTATTGGGGAATAATGGGGATTACTAGGTTACCTACCCCCCTTGGACCACCCCCCCCTTAAGGACATCCTAAACTGAGGCTTCTGAGTTTCTATGTGGATTGATCTAGGGGCCTTGCAGGGCCTGTTATCTTGCTAGGGTTTACCTTAAACTACGGTTGATGATATAAATCCTGCATTACCTTAAGGACCCTAAACTATGGGAATTATGGTATATTCCTTATTATGGGTAATGCAGGATTTATATCATCAACCGTACCAAACCCTATTTTTTGTAGGTTCTGATTATAAACCCTAAAATTGAATTTATAGGAACCCTAGCAAAAAATAGGTTTTGGTAGGTCAAGGTAGGGTTTAGGGTTTAGTACACAACAAGCCAGTACTGCAGGGGTCGATATGCGATCAGCGGCACCATCCCGGTATAGTCCCCAGATGATTCCCAATACTGTACATGCCACGGCACCGTTCTAACTATTGCTTCAAGGCCCTGAATTCCTTTCGTCATCGAATCAGTCGGGGAGGGTTTCACCTTGGGGGGGTCTGCAGGTCCCAAACGAGGCTACGGCTTAGGATTTCGGGGAATCCCAGTTCGGCTCGCACCTCGCGATTGTGTTGCATTTCGTGCGTAGAGTGCGTGGGTTCGGGTTGGGCTTCGCGACTCGGGGATGTATAGGTTAAGTGACTCTGGGCCAAAGTTGCGGGACTTTGGCATGTGGGGATTGTTGACTTCCCTGAACTACCCCTAAATCCCAATCACCCAATACTCTAAACCCTAAACCCCTACACCCTGAACCCTTAAACCCGATAATAAGCCTTATCTCTCAAAGAGATGACGGCGATCCTGAGCTTAAAGAAGGCAGATAAAGGTCCAGAGCAACCACGCCGTTTTCCGCTAGGCTCTTAAAAAGAGCAGTCTAGCAGATAAGCAGACCAGAACAGAGGAGCAACGGCATTCCGGCTCCTCGTCGGTCTATATTGGCTTGACTGACTGATGACTTTCGTTTTCCGCGAACTTGCTTCATTGTTCTGCATGCTTGGCATAAGTTAGATGACCATGATCACGAAGCCTTTGTTATCAATGCGAGACCCCCAGCCCCACTGACAGCCTTAACGGCTTAACAAGAAACAAGCCACAAGCCCCAAAGCCCAACACGCTCAGCTTGTGAAGCTGCGATGCCTTGCACGCTCGAAAGGCGTTCGACGGCAGCAGCAATCTTGGGCATTGATTCTAAGCCAAGCCGTCCACCTTGTGGTGTTTTTGATGCGAAAAGTTGCTGGTTCGCGCCTACCAGGAACCCACAACGGGCTCAGAATATACACCGGCAAATTTTCCAGAAATAAACAAGGAACCCTAAAGCAGCCGTTCGTGGGTTCCCCGGGTAAGCCAAGGTTCAGTCAAGTATCGACCATACGGAGCATCTCCCCTAAGGGTCCAGATGCAGACTGATCATATATAAATATCCAAATACACTACATTGCCACGATCAAACTCCTAACTCCAACTACCTAAACAGTGCTGGCTGTTGGACCCTTAGGTTTATGCCACGGGAAGCCGACCAGTGTTGGTTTTGCTGTGACATTTTTGACATTTTCGAGTTCTGGAACGGCCACCAAGGCTTCTGAAACCCTAAACCCTAAACCCTAATTCCACGTGGATTGAACCGGGCTTTGCAGGGCCGGATCATGCTCGACAACCAGCGGTACTACCCCTGTATAGCCCGTAGGGAATGATTTTCCAAGAGTAATGCAGAACAGCCCCATTCTAAGTATTACTGTAAGGACGTCGAATCCTCATCGAATCAGTGGAGTTTCACATGGGGGGGTCTACAGGTCCCAAACGAGGCTACGGCTTAGGATTTCGGGGAATCCCAGTTCGGCTCGCACCTTGCCCAAAGCAAGGCCGCCCCCCCCCCCCCCCGATGCCGAGCGTGCTGCGTTTCGCGTGTAGACAATACTCTAAACCCTAAACCCCCTACAGCCCGGGCTTGGAGAAAAGGAGCTCCAAATAGAAAACAAAAAAACCTACAGCCTAAAGCCCGAAAACAGATAATAAGCCTTATGTCCCAAAGAGACGCTGGCCTCTGGGAGTATAGTTTGGTGACTTTGGGGTGCGTACGTAACTGTTATTGGACTTTGAGATTCCAAGACTGTCGACTTCCCCGCACCCTATACTAGAGTCTCCTTAAGAATTAGCTTTTACTTTTGTTCATAATATAGAACCCAAGAGAATATTACAAATGATATTTCTATTATGGTTCTAAGGGGGGGTATAGTATAGTCGAATCCAGAAAGTTGGGACATCATTATCCTCATGCCCTTCAGGTACGGCAAAGGGAATCCCAGCACGAATCCTCCTTAGATTATATTCCAGCTTTCTGGGGTTCACTGTAAACCGAGATCGATCACAGTCCTGCTCTGCTCCGATGGGAAGCACTGGGGTGAGCCAAGCCGTTGTGGACCGCGCCGCAGAAAAGACCGGCAGTTAAGTTATGTTTGTAGATGAATATAGGGGCCTAAATAAGTAGAACAGGGTCTTGGCGGGGCCCATTATACTTCAATTATAATGAGGAACCTCCAAAATAGTATAGGTAATTATTGAGGCCCCTATAGTACGCAGCCCCATCAAGACGGGATTGGATAAGATATGATGGGATGCAATAGGTATGCTCGGATCGGATAAGATAGGATGGCATGGGACACCCTTGCACCACCTGGGTCTTAGGTCTCTGGATCGGGCCTGGTTGAAGTAAGCTGTGCTGGAAAGCTCTCCCTCTCTCTCTCTCTCTCTCTTTCTCTCTCTCTCTCTCTCTCTCTCTCTCTCTCTCTCTCTCTCTCTCTCTCTCTCTCTCTCTCTCTCTCTCTCTCTCTCTCTCTCTCTCTCTCTCTCTCTCTCTCTATATATATACATATATATATATATACCTATATACCTATATACATATATACATATATACATATCCGCACATCTGCATCCATCCCTCCCTCCATCCCTTCCTCCATCCCTCCCTCCATCCCTCCCGCCCTCCATCCATCCATCCATGCATGCATATGTATACACACGTCTGTTTGCTTGTGCGTTTGTATATGCATGCATACGCACAGGCATGTATGCACGTAATGTTGCATGCATGTTTGTTTGTTTGTATGCATGCATGCGGATGTATGCAGGTGTGTTCATACATGTGTGTATATACATATATGTATATATGCAGACGCAAGAGTTTATGTAAATATTTACACGTATGTATATATGATTCCGATGTTTCAATAATCACCCAAAACCTGAACCCTACAGCCGTCCTCAATACTTACATAGTCCCTAAGAGTTCCGCAAAAAGCCGAAGGTTTCTTCAATAATCACCCAAAACCTGAACCCTAAATAGGAGCTCCCCAAATTCAACCCCAAACCGAAGCTTGCCAGGATCCTGGAGACGACTTTTCCGATTTGGTTGCGCCGGTGCTCTCAGCTGGGAGAGACTCCGTCCTCTTCCCCTAAGGCTCCATAAAGGGAACTCCAGAAAGTTGGAATATGGAATAATGGCAGGATCCTCTATAATTTACCTTAAAAAATCCAACTTTCCGGCTTCTACTGTATCGTTCGGGCCTTTATGTAGTTGAAGAGGGTTCCGATAATGGTTTCGATAAAGGTTGCCTTAAAGGAGTTTGTGCCGCAAGGGTATATTTTGCCATTATACGGGGTAGAATATTGAACCCTATGGAATAGCATTGCTCATGAAACACGTTGCTAGATTTACCTTGTATCATCCTTTTCCTGTGTTATTGTTGCTGCTTGACGTCTTAGATTAGGGTTCTGGCTGGCTTAGGGTTGGCGTTTGGGGCAGCATTGCAGTCCCCTCGCCGCAACCTGGTCAAGAACCCCAACAACTAGTTTTGCGCGCAACAACGAGGTCTGCTGCCAAGGAGCCCATCCCGGCGAGGACCGCAAGGGCCGTGCTTATAAAATATGCTTGAGATGTAGTTGGGCATTTGGGGTCATTATAAGAAGGATGCTACTATTTGGGGTACCATATTGGGGTCCCCTGTTTTCGGAAACCCCCATCTATTGGATTTGCTTTGGGAGTCGAAGCGGGCTCGGAGTCTGGCGTGGCAAGGTTCGGGCTCTCGTTTTTGCGGTGGGTGTAGGGTATGGGGTTTTGCTGTTTTGCTGTTTAGGGGTCGTGCCAGCTGGACGACGAAAACCCAAAAAATCCTGTAGCATTTCATGAGTCCTCCAGAAACCCATGCGCAACAAGCCTGGTTTTGTTTACGTTTACCCCGCCACAAAATCTAAACCCGAAGCCCATAGACTCAAGAGCATTTCAGGATACCTCGGGCGGAGATGCCGTCAGAGACGCCCCAAGGAAGGGAGGCGTCGGTTGCGTTTGTTTGTGTGTTTTTTGTTGCGGGTTCTTGTGTTGATCGGGGCTTGTGGTTTAGCTAGGCTATTTACGAGTTCGTGCTTTGGGGGTGTAGTGTAGAGCTCGGGGTTCGGATGATTTGGGGGGAGGTCGGGGTACAGGGTCCAGCTCTTGTACTGGTTGAGTGTCTGAGCATCAAGGATCCCACGAAGTTCGTTAAGGTTTCGTGTTCGTTGCTTTCAAGCCTTCTATAAGGCTCGCTAGAATGCCGGGTTTTGAAGGCCTGGGTTATGGTGATTTCCCTCGGAAGCCATGGCCTGTGCTTCCGTCGGGTCTTATGACGATTGCTAACATAAAGTTTACAGGTGATACATGTTGTGGTAGTCTGAGGCAGACTGCCGAGCGTACAGCATAGCTCTGCCCTCGCTGTGGTAGTTCTTTGTGTGGCCTGATATAACCCAAAAGGCGTTGCCTTCTTGGCTCGGGCTTCTTGTGCTGCAGTCGCGTATTCCAGGGCTCTAAGGAATTCGAATTCGAGGCTGTAAGCTTTGGAGCTGAGGACCCAGATTGTTTGCGGCCTGGGAAAGGAGAGACACTGAAATGGTCCTTGGGCTCTGTTGACCAAAAAGGCTCTTATAGCTCTAAAGGGTGTAGGGGGTTTAGTGTTTGGACCCTAAACCCTAAACCCTTGTGGTTACAGCTCCAAGGTTTTGGTAGTTTGTCGGATGGCCTCTTGATGTATCAGCACAGCTAGGGCAAGCCGCTTGAAAATCGTTCTTGGATCGACAGGGTTCCAACAGAGTACGTCCGATCCAAGAGCCCCAAAAAGCCCTGAGCAAGCTCAAAATCTTGACAAGGTATCGATAGTATTGCTGGTGCCGATTGCTTCTTTGTCATTTCCTATGCCGTTGTATACAGACGCCGAATCAACAATGTAACGGTTGAAATCGACGCCTAGTGAAAGCCCAGAATCGAGACCCCTCTATTCGAAAGACCCAAACCAACAGACATCCTGAACTCACACCCGAAAGGTTAGTAAGGGTTCAGGATTTAGGCAGCTCATTTCCACATGCCAAATCAGTGCCATTTCCGCAGGCTAACAAGTTTTCTAACCCTTTTGAAGAGCCCCGAACCCTGAAATTAGCAGCCCTAGCTAGGTAGGGCTTTGGGACATTTTATATCTTCCCTTGTTGGTCTTAAGAGGATCTTATCCACCAATATCATTCAAAGGCTTTAAAAGCCCCACCTGGCTAGGGTCTCATGGTATCCGACGTCGACACCACGCCTCGAGCCCAAGTCGGCGAATTCTTTGCTTTCATTGTTCCAAGAGCTTGCGGATTATTAGGCTATTAATTAGGGGGGGGTTTAGGAGTTTAGGGTTGTGGATTATTGGGGTTTGGGGGCCTATAGTATAGGGCTTGGGGAGTGTCACCATTCGGGTTTAGGGCTGTCCGCACCGCCTCCGCTTTCGAGGTGTAGGCTCCACGTGCCCATGTAGGATATACTTGGGCCTTTGAAGGGTTCCTATATAACTATAAAGGTACTTTGAGCTTTGAGGTCTACATATATACATATATACACATATAAATACATATACATGTATATATATATATATAGAGAGAGAGAGAGAGAGAGAGAGAGAGAGAGAGGGAGGGAGGTGCCTGGAGCCTCATTTCTTGTCGCGTCGTCTGCTGGGGCGTAGGCATGAGATGGGGTTCAAGGTCATGCAGGCTATTGGAGTGTAGGGTCTCGGGTAATCGTTGATGCTCCGGCGCTTCGCGTTTCGTGCATTTCCATTGTGCGAGAGAGTTTAGGGTTCAACCTAGACCCACGAACTACTGTACCCTTGAGTGTACCATGTTGTACCGGAAACACGCAGCATTAAACACCACCACAAGAGCTCCTTTAAGGGTACTCTGACTGGGTCGTGGAAGGTTCGGAGGCCAAAAACATACTGTCATGATGAGTCTTTCTGGGTTGCCTACTTGTGTGGGGCGCAGTTCGGGATCATGGGTTGAGGGGGTTCAAGCCGGGCGTTTGGGTCAAGGGCCTGGGATGTAAGAACCTCAGCAAAGCTACGGTTTAGGGTATCGGGGTTGCGTTTTTTGGTTTTGGATTTTTAAGTGCAGCGTTCCCGGTTGCAGCTGCACTTGGAAGATCATGGGACTTAGTAAGTAAGGTTATATGTACCTTAATTGGGGTTATAAGACTATTCACCGTAATTAGAAGCCTAGTTAATTACTTAGCCCTAAACCCTAAACCCTGAGCCCCAAAAAAAACCCTAAACCCTAAGCCCATTTAAGCACACTTCGTGCGGACCCAAAAAGGAGCCCTTAAAAAAAAAAAAAAAACAAAACATTTAAGCAAGGTTGCGAGTCTTGAACTGGCAACCTGACGTTTCGGATTCAGGGCTGAGGTAACCTACTTAAAAGATCATGGGACTTAGTAACTAGGGTTCCTTAAAGGGCTCCATAAAGGGAGCTATAGGGGTTCCTTAAAGGGATCTATAGGGTTTAGGGTTTAGGGTCCACTTAAAGGATCATGGGACTTAGTAACTAGGGTTATAATTAGGGTAACTATACTTATAACCCCAAATAAAGTATTTATAACCTTACTTACTAAGTCCCATGATCCTCCAAGTAGGGGCCTTCACAAGGAATCAGAGCTCGGTGTTGGTATAGTACTTAGTAGCTGAGCGGATGCACTTTACACTTTTTGGGATAATTGTACCCACTATAAAACTAACAGTGTACACCTGTTGGGGCTTATGAAGTCAGCAACGAAGACGACGAGTATAGTAGAACATATCTGAGGAACCCTCAGGAATAGTACTGCGAACAGTGATGCTTAATGCCCGAGTTGGATTCAATGTTGCAATCCAGCAAGTCGATTTTTCCTCGAATCATGCTCGTTCCCTTCGCAGTTTGCTTCGGTCCGCACGCTCTGAAGTCTCACTGTGCGTCTTGTGTCCTGCTTGAGGCTGTGGGTGGTGAAATATCAAAATCCTAGAGTGTGCGTCGGCGTGAGGGCCCGCTTTTCTCGAGTAAACAAGCGTTTTTTCAGGTTTTTAGTACATTTTAATTGATTTTCATATCAGTACGAAATACATATGCACACATGGAGCGGCATTTCTATGGACACGTTGACAATATGAAAGTGAATATTCATACAGTATACTATATGTAGATGCTATATAAGCTGCGTACTCACTTCAGGTTTTGGATGTAATTGCGATCATCTTACATTTTGGCGTCCTATCACCTCCTATTGAGGCTTGGGTTTTAGATCTCATTATGCCCACTAGGGTTTGGTAGTTTTGATGCCATAGCACGTCTAAAGGTACCGGCATCGTATCCTTTCGGGTTTGGGTCTATACCATATCTCAATCAGAATTGTCCGACTCTGTGGCCGAAGAGATCTTTTCTTTTAGATGTTTTTTTGGTCGGAGAGGGGGGATTGCATATGAAGCGCCTTTAATCCCATATTATGGTTGAGAAAAGGAAGCCTGTAAACTTGTTCATCAAGTTCTGCTTTGAGTATAGGATAAAATACTTCCAATTGGGTTTTGATTTGTTTTTTAGGCTATTTTGTGAAGGACAAATGAATATCATTGAAGATTTGCAGCCCGTCATCTCCTGGGAACATTGGGTTATCAACCATCTTTCTCTGCAGGGCTTTGCGGCTTTCCATGACCCAACAGCAACGTCTATGGATGCAGGTTTATTAACCGTCATATCTCCACTTACAGTTGGCGGATGTATGATATGATGCCTCTTATCTTCTTCGGAGGTTTCGGGTGTTATACTCCAACCTATAGAAGAGAGTTTTGGATTATGGAAACCTAATCACCGTCTTGGAGCTTGGTCGCATTCAAGATATATTGAAGTTTAACGGATGTATTCTTCTGTATTAGTCTTTTTTGGCTGGAAACCTTAACTGCAGCGTGTATCATATCTCACCAGAACCTATCATAGGCTATCACATCATCTTGTTGGGATTTGAACATCCACCATTTGTCATCACAGTGTCGGGATGGTTTGGAACCGGTTGCACCTGTTCGTGATTATGAACTGAAGCCTGTTATGCTCTTTGGGAATTTTGGTTTGTTGCTCAACCTATAAAATTTTGAGTCTTTCAGAAGCCAGTCATGGTTTTTCTTGCCGGGTTAGTGTTCATCATCTCTTTCGCAGGTACTGAGTCCGACATCTGATACAAACTATAAGGATTTGGGTTTCTCGCGACATAAATCCCTACTTCCTACTTCTAGAAATACAAAATTTAAATTTTGTATTATTTTCTATGTCACTTTCTCGGATTAGGGCTCGGGGTTCTTCGGAACCCGTCTTCCGCATCTCCAGAAACCGAATCATCCACAGCCTCAGGGATGAAGGTATTCTTCTTGGCGATGCCTTGTTAGAGCAGGGTTTATGGGTATAGGCTTATCCATCAGAGTTTGGGACGCCCATAACCCATCATCTTCCTTTCTGAGAATTGGATTGTATATCTCATGCGAATGGATGGGTCTGTCACCTATCATTCATATAGTGGTAAGGTATGTGCATTATTGGAATGCCCGTCATCAGTATATTTGGAAATAAACAACCTGAATGCTTCTCCTGAAAACCATGATCAATACGCTCTAAATATGAGTGTTTCCATCGAAACACACGACCCGTGCAAGGGGCAAAGGGGGACCCTTTGCAAATATTTCAACCTCATGCCCCACATGAACCTGTATATTTCTGCACATGTCTTTCTGGGGACTTACGTGTCAATATAGTATTGCGAGAATATAATGAAAATAGTAGTCCCAATTTATAGCTATGGTTTCGGGAGTGGCAGAATCATCTTTCAGTCCGGGATGCCCATCCTTTCCTTTTTGACGGATTGGGTCGTCTTCTCTACGCTGTATATAGTATTAGAGACTGCGCGAGTGCTTGTCATCAGTTCTGAGAATCAATATTATCTATTCTGAGGATCCCCTTCACTAAACACACACAAAGAAACGAATGTTCCGGTTGAACACGCCAACGCTGCAAGACATGAAAACAGTCCATCCCCATTGTATTTGGTGGTTAGCATGTAAGTATTTCTGCGTGCTGACCTTATGATAGCCTATGCTTTGATTTTGTGAATGCACAATACTGTCACGAAGATATACATATACTTTCGAGCCATCATCTACCAATTTTACATCACCGTATCAAAAGCAATGCCTATGACTGCACCTGAACATACAGGCCTGAGGTTCATAGAAATAATTTAAGCAGGTATGCACATATGTCATCCATCTATGCATACATTTATGTATGTATGTATGTATGTATGTATATATGTATATATGTATATATGTATATATGTGTATATGTATATATGTATATATGTATATATGTATATATGTATATATGTATGTAAGTATGTATATATGAATGTGTGTGTATATGTATGTAGGTACACCGCTTTTCTGTGGATGCATATGCACATGTGAAAATACATGTGTATGTATATGTGTGTATCTATGCATGTATGTACTTGTGTATCGATGTATGTATGTGTATATATATGTATGTATTTACGCATATGTCTATAGATATACATATATATATATATATGTGTGTGTGTTTGGGATGCCACATCATACCATATATACACATGGAGACACAAGCATTGTGATGTGATGCATTCATATATATATATATATATATATACACTTTGACATACACATATGCATATATACACAGGCTGGGTATGTGAGGGGATATACGAATGTCATATGATATGTAGAAGGACAACCTTGATAAGTGTGCTAGGTTTGCGAATTGCGAATGACAAGAAACAAGCCTTGCACGAAACCAAAAGATTCGCGCGCTTTAAGTTTTCGGAAACGCACAAGCCCTTCCGGGCTGGGTCCAAGCTTACGGGCTCCGGCTCCCTGGCCTAGAGCGGGGGGGAGGGAGGGGGGAAGGCAGCGAGGCCAAACAAAAAAAAAAAAAACAATAACAGAAAATAATTTTATTATTATTATTTGTTTTTTTGGTTTTTGCCTCGCCCCCCTCCCCCTTCCCAAAAGCCATAGGCAAGAGCACAATGGGTGGAAGGCAGGCCTTTCTTCCCGTGTAAGCTCCACGTTCTTTCCTTATCAGACGCCGTTCGGGGCCGTTCTTTTTAAGTTGTGATACTTTTTTAAGACAGCACTTAAAATTCGGTTTTTTTACGAATACACCAAAACCGGGCCCTGAGGGTGACGCTTGCTGAAGATCCTAAACACGAAGGCCAGCAAGTCCCAAGCCCAAGACTCCATCCCCCACTCCAGCCGGTGGACACCTGCGGTACCCTAAACCCTAAACCCACTGAGATTGAACGCCCCTGAGTCCGAAACAGTGGGCATGGAATCTCCCGCGTGAGGTTGGATGCAGAAGCAGCCGCATCGAAGAAGCCGTGCTGCCACACTTATCCGAAGTCAGGGTTTCCGGAGTTAGATCGTTCCCCTAAGGGTCCATGTAGTCAAAGTACTCCCTATGTAGCTACATTGGGCCCAAAGTATATGCCATCTGGGTACATGGACCCTCAGGTTTCTGCATTAAACTTAAAAATTGGACCCCAGAGGCCGCTTAGACATCAGCGCCCCATGAGGCTCGCCGGCATCTGAACAAGGCTAGTTCGCAAATCACCTCGAAACCGGCTCATCTTAAACCCTACATCCTAAACCCTAAACGCTGCACGCTAAACCCTAAACCTAAATCCTAAACCACACGGGTGGAGAGCCGTTGCCAGGACGCGGCCGGGAGATGCGAAGAGTTGCCTTGCACCCTCCACGGCCTGGTTGCCCTGCTTAGGGTTTGGGTTTAGGGCCCCTGAGGGTGTAAGGGCTTAGGGTTCACTTTAGTTTACAGTAGAAGCCCAAAAGTTGGAAACCCAATAGCAGTATATCCTCAAGAGCAAGGTATAGGGAATCTCAGCACATTTTGACCTTAATCCGGTTTCCAACTTTATGGGGCTTAATTTAGTTCATAGGGTTGACGTTTTTTAGGCTTGGCTTGACAAAATTCTCAAAAAAATGGCACAAGAAGGGTTACGATTTTCCAAGGGTTGGTTTTTTCGAGTCACTACAAGGATGTTCGTGTTGGCTTGGGGATTCTGCAGCGGTGCAACGGTTAGGATACAGGTTAGTGCATTGCAAAAATACTTCAGGAGATACGATATCAATTACGTTAAGCCTTTGTTGGCCTGGCGTTTCTACACAGCTACTTTACCCGGGTCTGTGGGATCTCGGGATTAGGGCTCAGAGCTCGGGGTTTTTGGTTCTGAGGATTTTGGTGTTTCGGCTCAGGGTTCTGCCTGAGATGTGGGTGTTAGGGTATGGGGGCCGGTGGGGGTGAGATTAGAGCTTAAGGCTTAGGGTGTCAGGGCTTTAGGGCTTCAGGCTTTACGGTTTCGGGGTTCGGGTCGCTAAACTCAAAAGCAACCTCCGTATGATGCTATTGTACCATGATCTGAAGCCCTGGCGAGACCGGGAGAAGGATTATGCCTCCCTGACCCGAAAAAGCCTACCGAGAGACACCTAAAGCCCTAAACCCAAGGCACCTCTAAAGCCTGATGCCCATCATGTAGGTGGTTGTCAAAATTATGGTCCCTTTTTGGCTCCCTATTATAATACGGCACCTAATGTTTAGGGTACCCAAAAAGGGGCCTTAATTTTGACAACCACCCATGTATCCTAGACCGGTAAGGCGAAAGACACGTAAGGACAGTATCTACAATATCTACAAAATGAGGGCAAGCCGTACAGAGCCCTGGCCCCGAAACCCCTCGACAGTAAATCCCAGAAAGTTGGAAACCGGATTAAGGCCAAACAGTGCTGGAATTCCTTTTTGCATGACTCTTAAGCATTGAGGCTATTCCTTCGCCCTGAAGACCTTACCTTTTTGAGGACTTATATAAGGACATACTTTAGGGAACCCGAAAATAGAAAGTTCTTCAGGGCCTAGGTTGGGTTTCCAACTTTTGGCCTTCTACCGTGAGGCGATGACGTCCTCTGCTGCCAGCAGCCTGGGGGCTCTCTTTGCCAAGAACGATGGGAGGTGCGATCTCAGAGCGTTCCTGAGTTCTTGCTAATCGATTCAATATTGGTTATCATAACCGTGATCCATTAGGGTTCCTTTAAGGGATCTATACGGGTTCCTTTAAGGGCTGAGGGTTTAAGGTTTCAGATACCAAAGTAGGGATCTGTAGTAAATACTGTGGTTTCCTTGTTATGGTAACTTATTAATTATGGTAACTTAAGATAAATTCCTCAACGAGCCCATAAGAGCATTCTCTTGGTGGCGTAGCGAGTGTGGTGGTTTTACAGGGGCCCGAACGACTACCATGGTATTCCTTACGGCTACAATCGTAACTGTATAATATATGCCGTACCAAAACATATTTAAGGGCCCTATAGACTATAGACTATTCAGGTCTGGTTTGATACTGTTCAGCCAAGAAGAGTGACGAAGCAGATGCCGGCCCAGATGATTGTTCACAGCAATGCTGGGATGGGGCCAGTTGTGATCTAAGTTGTTATGGGGCCCGCGATACTAAGAATAGGCTTTTAGGGTATCTTATCTTATAGCAGAACAACCACAGCTACAATAAGGGTCCCAAAAAGTTGTAGCACTGCTAGTTATGCAGGCTCGTATAGTACCCATACCCCATAGGAGTTCCTTTTAGGGTTCATTTTTAGAATCCTACAAGGTAATCCCAAAAAGGAACTACTTTGGGGCCTATGGGTAGGCCCATGTCAGGATCCTTATCAATCACCGCCCGATAGGACCCTGGGGCCTTCCCTCAGGGTCTTCTGGGCTCCTGGGCCCCGAATGCATGTTGCAGAAGCGTTTTGGTTAAGGGTGCTGCAGCATTTAGGCTTCAGGGTGCAGGGCTTACGGGAGATATTATATATATATATATATATATATAGATATTATAGATATTATAGATATAGATATAGGCATAGGTATAGATATAGATAGAGGTTTAGAGTTTTGAGGGCTTAGGGTGCAGGGTTTATATAGGGTTCCGGTCTTCTGCACATGGATACCCTCGCGAGTATAGAGTACAAAGTCTGCGTATCAGCTCATGCGTTTCTGCGTCCGAAGCCCCGAAGCCTAAGCCTGAAATTCCAATCCCAAACGATCCAAGTATCATTGTGGTATATACTTATAGGGTATTTGGGGGATCTAAGTATACACCATACTGATACTTGTTCCCTGTGGGTATGAAAAAACCCACGAAGAGCCGGTACCCTCGGATGCTGACTAGGATTCGTACTCTCTTTTTACTCGGCTCGGTAAGAGTTCACCTCGGACTCATGACTTCAAAAACGCCGAAAGCTACGGCTCTGAAGCCTCTAAGCGCCCTATCCCCCTCTAGACGGCCTGGATTTGGGTCATCCGCCGGAATGGAGAATCGCATCTCCACCCTGACAGCAACCGCCGAACGATGCGTTTAGGGCTCAGGGCTTTGGTGTTTAGTGTCTTTGTGTAAGGGGTTCAGGAGTTCTGAGTGAGTTTGGGGGTTTGGCTTTTGCGAAGCCTACCTGTGGCCGAAAAGACCCACCTTTTTAGGGTTCCTTATTATGGTTTCTGCACATAAGTCCTGAAAAAGGTCGGTTTTGGGGGCCACAGGTAGGGCAACGGTGCAAAGCGTAAATCCCGGGATGCTAAACAGCTCACTGCCGAGCTCACGCCACTGCCAGGCCGGCCACCGATGCCGGGCACTCAGAAGAAGATGCCGTTTCTTTGGGACCCACCAAACACATAAGCATAAGCACTTTATAGGGATCCCTACCTTATTGGGCATATTATGAGGGGGTTTATATGGGATATCCCTATCCTCATTTTTGCTTATGTGCTTTTTCCGGCCCTAGTCTCATCCTTCGGCTTACCATGCACGGCCTCCGCCTGCAATTGCCACCACTACTTGCTGCTGATTCTACTGCGACGACTACTACTGCTACTGCTGCTTCTACTGCGACGACTACTGCTACTGCTCCTGCTCCTGCTCCTGCTCCTGCTCCTGCTACTACTACTACTACTACTACTACTACTACTACTACTACTACTACTACTACTCCTGCTGCTGCTGCTGCTGCTGCTGCTGCTGCTGCTGCTGCTGCTGCTGCTGCTGCTGCTTCTACGACTACGACGACAACTACGACCACACCTGCTGATGCTACTATTATGCTATCCACAAGCATTCATCTTTATCACTTTATCAGTACGAATGTTCTTGTTTTGATCCTGCGATTACTATCCTGGAACACCACTATCCTGCTTCTACAGCTCCTTTGAAGATTTTGAAACCGGGCCTTCGGCGCCGGCGCCTTATACCGCAGTCGAAGCCACAATACCGCGGTCTTCATTAGCACTTAGTATATAATACCCATTATAGTGTAGAAACATATAAACTTCAAGACCGTGGCATGACCATTCAGGTTCCTATGCTGAACCCTACGTCCAATCCCTACGACTTGAAAGCCTTGACACTGGTTCGGCAGGCATCAGGCGTCCAAGCGGCTCTGTCTACCGTCCGAGAAGACGAGGCAAGAGGGGATTGACCCTGGTTACGTGTTGAAGTTTGGGGGCTTGAGCAAGTTTATGGGTTCCGCCGTTTGAGTTTAGGCCGTAGCTTCTTCGGCTTAGGGTTTAAGGTCATCAAGGTCCATCCTGCTTTAGAGTCTTAGCTCAGCCGAATTTCAATTATTCCGAGCAGTGGTCATTAGGGTTTGAGGATTTAGGGCTTAGGGATGTGTAGGTATGCAGAACCTCATTAGGAGAGGATCCGTTGGATTCCATTCATGCTGCAGCATGAAGTTTATGGCGGAGTATGTGGAATTTGTCCCGGAACCCTGTTCTAATTCTTATGGCTCTTGTTTCAACCCTACAGCGCCTGTCGAAAACAGTCTTGAAAAAAACACGTAAAGCCCGTCTAAGGAACAGCTCATAGAACGCTACACTGGATTTCAAATCACACTTTGGCAAAAACCATAAACATCAAGGATTTATTGATTTACTTTTTTCGTAGAACATGGGGGTGGGGGGGCAGAAATCCACATTGGAGGGCCGGGATCTTCGGTGTCTTGGGTTCAGATACAACAGTGTGGAGCTCTTTTTCTCACAGGATTCAGGGTTTAGCGTTTAGAGTTGCAGGTTTAGGATCTAAGGTTCAGAGTTTAATTGGGTTGAGTTTTAGGTTTCAGGCTCTTGAGAGCGCTTACTTGGCAACTTTGAAGAGTAAACCCGAAATTACGAAGCTTAGACATCGGGAACCCGAAACTCGAAGCTTTGTATCTTTCAGCCTCAATCACCAAAGCATGTCCCCTGAAGATGTTTGTGCAACTGCAAGCTCTAGGTTGACTTGAGCAACGTAGTCACCCTGAAACTAAGGCGTTTGAAACCCTCTCAGACCCGAAAACCCTCTACTGCTAGCACTCCAAAACCTCTTAGGCCTAGAAGCCGATGGAAATGGGAGGCATATATTATATTGCTTGAGTGAGATCCTGAGATGCTAGACCCTAAACCTCGAACTCCCTGAACCCCCTTTAACCCCCGAAACCCCTTAAACCCCAAACACCCAAACCTTAACCCACCCCAAAGCACCCAAACCTTAAACCCCAAACCCTAAAGCCTAAACCCAAACCCTTCAAAATTATAGGTATATATTCTTGTTAATTGAACCACATATTCCCTTTACTGAAGACCAAAAAAAAGTCAAAGTAAAGCGGTGGTTGGAGTTTGGAGCTCAGGAGTCAGCGACTGTCGAGGCACTGGGCTGGCCTGCCATTAGACATGCCTACGCTTCCCAGTAACTCAGTAGGGAATGGAAGGGGCCTTATACAGTTACTATAAGGGACCTATAAGGGTACTATAATATAGGTGCCTTAGTAATTCTATAGCTTACCTTTGGTTAGTAGGGAATGGAAGAATGGTCGCAATAGTTGTAATTGTACCCCATTCCTCGATTCCCTACTAACCCAAGGTAAGGTAACTCAATAGTACTCTACCATGATTTGCCTTCGTTGGTTCTTTGAGTTGTCTTACTATTATGATTTAGGATTGTTCATGGCTTAATCCTGGCTTCCCAGTAGTACCCCTTTCTTCATCCTTTGTGTTCGGGGCCTTCCTTCTGGAGTACTTGGAGGGTCGGGGGACTTAGTAACTGGTTATTTTAGGGACTTATAAGTACCATAACCCCAATTAGGGTCCCTTTTAGGGTACTTATAAGTCTACTTACTACCTACTTACCAAGTCCCCCGACCCTCCAAGTAAGTACAGCAGAAAGACAGAATCCCATTGATTGCACTACCGGTGCGCCAGGATAAATCGCGGTGGCTTTTCGTGTTTGTTAGCTGCTGGTGTCAGACAGTAAGGGCCCATACCCAAGTAGTATATGGTTTTCTTCCCAAAGTACCCAACATAGTGCATAATTTCTTCTCAAAGTACCCAAAATAGTGTATAATTTCTTCACAAAGTACCCAAAAAGGATTTACTTGAGGGCCAAAAATTGGGTACATGGATCCTTCGGGAGATTGCTGCTATTGGTACGTTGCTAGTGCTAACTCTTCTCTTGTGTTTTTTTGCTCCCAGGGGCCGTGGGTGGTGTTCGATTCATGGTCTAGGGATCCGGAGTTTATCATTCAGGATCTCGGGATTTGGGTTGTACTTGTGATTGCAAGAGTCTGCAGAACTGGTTGGGGCTGAGGTCGGGAGTCGTGGGTTTACTCGTGAGAGATTTCGATTGCAGTATTGGGCATCGAAGGCTCGACCTAGCCTCACACAGACGTCTCGGAAAGCCTCAACGCTTGAAACGGTAGTTTTGGAACCCTAAGCCGTGTACCTCCTAAAACCTGAGCCCCTCGACCCTAAACCCCGAAGCGTTAAACTCTCAACCTAGACCCTCAGCCGTGAAGCCCTTTAGTCTGCGACGCTCCTGGCTGCAGGCAAAGCCGAAACAGCAGCAGCCTCGTTTCGAAGTGTGTGAGCACGGCAGTCTCGAACCGAACTACATAAATGACAATACGTGTTTTTGAATGTAATGAAGAATAGTATTCCGTCGGGTTTCTTATCATGATGCTACAAATATACGAGTCACAATAGTTGGTACTAATCTCCCCGGGCTCAGTCCTCGTCGATAGTTTATGTGAACTGACGGCCCCCTGCGTGTCCTACAGTCTCCATTGTGTCGTGATTTAGTTCGGGTACAACATGCTTTTCGTAATCGGTTTTTCAGTTCTCAGCATAAGCGGAACTGCAATGGAGACGACAAGTGATCTATTCCAAGGATTAGAATTTAGGGATTCAGCGGCTAGGGTTCAATGTTCAGCGTCTAGGGCTTTTGGTTTGGCACCTAAGGTAGAGGTTCGGGATTTTGGGAGTTAGAATGCAGGGATGATTCTGAACTTGAAGGTATTCGGGAGCCTCTTTCAGTAACTTTCGAACCTTCAAAACCGAAACACTAGATCCCATCCTCTCAGCCGTAGGCAGAGGCCCTAGGGCGTAAACCCCTGCAGCCGTAAGCCCTGAACCCAAACCCCTGCATCACTCAAGCCCCAATGTCGTTCAAGATGATGAACTTAGGTGATCAAAATGAAGATGCTGATGTTGCTGTTGATGTCGATGATGATGACCATGATGGCGGTAATGACGGTGTTGATGATGATGGCCCCCGTGACAATCCGGATCACGATGATCAGGGCCCGACAGCTCTTCGTCTCTACGCTGTCTTTTGCACCACCAACCCACCACCAAGTCTTTTAGTGGTCGGGATCTTTATTCTCTGAAATTTCCGGGAAGTTAGGCTCAGCGTGGTGTGTGATTGAACGCTTGCATCGCAGCCGCCCTAAACTATAGCCGCAGTAGTAGAGTAGTAGTGGTGGTAGTAGTAGTAGTAGTAGCAGCAGCAGGAGTAGTAGTAGTAGTAGTAGTAGTAGTAGTAGTAGTAGTAGTAGTAGTAGTAGTAGTAGTAGTAGTAGTAGTAGTAAAAATAACAATTAGTAGACAATAAAAAACACTGCGTGCGCCGTCAAAGGTCCAGCAAAGCAAAGTCAGTCTTGGCACAATCCACGGCCTCGGCCCTGCCATGTCCTATCAGGTCTGGATGAGAGTTTCCGATACTTCGGGGTGTACTTTGGGGTTACTTGGAGGATCATGGGACTTAGTAAGTATGGTTATAAGTACCCTAATTGGGGTTATGAGTAATTATAAGTATAGTTACCCTAATTATAACCCTAGTTACTAAGTCCCATGATCCTTTAAGTATGATAAGGATCCTACTATTTAGGGTGCTATCTTGGGTTCCCTTCTCTGGGAAACACCCCTATCATGTCTGGATGAGAGTTCAGGGCTCTGGGACAACGCTGAGTAGCGGAAAAACCCTGGATCCCTAAAGCTCCCTACAGCCCCTAAACCATAGGGACCCTTATAAGGGGGAGGGGGGTAGGGGACTATACTTCCTTAACTTGGCCTTGTTGAGTACTCATTATAGGCATTAAGGCTGCCCTTTTGGTTTTGGGGTTCCCCTATTGAAACCGAATAGTAGGAGAAAGGGTACCCTTATTATAATTGGGCTACTCAGGAACCTAGTTGCGGAAAGCACATACTTCCTGTAACCTTAAATACCCAGATCTCACAAGCCTCCAGTGCTAGCTAACCCCGTCCAACCAACCCTTGAGACGTTTTGAATCATAGCTGCTGGAGTTCTCCCCTGCATTGATAGTCTTGGTTTTGCTTTGAAAGGGTGTGTCCAAGCACCTTCAACCCTACATCCTTATCTACATCCTTACACACGCCTAAACCCCTAAACCCGAAACAGCAACCAACCCTAAAGCCCACAGCTAGGAAGGGCACGAGGACCTCAGGTAAATGGCCCAACACAGCCCTAGAGCGTGAGCCAGAACTCAGAAAGAGTTTAGGGATTTGGGCTTCAGGGTTTTCATTTTGGGGCCTTCAGGGTTTGAGGAATGTCGACTTTAGGGCTTAGTTGAGGGCTTTTGTTCTAGAGTTCATGGCCTTAGCATCCTCGCATGATTGCCTTGGACCTTGGCGTCCCTAAGCAGCTCAAAGAAGCTTGCCTGAGGCACCTTCTCTAAATCTTTCAGATTCAGGGCGTTAGGGTGTGGGTTTATCGGGTTTTGGGCTTTACGGTTTGGGATTAGGGTTTAGGGAGATTGGGAACTCTATGCCTGCTGCTGCCACTTCAAGGGATTTGGACATAGCAAAAGCTCAAGGTACTCGAGGCCACTCTGACATGCAGACGTAGGCCTTCAACCCCGACACCTGCCCCCTTGACGGCTACAAAAGCCCAAAGCCTCAAACCCTCTAGCCCACCAAAACAAGGCTGACAGCCCTGTTCAGTCCTGCCCAAGCTCACATCGATTGCAATCCACCCTCTATGGAAGTGCAGAACCAGAAAGTAGCACTGGAGTCACGGGGGTGGAGAGTTGATCCTTGTGCAAGTGAGCCTTATGCTGCTGCATCTAAGCTGCAAGCTGTAAGAGCCTCATATTCGGGGCGTAGGGTTATAGGGCATCCGCACATTCATAACTTGAACCAGGCGAGTTGATAGTTCTTGCTCCTAGTGCGGCATGGCCCGGCATAGTCTCCTGGTACTATGCAGCGAGTGCGCAACCGACGGCCACACAGTTGCAAGTATGTAGCGTGGCGCATGCCACCCACCCACCCCGGGAATATAAGCCTGGTCCTGTGAAGCCATACTTGAATGCTTTTAGTTTGACCTGTTGCTCACAGACGCAGTATGAAGAAGGTTTATGCTTTTGCTCCCTGGCTATTCCAAGGTCCAGTAAGCTTTTCGTACCGACTATAGGGTCCCAACTTCCAATTGCCGAGTGTGTAATGCGTGAGCTTCAATGTTAGGGTTCGGCTGGCAACCTTGGCTGCTTCTAACCTACATCTACTGGTCGGCAAGCGATGGTTTCATGACGGATTGTTGGGTTCTTCTATGGTTCGCTGAGTTAGCAGCGTGGCAAGGCATATGTGAGGCACCTTGCAATTTGGGCGTGCGCGTACGAGGTGTAGAGGGTGAGTTTAGGCAGGTTTAACAATAGTATATAGTTACACTAATATTAATTATCATCATAGTTCGTGGAGGTTTAAGAACAGTATATAAGAAGAATAATAATAGGGTGTTTCTGCGTGTTGAACATAGGCACATCAACACTGCGCTCAAGTCTATGCTGATAGCTTCATAAATCGAGTTTGCCGGCTCCGCCTTACCTCTCAAGCCGTAAGCCCTATGCCCTAAACTCCCACGTCCCCAAACGCTTGAGCTCCCAAATCCTCCTCGTCTTTTGAGTTGATTCTTTTGTGCACGTATAGAGATTTTCTTCGAGAGTTTAGAGTTTAGGGTAGGTTATTGTTCGAAACCTCAGTGGAAGAATTGACGGGTTTAGCGACAGGGGCTTTGCATTTAGGGGCTGCAAGGTTTTGGAGTTTGAACCTCGCCTGGTCGTGTGCATCCATCCATCCGCCCATCCAGCTAGCCCGCTAGCTACCCACCCAAGTATGTTCCACCCATTGTTGTATTTGTATGTGTACATATATAAGATGCATACATACATACGTACAAACAAACAAACATACATACATACATACATACATACACATATAAAATGTATATTATATACATGCATACATTATATTTGTATACATTTATCTGTATGTGTATACTTACGAGTTTATTTTTATTCCCATTTATAATACATATGGATATAGATATAAATATAAATATAAATATATATATATATACACACACATAATAAGTATCGTGGAGAACGGGGCTTCCCGAGGAAGCTGCTCGGATCGTCGTCCAGCGAGTCCAAGAAGCCCAGGATCGACTGCAGCAAGGCGAGTAGAGAACCCTAGTATAGGGTTTAGGGTTTAAATATATTTTTGGGGAATTAGGGTTTGGGGTTCGCTACTGTAAGATTCCTTAAAGATACCCATTTATAGAATCCTATAGAGAGCCGTAAAGGAGACCCAGGTATAGAACCCCATGAACCAGGTATAGAACATTTTCACCCCTTGCAAGAACCGTAGTGTAGAAGCGTGTCGATCCCGTACAGAGCCCTAGTACAGACAATGATGCTACCAAATGACTCCTATTCTTAGGCGCCCTCAGGTTGAGCCTGAGGAGCTTCCGAAGCCGATACTATAGGATCCGCTGTTAACCTTTAAGCTGGCGGGCCTGACAGCACCCCGACACCCGGGAGGATCTAGAAAGTAGATCCCCTAGTTTGGGGCCCTATACTGCTAAGGGTACTTTATAGGAACCTCCATCAAGAGATCTACTTTTTGGATCCTCCCGCGGGTCTGGTTAGAAGCCCAAAAGTTGGAAACCCAATAGCCTCAATCCGTGAGAGTCGCAAATCCCGACACTAACCGTCCTTAATCCGATTTCCAACTTTTGGGGGTTTACTGTAGATCAAGCTGCGACAAAGAGATCGGGGTGATCTTCGAGTGGGTGCTTGAGCAAACCTTGCAGAGTCGTATTACCCTGAACCCCAGATGGCTGATCCCTAGACCTCAAGTCCTAGATTACCCCCAAGAATCCGACTGTGAGCGCGGCAAGCCTTCAACAGCGAATGAACACGAATGACCTTTTGTCCAAGACCCTCAAAGCTCTACAGCTGAAGCTGTAAGCGAGTCTAGAGCCTGCCACCTGAACTATCATCCGTCCCCGGGTTTCAGATAATGTAGGAACCTGATTAAGAAACCCTGGCCCGATAACCCCAAAATAGTAGGGTTCATATAAGGAACCCTAACAAAGGCCCAGGGTTTTCTAATCGGGTCCTACATTAGTAGTCAGCGCCTCTCGCCAGGCCTTTCGCCCGCTGGAACGAGCGCAGACTCTGGAGCACTCCTCCATTCCAATCCCGGCATCAACTCCCGTCTCATCCCTGCCACCCACCACGGACGACAAGGTGGGCCATTGATCTCTGAGAGTTTTGTAGGGTGCTTGAAAGAAGGTGGTCCCCAAGAAGGTCATCTGTCCCTCTTTCGCATCAGACACCCTCCCCTTTGAGCTCGTACGTGCTGGGTAAGTTCAGCGTTCGCGGTTTCGGGTTTTGCAGTTTAGGGCTGTTAGGGCTTTCGGAGTTTAAGGGCTTTTGTGGTTAGGGGTGGCGCAGCTGAAATGAGGGGCCATGGTCTGCGGGTACCTGGGATTTCTTGTGTGACAATGCAAAGTACATGATCCCCATGTACAGCACTACAATGTCACTACAGTACGGCGGTGTAAACAACTGTCACGACCACAGAGACAGGAGTTCAAAAAAAAGACTCCAGAAGCTGCATAAACCTCATTTAGATATCTATCTATATCTGTTGGGTACTGCCACCACTCCAGTTGAATATTATTTGTAACACAGATAAAAAAGGCCCTTTATAGTGGTCCTATTATGGACCGCTACAGCGTGGGGGCAGTACCCAATAGATCTGCGTACAAAACTCATTGACCCTTCTTACTCCAAGCCACAGAAAGCCAGAGTTGTGCAGGTCCGCCTGCCTTTAGCAGCATCACAGACGTCTGCAGCCGGGACAACTGCTACTACTTCGGGGGATGTCCAGCGACAGTGGTGACCAGGTTGCGTCACATGGGGTATAGTAGAGGTTTTCTATGGAGGTCTAAATCATCCTTTATCGTTCAAGTATCTAGTCCTTTCACAAACACGCTACAACCCACCCAAACCCTGTTCTAAAAATCAAGGCCCCTATACTAGACCTCCAAACCCTTCGAGGAACTCTGTCCCACTTCTAGGCCACTGTTTTCAAATTTCAAGGGGCTGCGGCTCGCCGGGATTCCGCACAGCCGTGCCCGTAATGGTCTACCTTAACCCTGAATAACCTGCCTTTTTAGGGTTCCTTACTATGATTTCCTTATATACGTCGTGACACCTTGTCCCAAAATTCAGAGGCAGCGAACGAAACAGCCCTGAGGGGCTAGATAGCTACAACAATCCTAAGTCAGCTCTTACAGGAAAGCAATAGCAGCCCCAAGACCCTGCTTTCCTGGCTTCTTGCTCAGGAGTTTAAGTTAAGTTACCCTAATAGGGATCTGAAGTAAATAAAATGGATTCCTTATTATGGTAGTTTTTCGAAAAATCCCTTAACAAGAATCCAGTCTCAGGCATTCTGTGCGAGTTTTGACTATGGCCTTCCATGTCGTTCTCAGGGGTGTCGTAAAGTTCGAATTTAGGGTTAAAGGTTGAGGGTCTGTAGGGTTTAGGTTTTATGCTTTAGGGCTTTTGGGGTGTTAGGGTTTAGGGCTAGGTTTTGCACTGGATTGTGAGAGCTGCCAAGACTACGACTAAGGAACGATGGCTCAGGCATGCCGGCATGTCTTCCCTTTGCTTGAGGCTTCTTTCGCAGTGCTAATGCGAGGTTGAAGGCTTCTCGGCCTTAGGGCAAGGGTTTGGGGATTTGTGGTTATGGTTTTTGGTCAAACTACAGCAGGGGGCGCTATAGACCGAGGTTCCTCTGTAGGTCCCATCGTTGTGTGAGAATCAGGAGTGCAACCGAGGGTTGTAACTGGATGGGTAATGACACCATACAATAAAGTTCATCTCACAGTTGCCACTGAAACTCAGAAAGAAAGCCCAAAAGCCATTCGAGAATCGAAGCCGCAAAGGAACGACGGATTCGGAAGAAGGAGCATGTGGGGTAAAACTGCTGACAGCGCAGGAACGACCATAAAGATTTGTATAACGATATCGCAGGTCTCTCTCCATGTCTTCACGTCCACCTGGACAAGTGCTAAGAGAACCCGCAGCACTGGCCTCAAAGCCTTAATTAACAGCCCACACGGATCGATAATATGAAACTAGAGCTCGGAATAGCCAGCAAGAACAACGCATGTTCCGTGATTTTGCCAAGTCATGCTACCAAAAGCACGCAAGCCCCTAAACCTAAAGCCTATAGCCTCAACTCCGAAACTCTTAACACGCGGATCTTTGGGCCCGAAACGCAGATCCACTACAATGCGCAAGCTTCAGTGCCATTTTATCGGGGTTACAGGGAATTATGCTGCGATAGTAGTCCGCCATATTCGTTTCTTAGTGTAGATACTACTGTTTTGAAGATAGTTCGAGGTCCTCCTATTGAATCCTTATGGAGCCAGTAATTCTGCAACCTGTTCCTCTGCCCCAAGCCAGATGCCCGGGGTACCGTTGTGGAGAAGCTGCGCGATCGCTTGGATTCCTTGCGAGATCCGAGGCCAGGTCGCTGGGGTTTGGAGTACCATACTTGAATACTATCTTTGGTACCTGTTCCTTAAAGGAGCCATTATGAAACAGAAGTCTATACTTTTTCTCCCTGGCTACTTCAGAGTCCAGGCTCTTTTCGAAAAAACAGTGTTAGGGCTTAGGGTGCAAAGAGGGTTTAGAGAGGAAGAGGGGTTTAGGGATTTAGGTTTAAGGGTTTAGGCTTTGTGAACATTACGGTTGTTGTAGGCGGGACAAACCCCTGCCAAGGCCTGCCTTCAACAGTCTGCGGTATAACTTCCCTCAGAGCCACTGTGGCTACACAGATCCGTATAGTTTATGGCTACGGCCTGAATTCGTGTGGCTGTTCAGTTTTGTGAGGTTGACTATAAACCTCCTAGCCTCGTCCCGAAATCCGAACCCCTAAACCCTAAACCCTCCTAAACTTAGACCCTAAACCTTAAAAACCAAAAACAAAAACCCTAAACCCCTAAACTCAGACCCTAAACCCTAAACCCCTGGACCCCTAAGCTTAGGCTTAGACCCCTAAACTCCTAAACTCAGAGCCTAAACCCCTGGACCCCTAAATCCCTAAACCCTAACCTGAGACCCTAAACCCCTGGACCCCTAAACCCCCAAAACTGAGACCTAAACCCCTAGACCAAACGCTTAAACTCAGACCCTAAACCCTTCAACTCAGAGCCTAAACCCTAAACCCCTAGACCCCCAAACCCCTCAACCCCTAAACTCAGAGCCTTAACCCCCAGACCCCTAAACCCTTAAACTCAGAGCCTACACCCCTGGACCCCGAACCCGACACCCAGCTCAGGCCCAAGGACCTCGACTTGGCGAGATGCGGTCATGAGCTGCGCCTTGGGGAGGACCTCGGTTTTTGTCTAAGTACCCAACGGCCCCATAGTAGTTCCTTTTTGGGGGTTCATATATAGAATCCTGTAATGTAATCCCCAAAAGGAACTACTTTGGCCATAGTAGTCCCTTTTTGGGGATGAGCTGCGCCTTGGGGAGGACCTCTGTTTTGCGCAATTGCTTAGTGGCTGACCCTTAAGGGTCCAAGTATTCAGTGTTTTAAACACTTCTGTGTTTTTCAGGTACGAAAAACCACGAATAAGGACTACTTGGGGGAGGACTTCTGTTTTGTGTAATTTCTTACCCATAGGCCCCATAGTCGTTCCTTGTTGGGGTTCATGTGTAGAATCCTACAAGGTAATTCCCGAAAGGAACACTATGGGGCCTGACTATGGGCAGTGGCTGAGTAGGTAACCCCCTAAGATTCGGTTTAGGCTCAAGCGGGTTGAAAAGGGATTTCTGAGGCCAGCTTGCCCGAGTCTCTACCAGAGCAGGCGGCCGTTGAAGGAATCCCAAGCAAAAACCGAAATTCCCGAACGTTTGCATTGTGCTGAGCTGGCAGGACGTGCTGTATTTCCCGTTCCCGCCAATGCCTCCTCAGTGCCAGGCGCTGCACAAAGCCTAGCATTCTACCGGGCTTGAGAATGAACATGTTGTTCCTTTAAGGGCCCCCTCAATCATTGCTTAAGACTTCCGTTTAGCGCTGGGTTCCGTCTCTATAGGCCGAGAAGTATAACATCGGAAAATACTGCAGGTGGACTAAAAGGCGATACACACGGTTGATGATAGAATCCCTGCATTACCTCAAGGACCCTAAACGATGGGAATTATGGTATATTCCTTATTATGGGTAATGCAGGATTTGCATCATCAACCGTAGGTGTATAAACCTTGCACCCTGCACCCTAAATAATGAGGTTTGTATGAGACAGGGTTGGCTATTTTCAACGAGCGTCTGGGGTTGCTCCAGGGCTAAAGGGGTTTTTAAAGTTCGAAGGTCTTCCTTAGATTTAGACACTACAGTAGAAGCCCAGAAGTTGGAGACCCCATAGCCTCAATCCTTAAGAGCACTCCCAGCACTGTTTGGCCTTAATCTGGTTTCCAACTGTATGGCGTTTACGGTAGGTTCTAAACCCATGCCTTCAAACACAAAACCCGGAGTCCTATACACTCTTGAGGATGAAACGGCTGCAGAGTAACCCTGTCTGAGGATGAACGTGGCGTGCCCTGGAATCCGACAGGGCGGCCTTGGTGGATGAGGCCATCGAGATGCTCAGGGACCAGGACCGAGAAATCGCGTGCTGAGCCGGCTGAGGATGAAAAAGCTGCGAAGTCCCCATCGATGATGCAGCCGAACACTACGGGGCATCAGCTTAAGGCAATTCGCTTCACGACAGCAGGCGTGCTGCCAAAAGATGCTTGTCCCCCGCCCTCTGCAGCTGCAGTGTCCAAGTTTCTTCGGAGTCCGTCGAAGTTTTTTGTGAAACTTTGGACTTTGTCAGACGGAGACATCCGGATGGCGGGGCCACGACAAAGCCCACCAAGCTGGCTTCAAGAGAGAAGAAGAAAGACAGCCGCAAGTGAGCGAGCCACTTTTGCCTGCGGACTTCGTGCAGCCACAGTCGGGCCGTGGTACATCTGCTTCCGCAGGTTGCCCCAGGTTCGTCTAATGCTCTTCAATTCGACGATCGATGTGGGAGTTTTCGAAAATTAGGCTACCTTATCTGCGGGTCCTTATTATAAGATTATAAGGCATAAGGATCCCACTATTTAGGGGACTATATTAGGGTCCCATTTTTGGAAATTCCCAGGTGAGTCTGTTGGTGTTAAAGAGAACCCTCCGATTCGCATAATCCCCAGATAGGTCGGAAGCCCGAAAGCCGTCAGGCTTCAAAAGCGTAGCCCCATAATCCCTCTCAAGGTCACCTTACCAGAGCCGTTATGATTTTTAGACAAGGGAACCTTACCAGAGCCGTCAGAGCCGTTATGATCTTTAGACAAGGGAACCTTACCAGAGCCGTTATGGGTTTTTAGACAAGGGAGGTCTTAGCCCCAAACCCCTCCTGCTCCTCCTCCTCCTCCTCCTACTACTACTACTACTACAACTACTACTAGACCCACCCTAAACCCTAGGCGGGATCATGGAGGGTAGCTGGGAGATCAGACAGATCTCCAAAGCCTACCATAGACGCCTAGATTAATATCAACATTATTCCTTAGGGTTCCTTATAACAATAACAATAACAATAAGAATATTAATAAACATATATTATTGTTATAACTACAAGTATAATGTTGTAAAGGAGCCCCAAACCCTATTCTCATTGCTGAGGCCCTTAAATTAGCTGCCAAGAAGAGCAGCCTATGAACGTCCCTGTACTAGGTCCTCGGTGTCCATTTGTGATGATTTGTAGTTGAAGATGTTCGTTTGGCTGATGACTTCCTAAACGGAGTAGAGTAGAGAACATGCGATACCCTAAACCCTGAACCTTAAACTCTAAACCTTAAACTTCATAAGCCCTAAATCACGACACCTAGAGTCACGCAACCCAATGTAGGGGTCGAAGATTTGTCAGTCATGTTCCCTGCTTGTTTTGAACGTATCTGTGGTTTAGACACAACGGCACTTATTATTCCATTCTTATGCGCAAAATCCTAAGCCTTAATGCCTACAATCCCCCGACTCCCGAGCCCGAAATCCTGAATACTTCACCAGTCGCCTCCCACTGAATTCGCAGGTTGCTGCGTATGCCGTCAGGGCTTGTGAGCGAGGGGGCATCGTCGGGGTTGCCCAGTAAAAAACAGGGCTTTAGGGTTTGGGCAGGGTTCCTTGAAGGGGTTTAACAATATTACGATTAAGTGTTGCGATGACAGTTGAGTATTGGTATCTTGACAATTCAAACAGACCTGGAAGAGTATCATTAGATGATCACCGTTAGAATCGTTAGCAATTCTTGAGGCTTCTCTATTCGGCCTTTTGAGAGGACTTGGAGGTGTAGGTGTGCAGAGTCTGGGGGCTTTAGGGCCTGAAATTTCCAGAGTCTGAGACTTAGGATTTCGTGCCTCGGGGCATGGCTTTAGGGTTTGGGATTTAGGGGTTTAGGGTTGAGGGTTTTGGGGTTCAACATCGTGGGCTTTGGGGCTCTGAGCCCCTGTCAACAGGCAGGTTGTGAGCACGTTTCCAGGTGTTGCAAGTAGTGACTACCCATAGGCCCCATAGTTCCTTTTGGGGGGTTCATATTTAGAATCCTATTATAAGGTATCCCCAAAAAGGAACTACTATGGGGCCTATGCGTATACCCCAAGGGTCCAAGCAGCTAATAATCATATTCTCTCCTAGATAATCGTATGAACCTACATAACTACTGTCCTGAACCCGAATCCCAAGTATTATTGGGTCTTTTGGACCCTTGGGGGATAGATGCAGGGGTCGGAGGTGCTATAGTAGTCAGTATCATTTGCTCTCCTCTTCTTGTCCAACCCAGCTCTAGTTCCAAGGGACCCTAAATTCGGGTAGGGTAGGGTAACCCGACTACTCCATTCTGCCGTACTCTACCCTCCGATCCTCCTCTATGCCCTACCCTACCCTACCCTACCCTGCCCACCCTACCTACACCCCCTGCTTTTCTGAACGTAAATGAAATCTTCGCCCTAAGCGCCTTGAGCCCCAAGTTCTTGAATCATCAACCCTCGACCCCTCCAAGCCTACACCCTAAAACCCCGAACCCAGGCCCCTCAACCCCAAAACCCTATCCTCTACACCCTACCTCTAGCCGAAAAGACCTACCTTTCTAGGGTTGCTCATTATGATTTCTGTATATAGCTCCTTAAAAGGGTCGGTCTTTTCGGCTACAGGTAAACCTCGAAGCCCTAAACCCCGAAACCTCTCCACCCTCCGAGTTCCTGAGGCCATGCTCCAGTCGCCTACCGGCCCGTCCCTGAGAAACAGGGCTAAGCACGGGTTCAGGATAGTTAGATCGCTTAGGGGTACTTACATATTGTTGTTCTATGTTTGGTTCTGATATTGCCTAAGAAGCAGCAAGAAGCAGCGAAAAGTTCAGTTTTTTTTGCTGGGGCTTCAGAACAGTTCGATAGTTTGTACTATCTAAACGGAGTGTGTAGTGTAGTGGCATGTATTCTAACGTGCTTTTTGTATTGCAGCGCAGTGTCATATTGAACAATGTAATGTACTGCACTAGGTGGAACTGCAATGCAATGCAATTGAATGGAATAGAATGGAACGCAACGCAGTAACCTATGAAACACCATGTACGTGTGCATGCCTGCACATGCGCATGTTGCTTCTGCACACACCAAGCATCAAACGTTTGTAGTCTCCCGCCGGAAGCCGGTAGCCCTAAGGGCCAACGGTCCGTGGATATTAGCTTTTTGGGGATTAGGATCGCGGTAGTGCAGGTGTTGAATTATTTTTTGGGGGGGGAGTGTGTACGATTATCGGGTACCTGGACCCTTAATCGGCTTTCTCTGTTAACGAGATAGAGGTATCAAGGTTTCTGTAGATAGATACACATGTGCAAGCAAAACAACGCAGTTGGCAGCGCATCATATCGGACCTGCTGTCTCGAGCAGGATCCTTTCCACGGCCCCTTGAAGCGCTCATCGGGGAGTTAGGATTAGGGGACCCTCGAGGATATAGACCCTCTCAGGAAGGCCCCTTTTAAGAGAGCCAGAAGTAGGGTTCAGAACCTTTAAGGGGTTCCCCTAATAATACTACCCATCATCGATCTTATGATAAGAACCAAAAAAGCTTGAAAGGAGCCCCAGTTTGGAGAACCATCGACATCAGGGCGAGTCCTTGAACATTCCAAGCTTTGTGACTATCGGGGCGATGGAAAACCCTATTCATGTGGGCTATGTTGTCAGAACCAGTGAATGAGCTCCCCCCCTGAAAAAACCATTGTACCTTAATTGGGATTGTAAGTAGTTTATGGTGTAGTTACCCTAATATTAACCTTAGTTCTACGTCCCATGATCCTTGAAGCTCGTGGTCATTTTAAAGGCCGAAGTCCTCCTTTCTTTGAGCTTTAGGCACCGGAAAGAGTTTGGCCCTTCTATGTTCGACACTGGCCTGGCAGAGGAGGCGCAGTGCTTCAGCGGGGTGTATCGCATGCTGAGTATAGAAGTTCCCCCAGATGTATGGTACCCGCGTCTTTGGTCACAACTTTAACGATTCAAGCAGGTCCCAGTCTGTTAAAAGAAATAGCATAGCCAGCAAAAGGATTGCCTACAGGGTTTAAGTAGGGTTTGGAGTTTAGGGCCCAGGGTCCAGTCCAGACAGACCCATGCAGAATCCATTACAGTCTTCTTAGACCCCGAAAGACGTCAACAACCCTGAATGCTTCGATGTCAGGTATGTTTATCTTATAACCGTAGAGGGAGGCTACAGTTTCTGGGCAACTGAGAATAACGTGGAACGTGAAATCTGGCCCGTGGGATATAGGCATGAGGTGACTTCGGATTCAGCAGTACACAGTTTCTTCAGCTCAGTAGTAGCAGTTTAACAAACCTTGACAGCCCCTAAATTGTACATTACCATTATGATTATGCTTCCAAATAGCTTTGTTCTGAACCCTCAGCCCTAAAGCCCTAGGCTCTGAATTCCAAACCGTCATATGAAAGCCCGTGTATTTCATCCTCGAACAGCCGAGCCTCATAAAGCTTGCCCCAGGCGATTGCAAGCGGTGGGCTCTGCTCCGCAGATTCTCTATGGTGCACCTGAAGCGGCAATGGAGCCTACATCCTGAGCCGATACCAGCCCGATGCATACAGACCTACATATACATTTATAATGTACATGCAGGCATACAGACAGATACATAGACAGACACCGACGGACGGACGGACAGACAGCCAGCCATAGAGAGATAGCACAAGCCCCGAGTCGAGCGTGGGTAGTTTCCAGACCTACAGCCCGAAGGGTCCTTCGACCTGGTGATTAGCCATAGGCCCCATAGTAGTTCCTTTTCGGGATAGGATTGTTGGCTGCTGGGACCCTTGGGGTATGCCCACATAGGCCCCGTAGTAGTTCCTTTTTGGGATTTCCTTATAGAATTCGACATATGAACCCCAAAAAGGAATTACTATGGGGCCTAGTGATTAGGAGCCAGGGACTAAGAAAGTAGCGCTTAAACTTTTCGGGGAGTGTGGGGCTATGAGGCGCTAGGACCTTTCGGACTCTGAGCCCGGGATTCGGAATCAGCCCCTCAATTTATATGGGAATTTCCGAAAATTAGGGGTACCTTATTTTGGGGTCCTTATAATACGGATCCTACTATTTAGGGTCCTATATTAGGGTCCCCTATTTTCGGAAACTCCCATGTCAGGGAGCCAAACAGCACATAAGCATAAGCATTCTATCGGGATATCCCTACCTCATTGGCCTTCCTTGTAAGGGGGGGTCCTTGTTTGTCTTACCCTGAAGAGACGGGGTTTCAAGGTAGGAGATACCCGAGTAACTTCGGGGTTCTCTAAGGATCCCTTGTAGCCTCCACCCTCTCCTAAGAATCCTGTACCTCCGCCCAAATCACACCACCTCTTCCCAAAGCCCTAACCCACAGACCAGAGCTTCAAGCTGCAAGGTACGGACGCATGCGCAGCTGAGCCAGATCGTGGCAGAGCTACGCAAATCTGCCTACAGGCGCCCATCCATCGATTTGGGCGTCGGCATGAAAACCTCAACCCCGTATGCCACACGTAATCCCTAAGCTAACCCTTGACCGTGGCAAATCCTAGAGAACCTGACAGAAGGCACTCCGACAGACCGCAGCCCCTTGACCCAAAATCCAAAGCCCTCGCCCAAAAGCATCGACTTTCCCTTTTTTGCATACTTCAGGCATGAGTCCTGAGAACTAAACTCTGAACGAACCTCGTGGATCCCGAACACTGAACCCCAATCTTAAACCCCACAACCACGAGATGCCAGAACCTAAATTCCAAACCTGTAAACAAGCTGAAGCCCGGAACCTCATGTTCTAAATTTCCGTTGAACCCTGATAGAACCCTTCTCATCAAGCCCAGCTTCCTACGTGGCCGGTTCCGCACCAGAAACCCTGTATCAACCTGAAAAGATCCATATTCCTGTGACCTATCAAGCTATATTATAGGCTGTGTAACTAGGCTTAGAGCAGTATTCCAGTTGCAGGTGGTGGCTCAGCCTTTAGTGCCTACAGAACCCTGCTGAAAGAAAGGCCTCGGATGGCTGTGATCGGCAGCCGGGACCAGCTTTGCACGAACGGCCTCGCAACCAGACTTTTCGGGATCTGTCGTGTAAGATGTTGTGGTTGTTTTTTTTGAGAGGGGGGGGTTGAGTTGAGGGGTGGGGCCGCTTTGACGTATCTGTATGTATCGATGACACTATATATCATTGTGTGCATTTTGGGTGCAGGGCTTTCAGGGTCCAGTGTGTTGGGGTTTGAACCCTAAATCCGCAACGACTTCGAACTTCGAACTGTCAAGAACTCGAAGCCACAGCTTTCACCGGAATACCATGTGCGTAGTTCCCTACAATAGGGCCCATTTCTAAGTCCTCCAAATACCACGACACCCTTATAAAAAGATTAATACCCATTCTAAATTATATCCAAGTGCTTATACGAAAATACACGCCGCCAGGGTGTGCCATACTGTAAAAAAACCCTACGGTAGAACGCCATTTCTTACAGGCCGCCGTTGAGACCCTGAAGCCCCAGGGACCAGACGGGTGTAGTCCCGCTTAGGGCATATATGCAAGACCAACAAAGCCCGTATGAAACCCTACAAAACCACAGAAACCCGGCATAAAGCCACATACATAAGTCTTCCGACAACCAGGTAAAAGCGCAGGCAGCCCAGCGGCAGGCCTTTCGAGGGGCGGGCATGGGCTTAGGGTTTCGGTTTGGGTTTCACTAAGTTTTCCAAAACCCAATATTTGGGATATTTTGATAGCATAGGTCAGCCTTTCAAATCCTTGAAGCCCTAGCTAAACCCTAAACCCTAAACCCTGATATAGACTTTGGGTCCCAAAAGGCTTTAACTATGAGTGTCCTTTGATCCTTTGATGTATGATTCTAACACACAGCATAAGGACGGTTTGAGAAGAAGCACCATCGCTGCTCTTGCAGTTTTGGGGTTTAGGGCTCGCCGTCCACTGACACTTTGACGAATGAGCATGGGCTGCACAAAGGGCCATGAGTCCTTAAACTTGTTCATGATGAGCATCGGCATCAATGGAATGAACGTTTCTACGCCTTAATCTCCATGTTGTTTGTAGGCTGTATGTTGAGACAATGCATGCCACAATGCATGCCAGCACCCATATGAACCAAAGCCGTGAAGCCTGGAGATGTGGAAGCTGTCCAAACCCAATTAAACCCGAAACCCTAAACCGGAAACCCTAAACCCTAAACCGTAAGCCCTAAACCCTAAACCTAAACCCTAAACCCTAAAACCCAGAACCCTAAACCGTAAACCCCAAAGCCTTGACCCTGCAACAAAGGAAACTGGGCCCTAAACCCCTAAACCCTGAACCCTAAACCGACCACATACTATAGGGGCCTAAATAATTGCCAAAATACTAATTTGGGGGTTCCTTATGATAATTGTACAGTATAAATTCACACCAAAACCCCATTTCAATTACAGAGGCCCTTCTATGAAACCGACACTCCGCTTTTAGGTGGCCTTGAGTCTGGCGTGTCGCCAGGCGCTCTGGGTCGCAGAGTTTGGATGTTGGGGATTTCAGATAAGCATAAGCAGTTTATAGGGATATCCCGACCTTAGTGAAGGGGGTTTATACGGGATATCCCTATCCTAATCTTTGCTTATGTGCTTTTTGTATGCCCTATCAGGGTTGCGGGTTCAGGGTTTTGCGGTTTAGGGTTTTACGGTTTAGGGGTTCAGGTTTCAGGGTTGTGGATTCAGGGCTCTGCGGTTTAGGGCTTTACTGTTGAGGCGGTCAGGTTTTAGGCTTGTGGGTTTAGCATTTTACGGTCTAAGGGTTTTGGGTTTAAGGTTTAGTGGTTTAGGGTTTACGGTTTAGCATGGTTTTGGGAATTAATTTAGGGTTTGCGGTTAAGGGGTTTGGGGTTAACGGTTTAGGAGTTGAGGGTTTACGGTTTAGGGCTTCGCGGTTTGC
Source organism: Symbiodinium sp. CCMP2592 (assembly GCA_905221615.1). NCBI lineage: Eukaryota > Dinophyceae > Suessiales > Symbiodiniaceae > Symbiodinium > Symbiodinium sp. CCMP2592. Next base: position 1,533,959 of record CAJNDT010003112.1, on the reverse strand, counting down.
TAATGTTTGGACAGCCGTTGCTCATTTGATTGTCTAATATGATCATCACATGCTTGGACCCTTCTGGTGTGGCTTCAGGGTTTTTGGGCGATGCTTGGGCCTCGGGATATGCCCCTCCACGTTTATCTGTATGATGTGACGACCTCTTTGGGGCCCTGCAGATAGCCCGATATTATGCTATATCCGTGCTCTGGCAACCCAGCATCACGGGGACTCAGCTACTCCAGGGTGGTGCCTCTCAAGATTCCAGATTTCCGGGCTTGTCTCAAACCCTAGCCCTAAACTCTAAGCACTACCTAAACCCCCAAAGTAGGTAAGATAATGGCCCAAAACCTATACAGGGCTGCTATATTCTACACACTTCCGGGGTCCAGGTAAGCCCGAAGTGAGAGGCTTCTCTAGCTGTGGGCTTCCTATGATGGGCTTCTGGGCAAAGATGACGGCCGCTCGCTTCCTTTGCCAATCTCTGCCTCGCGACATGTAAGCTCGGCGCAGACCCAGACCCCAAGAATATCCAAAAAGGTAGATCCTCCGATTCAACTCGGGCCCCTACGCTATGCATGGCTTCTTGTGTTAGGAATTCGCTTTTTAGATCCTTAAAGGGGTCAGGGGAAGAGAATTGCCTTCGCCCGCAGGGTGAAGCACTCCATAGAATCCCCAAGGGTCCAGAGGACCCAATAATCAGGTATGTTGAGGGTTTACAGGGTTTAGGGTTCCAACAATGAAGTGTTTGGGTTTAAGATAGTCGTTTATGTAGGATCATATTTAGGCGAGTATATGAGTATTAGCTACTTGGACCCCTTGGGAATCTCGAGCTCCGACTGCGCCCGCTCATGGGGGTGTCAAGTCAAGCATACTGTGGCGCCGAACACGCGACAGTTCAACACAAGATGAGAAGTTGCTAGGGTTTTAGGAATTGGGTCTACTGATAGGGTTTAGGCAATGTCGCGACAATTTTTTGATGGAGGTAAGGGCTCGTCGAGGAAGCATGATGTATTTCTGGAGTCTCCTGTGTAGCAAAGGTGGCGATACGTGTGATTTTTCCAACGCTCTCCATGACCCCTCCCTCCGTTGTAGAATCCCCCATATGGCTTCGAAAGGCGGCGCGCCAGGCGGTTTCGCGAAATCGTGTTGCCGGCGACTGTGGCTGCGAGCTCTATGCAGGTAGGAGACTGAGTTTAAGGAGTTAAGGTTTAGGATTTAGGGTTCATTTCAAGAGCCATAAGAGTTAAACTTCCGCAGTTCAAGATAATGGGCCCAGGGCGCCGGAGAGTTCCTGCTGGGTTGCTTTTAAGTTCAGGTGTCAGGGCTCTTTACTTTGAGGGTCTTATCTAACGGCGTTCTTTTGGTACTGATTAAGGGAAAGTGGTGTTTTTGCCAGCAGCAGGAGTACATAGATGCAAGACAGGAACTGCAACCCTGTAATTAACCCGCTAGTGGGGCAAGTGTGCTTCTGGCTTCCTGTAACATTGTAGATAGGATAGAGTCCACCAACTTCTTCGTCATCCCAACAGTAAGGCTCCTTTTAGCCCAATGCCCTATCTAGCACGGTCTTTCGGCCCAAAGACTCCAGAAAATAACTCATGGAGCCTTGGGGTAAACCACAGAGCCTGAAGTCTAACTCGTAGGTAAGAGCTGGTCTCAAGGAGTTCCCAAAGCACCATCCCTGCACCTTACACTGTGAGGTACAAGACGCTGTAAGATACTGTACAATACTGCGAGATTCTCACGCATGCAAGAGTCAGTTTCGATGTTTAAAGGTACTCCAAGATGTCGAAGGCCCATGGGGTTGCGAGTGTGTGTAGGATTCGATTCCTCTCGAACAGCCGCGTTGCCACGGCTTGTGGTGAGGCCTCGGCAGTGGGCGATTTGCGGAGCGTCTCCATGCTCCTCTGATGTGAGCTTAGGGTGTTAGGTGGATTTTCGGCTTTCATAATGTTCTGCGTAGTGGAACTTGTGTTTCTTTGGGGATGTTTTGGTTTGGGGTTTGCAAGCTGTTCATAGCTTTTGATGCGACGTGGCCCCAGGCATGTGCTTTATGCTGGAAAGTAGCTATAGCTGTCGGTAGTTATGTAAGTGCGTCCGCATGTATGCATGGGTTCCGGTTTCCCATACTAACTTCTCTACGAAGACGTGGCATGCGCGGCAGCATGTTTGCATGTTTGGTGTTAGCATGAAAGTAGGCATGCACATGTGTTCTTTCCACCTGTAGGTCTTTCCGCGTGTTCGTTCATGAGCTCGCATGTGTGTGTGTGTGTATATGCATGCAGATGAGCATTTCCGTGTGTGCCCATGCATCTGCATGTAGAGTCGTCATCCAGCTGGGGACCACGATGATGATGATGATGATGGTATGACGGTGGTGGTGATGGTGGTGATGGTGATGATGCTTATGATGGCGTTACTTTGTTCGATGATGATTGTCTCCATGGTGACGATGATTATGATGATGCTAGGTCAGGAAGAAGATGATGAAAAAAGGCAATGACGTCGAACAGAGTATTGAATTGATATGCAGGCCTGCTAGGTCCGTACATCCTAGAACGGTTCTGTGCATGAGTAGCACCGAGAAGAGAGAGATGGCTAGCAGCAATATGAAGCACAGTGTTGACAATATTAGGCGAAGCAGGGAGTCCTTACGGCGACCACCCTTTGTTGATGAACACTCTTCAGCCATTGTAGTACTGGTGCAGTGCTGGATAAGCGCATAACACCAATATAGTTTCGGAGTACATCCTGAGACCGTATGCTGGCTCCGGTCTGAGGACCAGTGCGGACAGGGAGGTCGGATCTGGGATGCCGCTTGGCAGCGACAGATGGGCCACTTTTCCCTAAACCCGAAACCCCTAAACCCTGAACCCTAAACCCGAAACCCCTGAACCCTAAACCCTAAACCCGAAACCCCTAAACCCTGAACCCTAAACCACACCCTAAGATGGAGTGGTGGATGCCCAAGACGCCGAAACAGTGTAGCACCCAGTCGCCCGAGCATTTACGTTTCAAGATATCTAATCCCCAAATCAGAAGGACCCGTAGGGGGGTGGGGGGAGGGGGGAACGGGGCCTCAATACCTGCAATGAGGCCGATTTAAGGAATATCTAATCCCTACCCTGAGGCTCCAGAGTAGGTCCTTTTGGCGGCTCATGTTTAGAATCCCTAAAAGGTAATCCCAAAAAGGAGCTATTATGGGGCCTCTGAGTCTTTGCATATTTCAGCCGCACCAGGGACTGCACGCAATTTGGACGGTAAGCTGCCGGCGGGTTCGGGAGGGGCCCAGCCTGCAGATTCGCCCCGAATGGGAGTTTCCGAACCTGGGGGACCAAAGCACCCTATATAGTCTGGGCTTTGGAGTACCATACTTTAATACGTTTTTTCTTAAAGGAACCATTATGAAGTCAAAGTTTATACTTTTGCTCCTCGGTTACTTAAAAGCCCAGTTAGCAGGATCCTTACTATAAGGACCCCCCCAAAAGAAGACACCCCCAATTTTCGGAATTTCCCAAATGTCCTTGGTGGAAAGGGTTTGGGTGCAGCTTTCGGGTCCCAGGTAGACTGGGGTGGGGAAAGGGTGTGGACATGCTAATATAGGAGCCTCAATTAATCACCGATACTATTTGGGGGGTTCCTCAATATAAAGTTCAGTATAGTATAACAAACCCCCAAACCCTATTCTAACCTTTAAGGCCCCTGTGTTATATGGCTGTGGCAGGCGTTCAGTTCAACCCCTGTTGGCGTGCAGAACCTTTTTGCGAAGTAGGTGTGTAATATAGGGGCCGTAATAATTACCTATACTCAATTGGAGGGTTCCTTACAATATTTTTTATTGCCCCCAAAGCCCTATTCTATTTACCATAAGGTCCCTCCTTTAAGCCTTACACCACAACTCCTAGACCCTACGGCCCAGATCCCCTAAGACCAGAACAGACTGTAAGCCCGAACCCGAGCCAGGTGGCAGTTTCCGAACATAGAGGGCCCTAATGTTGGAAGTCTTTAGGAATATGGACCTAGGCCTTTTCGAGGGGGTTCTCGGGACCCTTAAGAGTCTTACTATAGGTCATATAGCAGGTATATAAGGATCCCCAGGTTAAGGGCCCATACAAGGGCCCATGGTTTCAACCGGAGAAAATAGTAGGAGCCTTATTATAAGGACCCCCATAGAAGGTACCCCTAATTTTCGGAAACTCTCAACCATAACCCCGTTATGGAAACCTTATAGTACCCTTATAGTAACCCTTTAAAGGAACCCTAAGGTACCCCTAATTTTCGGAAACTCTTATAAGTACCCCCAAACAAGGTACCCCCTAATTTTCGGGAACTCCTAGGTCGAGGACCTGACGAAGGTTTGCAGTCGCGGGACAGACCGGGGCTGCTCGTGACTGGTCCTAAAGTTCCCTGCTGTGAGCGTTGAGGAAGGTCGGGGTTTGGGGTAATGGTTTAGGGGTTTTGCGGTTTAGGGGTTGGGGTGTAGGGTTCAGAGTTGTTGCTTTAGTGTTTTAGGCTTGAAGTTGGGGATTGCAGAAAATGATTGTTGTACTTCAGATGAGGAGGATGGAGGTTGTAGCCGTAGCTGCTTCGGGCCTGCTTCACATCTCCGAACCACCACACACTGGGTTCTGGAGTACCATACTTGAACATGTTTTTGGGGACCTGCTCCTCACAGGAACCATTATGAAATACACATCAGAATCTATACTTTCTCCTGCCTGGTTACTGCAGAAATCACCCTGAACCCCAAAACCCTACCCTGGCCTTTCAGGGACCTTAATGTGGGGTCCTTAAAGGGTCTAGGGCCCTAGCTATAAGGTCCCTGGAAGCATAGCTATAGTCTCCAATGCAGCTCCTTTTTTGGGAAACCATAAGACTGGCTAACCAAAAAAAGAACTAGAATGGAGACTATAGGTAACCCTAAACCCTAAACCCTATAAGGTCCGTGGAAGCCCTAAACCCTAAACCCTAAGCTTCAAAGTCCGCAATGAGGTACTACTCATCGCATGTACTCGCTGGCGACGCCGACGCTTGGCGACTGCTTTCCTCCTGCAACCTGAGCCAAAAGCGGGAAATCCCTGTGGTGTAGGTAGGGTGTAGGGTATAATATGTAGGTTTTTAGGGGTTTAGGGGTTTAGTATTTAGGTTTTGAGGGTTTCGGGGTGTAGGGTTAAGGGTTTATAGGCTTTGGGATTTAGGAAATTATAAGGCGTATAGGGTCTATACTATTGTTTCGGGGCTGAGGACGGCAGGCATGAATTTCGGCTGCAGCTTCTTACGAAAAGTGCACTGGTTATTGACCTCGATGATGAAATTATCTCTACCGGATTTCGGCAAACCCCTAACCCCTAAACCCTCTAAGCCCTAAGCCCGCATCCCTAAACCCTCAACCCCTACAGTTTTGCTTAAACCCTCTAAGCCCTAAGCCCGAATCCCTAAATGCCCTAAGCCGGAGTTCAGGACATTGTCTTCTGCCCCCACAACTACATTCTGGATCCGGCCGTTTCGAAGTGCAGACTCTTGGGGCGTTGGGAGCGGAGTAGGAGTTCGGCTTTAGGGGTTTAGGGGTCTAGGGTTGCAGGTCTTGGGGTTGTAGAGTTTTGGGGTTTGGGGATTTCAGGTTGGGCTTAGGTTTTCGGGTTGAGGGTTTAGGGGTGAAGGTGAAGTACAGAGGCCTTATCACATAGAACAGGGTTGGTCGTACATCATAAACCCTTGTATGCCGGCCGTCTACAAGAGGCATTAGTCACAAGCATTCAAACTTCTATAGTGCAGGGCGGGCTATGAGTTTGCAGTTTAAGGCCCTGTGTATTTTTCGGGGCTTTGGCACTAAACCCTGCAACCCTAAACCCTAAACCCCCGAGCTTTGGGGCCCGGAAGATGTGTTATGCCGTGGAGGTCCTTCCTTACCTCCTCGCTGGACTTCTTTCCGATTTTGAAAGCCTCGAAATCTCTTTTAGGGGTTTAGGGTTTAGGGTATTTATGCTAAACAACCGACTAGATAAGGTCGATACTGCCTACACTGCCGTCTCCTGTTTTCTTTTGTTGGATAGAAGACGTCCAGGCCTTAGGCCGCGCCGTGCATCGGCAAAGGCCAGGTTCAGTGCAGGGTTTGCATATGATGCCTGCAGGGCATCAAGGCCTTAAACCCATCCTAAACCATGAACCCTCAACCTCAGTGCTGCTGAACCCATTGAGATAAGATCCAGGGTCGAGAGTTTGGAAGTCTATAGGGTACTGAGGCTCACTGTGGGGATTTAGGGTGTCGGGATCCTAATCTTGGGGTCCAGGGGCGCCTCACGCCTGTTGCAGGTCTGCCGGTTCCGGGGTCACGTAGGGGCGTATATCTAACTACCTATACTATTGAGGGGGTTCCTGAGTATAAGTACAGTATACTTACTTAGCCTATTGGAGAACTTTAAACTTTTTGGCTTTATATATTAGGTCTATCTTAGAAAGTTTATACTTTTTTGGGCCCGGTTGTTGAAGGAGAGAGTATAATAAACAACAAAACCCTATTCTAATTGTTATAGAGGCAGGGTTCAGGACAAAAAACCTTTGACCCTAAAGACGAGACGGTCGCATCGAGAAGTGTAGCAACTTCTACACACCTTAAGCCTTAACCTGCCATATATATATATATATATATGCAAAAGCATAACCTACCTGTCTGTAGGCTGTATAATTGTAAGCCCGAAAATGGAATTCATGTGAACTCTACCCGAAAAGGTAGGTTTTGGTAGGTTAAAAGCCCCGGACCCTAAACCCGAACACCCTGAACCCTAAGGTAAGCTTAAGCTGCTCCAGGATCGCATCATCGAGAGCGTTGGTCGCTGCAAGGCCGGATCATCGTCATCGACGACGCTTGGACATCTGGTGCAGGGGCCGGATGAATTAGCAGAGATGATGCCCCCTTCTGGAACATAAACATATACTATGATAGGCTTGAGGAGTGTGCAGAAAGGGTATTCCGCACCTTTTTGAAGACGGCTATACGGTAACACGCGTACCCTAGAGCCTGTTCCAATCATTCTACAATCTGCTAGGCCCTGAGTCACCCAAGGCCCGAGTTGCGGGAAAGGTCGCTCGCTGGCCCAAATCTAAAGTCACAGCTCCGATAATGCAAGAGGAGGGGTTCAATGCTACTTAGAGGATCATGGGACTTAGTAACTAGGGTTATAATTAGGGCAACTATATTTATAACCCCAATTAAGGTATTTATAACCTTACTTACTAAGTCCCATGATCCTCCAAGTAGAGTGTCGCTTGGTGGGTTATTGTGCTGTAATGAGACGCTGCAGGAACCCCAACGAGTACGAATTTGGTTTCTATTGCTCCCTAGATCAGGGTTTAGGCGTTTGGAGTTTAGGATTTTACTTTGTTGGACAAGTCCTCAGGGGGAATTCTTCCCAAAACGCCATACTGGGGATCGGAATCATCCCCAATAGCATTCTTTGGGGATGTCTTGACTTTGTTTCAACCACTACATTCCCAAACACCCTAATCTAGTTGTTTATCAAGGTCCCTCTGCTAATAGCCCTACAAACCCTAGAAGCCTAAACGCCCTAAACCTTAAAAGCCCTGAACCCTAAACTCTAAACATTAAAAGCCCGAAACCTAGACCCTAAACCTTGAAAGCCCTGAACCCTAAACCCTAAACCCTAATCGCCCTAAACCTTAAAAACCCTGAACCTGCTTCTATTGCACCCCCGAGGAAGCGCACAACCTTGAGCAGGCATGCCGGGAGGCCTGGCATTGAGAAACTGCAGCGATCAGGGGTTTTGGGTTTAGAGTTTATAGGGGTTTAGGGTTTTGGGTGTATTAGGGTTTAGGGTTTGAAAAATTGGGGTACCTTGTTTTGGGGGTCCTTATTATAAGGACCCTACTATTTAGGGTATTATGCTAATGAGGGTCCCCGATACCCTTGTGAGGCAGGCAGTCTTCAAATCTCATTGCCAGAGCTTCGACAAATCTGCCGTGCTCTCAGACAGATGCCGCTGAGGTGGGCTTTGGGCTGGGGGTTTGGGAGTTTAGGGTTCGAGTGCCGGAGAACATCATTTGGCCAATTTGTTGACGTCTATGCCTCAAGATTTACGGTATACAGTTTAAGATGAGGGCTTGGGGTGTAAATGGTATTTCGGGGCTTGATTGGTGGTTATGTGGTGAATGCCGCTAACTCGCTGGCCTGTCAGCTAGAGTATCATTCCAACTACATTACCATGCAGGCGCAAAAAAAAGTATATATACAGAATAAACTAAACCACTAAATCCTTCAGCCCCAACCCCTGAACCCAAACCCTGACACTGTCGGGGTTAGGGCTTCACAACCTCAAACATCATTAAATCCTGAAGACATGCCCCGAAGCACCAACATCGGGCCGACACCAGAGGCTACTATAGTGGCCCAAATAATTACCAGTACTATTTTGGTGGTTCCTTGTTCGAGAAATAGTATAATGGGCCCCACCCTATTCTAATTCTTATAAGGCCCCTTTATTACCTTGCATTGTACGCCGGAAACCCACTGTGGAGGGCCTCCAGAGCTCTAGGGCTCTTGTTTGATTGTGAGAGGAAGTAGAACCCACCGGCAGGATGTCGTGTGGAAGGTGATTGTAACTAAACCAAACCCGGCCCTTGGGGCTATTTAAAAATTATAATGGGGCTTTAACGTTGAGGCCATTTCTAAACTAAAAAGGGTCTACAGTGTTTGTTGTCTGGTGTCATTCTGGTCTCGAGTGCTTGCTTTGGGGTTTGAGCAGATGTCTTCAGCAAAGAGGCTTCGGGGTTGGGTGGGTTCAGGATATGGGCTTTCGATTCTAGGGTTTAAGCCGTTGAAAGCCCTATGAATGTAATTGAGCCCCATAGAATCCACAGGGTCTTGACATTCACCTACCTCCAGCAACTACTGTATACCTTGAGAGGCACGGCGACATGCGCTTTGGCAGTGATGGGAAGAACTTTACGTGTGCACAGGCCAGCTGCTGCAAGTGACAGTTTGGCGGCTGTTTTGGTTTAGAAAGTGAGCCGAGTCTGCCAAACCGTTGTCTGCCACCCGAAACGCACATAAGCATAAGCATTTTATGGGGATATCCCTATCCTAGTTTTTGCTTATGTGCCTTTTTGGGGCCCTATCAACCCTACATGGTGAACCCTGAACCGTTTAGGTTGCAGGGCGAAGCCCTAGCAGTCAATCCCGTGCCGAACATTTCTCATGTCTTCATCGCGCGTTTGATGGAGGCTGCTATTGAGCTGGAGCGCTTGCCAGAGCAAATTGCCAGCTTTCTGGAGGCGAGGACAACATGTCAAAACAAAACAGGCTTCCAGATTCTGGGCATATCGATGTTTATCGGCTCAGTGTTCTGTGCGCAGGTCGTAGTAGACTCAAGACGTTTTGGGTGGGGTATGTGGGGTTGGGCCGCGAGGAGCCTGGCTGTTGCATGAGCTTCGCGAATACGGTGCAACTGTGTATCTAGAGTCAACTATAGTCTAGGCAAGTTAAGGTCCCCACATTCCGGACGTGTCGCTGCAACACATTGCTCGGCCAAGTGGAATTCTTGGCTTCAGGGTTTGGGGTCGTTGCTTTTGATGTCCCCTCTTTGTTCAGAGCAAGGTTGGCACGAATACAAACCAGGCGCTGTCACCGCGGTCTTCGGATAGCTTTCCAAGTTGACGTCATGTGAACGAGCCGCTTCTGTCTACTGTACCTATCTATCTTTCTTTCCATCTATATGTAAGTAGGTTTAGATCTGCTTGTTTGTTTATGTATATGCGCGTATATATAGTTTCATATACATGCGTGCATGCATACGTACATACATACAGTACATACGTGTGTACATACATACATACATAAATCCATGCATATGTCTATAGTGCAAAATAAAGCATATGTATATGTGTATGTACATACTAAATAAACATGCATATATGAGTGGCCTGGCATGGGGAACCTGTCCACGGGACGGCTCTGCGACCTCCAAACAGCAAGCCTTGAAGAAGTAGGCTCTGGGCTGCATGATAAATATACATACAGTTCCGAAGCATTAAACAAGGGGTTCTGCAGGATTCGTGGTGAGGCTTCAGGCTTAAGGGTTGAGAGGCTTCAACGGTAAAACTTACAAACCCTTGCGTTGCCTGCAGCTTTACACTGCCAGAGAGTCCTCTTCTCCAGTGCGGTGCCAGGGACATCAGGCCACCAAAGCGGCGGGACCGCTGCTTGGTCGGAAAGTTGATAGATGCTAAGCCCAAAGCCGAAACCATCCGAAACCCGAAACCCAAACTGGCTCCCACCTGGAAGGGTTCCGACATGACAAGAGCTCGAATTCCAGAGCTGCGGTATACTTACGAGGAGACGGTTCGGAGTCATGATGCATGTGTAGCTGGTGGGGACTGGGAACTGGGGCTTCCTCTGGCGAGTGGCGTCTGCAAGCCTAGTATATTCAGATTTCAGATGAAGGTTTGGTGGAGAGCTCAAGGGCGTTCAGGGGCCCAACGTGGCAGACATCACATTACGATGGCCATTTTAAGACCCTTGCTGCTACGACAAGGAGAAGGATAGGTTTGTGTTTCCACCGTCTGCTCGGTATACTCTAAAAGAGGAACACAAACATCCGTAGGTTTGGTTTGAACAACAGCCCTGAGCGCGAAACGGCTTTATCACGGTTTAGGGCTTGCGGTGTTGGGTTTGGCAGTATAATATAGGGGCTTCAATAATGACCAATACTACTTTGGGGCGTTCCTTAGTTAATGGGCCCCAAAACCCTGTTCTAATGATTAAGGCCCCTATACTAGCCCGGCTCAACGTTCAACCCTGAAGTTCTGAGCCGTGCTCCAGATCCGTGCCCAAAGAACCCGCATTCCTAAACCCGTGGTTTCTGAAATCCAGCTGCCCTAAAGCCAACTAGGCCAACAAAAAACAGATCACCACAATTGAAAATGCCCCAAACCCCTCGTAAGCACTTGTGGGAGTTCCCGAAAATTGGGGGTTACCTTATTTTGTGGGCCTTATCTAATAGAAATCCTACTATTCAACGTACCCTATCAGGATCCACTATTTTTAGAAAGCCCCTTGTACGCCCTGAACCCTAAACCCTTAAAACCTAAACCCCTATACCCCCAAACCCATCAACCCTAAACCCCTAATCCCCAAATCCTAAGCCCCGAAGTCCTAAACCCCTAAACCCTAAACCCTTAAACCTCAAACCCCTAATCCCTAAATCCTAAACCCCTAAACCCTTAAGCCTTAAACCCCTAAACCCCTAAACCCTTAACCCCTAAATCCCTAAGCCCCGAAACCCCTAGACCTTAAACCCCTAACCCTAAACCCCTAAACCCCGAAACCTTAACCCCTAAACCCGGAAAACCCCGAAACCCCTAGACGTTAAACCCTAAACCCCTAAACCCCGACACCCCTGAACCTTAAACCCCTAAACCCCTAAACCCCGAAACCTTAACCCCTAAACCCCGAAACCCCGAAACCCCTAGACCTTAAACCCCTAACCCTAAACCCCTAAACCCCGAAACCTTAACCCCTAAACCCGGAAACCCCCGAAACCCCTCGACGTTAAACCCTAAACCCCTAAACCCCGAAACCCCTAAACCTTAAACCCTAAACCCCTAAACCCCTAAACCCTAAACCCTGAACCCCTAAACCCCGAAACCCCTAGACCTTACTTAAACCCCTAACCCTAAACCCCTAAACCCCGAAACCTTAACCCCTAAACCCGGAAACCCCGAAACCCCTAGACGTTAAACCCTAAACCCCTAAACCCCGAAACCCCTAAACCTTAAACCCCTAAACCCCTAAACCCCGAAACCTTAACCCCTAAACCCCGAAACCCCGAAACCCCTAGACCTTAAACCCCTAACCCTAAACCCCTAAACCCCGAAACCTTAACCCCTAAACCCGGAAAACCCCGAAACCCCTCGACGTTAAACCCTAAACCCCTAAACCCCGAAACCCCTAAACCTTAAACCCTAAACCCCTAAACCCCTAAACCCTAAACCCTGAACCCCTAAACCCCTAAATCCCTAAAGCCCGAAAGACCTGAGGCTCTGCGGCGCCCTGCAGCGCCTTTGGGGCTTAGAGGCTTCGGCCAAGCCCGGCGAGGCGGCTCTGGGTTCGATGCTTTTCTTGTTTAGGGCTTAGGGTTTAGGGTTTAGGGTTTAGGGTTTAGTAGAGTTTAGGGTTTAGGGTTTAGGGGTTTAGGGTTTAGGGTTTAGGGTTTAGGGGTTTAGGGTTTAGGGTTTAGGGTTTAGGGTTTAGGGTTTAGGGGTTTAGGGGTTTAGGGTTTAGGGGTTTAGGGTTTAGGGGTTTAGGGTTTAGGGTTTAGGGTGAGCCCTTATGGTCCTTAATGGTGGGTAGTTGGGGTATAATAGAGGGTAGTCGGGGGCTGCTGGAGGGGATAATTTCTAGGTGGGTCTTTACGGTTTAGGGTTTAGGGATTAGGGTTTGGGGTGTGGTTTAGGGTTCAGGGTTTAGGGTTTAGGGACATTTTAAAGCACCTCCTAGTGTTGGTATCTTGGCTGTGGGTGGATTTTGGGTGTTAGGGCTTTAGGGTTTTAGGGTGTAGGGTTTAGGGTTTCTGGCGTGCTTCTGTTTGGCTCTTAGGACTGTATTTTTTGGGTTTCTATATGTAAGTAGGCTAAACGGATAGCATTTTTTCGGTATCTTGGCTGTGGGGGTTTTGGGTTTAGGGGTTTAGGGTTTAAGGTTGGGGCTTTGGGACAGTTTATGTTTGCTCTTATTGGGCTGAAAAGAGGATCTTACCTACGAGCATTGTTCAAAGGCTGTAAAAGCACCTCCTAGCTTTGGTTTCTTGGCTGTGGGGGTTTTGGGGTTTAGGATGGTTTTAAGGGCTGTTGGGGTTTATTAGGGTTTTGGTTTAGGGCTTTAGGGTTTTAGGGTTTCTGGCGTTCTTGTGGTTGGCTCTTACGACTTCAACCTCTTGGGTTTCTATATGAACTATAGTAAGTAGGCTAAAATGAACTTCTCGGAGGGGTTCAGAAGTCGCCCAAGAATTTTAGTTTGTTGGTTTGTTGGTTTTGGGTTTAGGGTTTTAGGGTGTTCGGGCTTTAGGGTTAATTTAGGGTGTTACATACGATTTTGGGGCTTTAAGGGTTTAGGGTTTTAGGGCGTTAGGGTTCTAGGGTTCATAGAGCTTAGGGTTTGGGGTTTCGTGGTCCTTAAGCTTACACCCGGTTCTACACCCTAAACCCGGGCGAAAGCGGTTTTAAGGGATTTAGAGTGTAGGGCTTCGGGACTGCTGACGGCTTTTGTGAGTCTTTCTGGAGTTGGACCGCGGAATCCTTAAACCCTCAGTTTAGAGTTTAGGGTTTAGAGTTTAGAGTTTAGGGTTTAGAGTTTAGAGTTTAGGGTTTAGGGTTCATCCTGAAGGATACAGGGTTTTGCGGGTTTTTGAGTGTTGGATCCTACGATTTTTAGGGTTTGGGGGGGTGCGTTTCTTGGGGACTTGTCTCCGAGGCTGAGGGCTCAGGGGTTTCGAGTTTGATTTAGAATGCCCTTTAAACAGACCTTAAGGGTCCTAGGTACTGTTATGGGGAGTACTTTCCCAAATCATAATAGTAATTACTAATATAGAAACCCTACATTCTACCATATTGGTACTTTGGACCCTTCGGGAGAAGCTGTGCGACGTCGGCAGCGTGGCTTTAGCTGTGTCGGTTTCAACCTGGGTTTCAGGACTTTGGGGTTGCGTGTTTAGATGTTACTTCAGGGTTTGACATACATAAGGGTTTGGGGCTTCGGGTCCCGGGAATCTGACGTTTGGGTCGGAGCGACAAGGTTGTTGGCTTGGGGTGCTAAGGAGATCATGAAGCTGAAGATGATGAGAGAGCGGTTTCCCGAAGGGTAGTGTGCATAGAGCAGCCCGGGTAGTATGAAATTCCAGCCCCCATGGTTGAGGATTTGATCTGTGTCCTTCGACACGTCACTTCGTTGGGATCTTCTCGCATGCCGGACATCAGCAGAAACAGCAGCCACAAGTGCAACAGCATGCACAGCGCGAAAGGGGAGTTTTCGAAATTAGGGTTACCTTAATTTGGGGTCCTTTTTGCAAGGATCCTACTATTTAAGGTATTATACTTGGGTCCCCCATTTTCCGAAAAGCCCAAATACTCTAGCAAGGGCCCCGGTTGCAGCAGGGAAGCGGCCCTTGAGGAGCACTCCTTCAGGAGCAACTGGTGAACCCAAAGACACTGAGAACTCTTTGGGGCCGGTTTTGGGTTTTTGGGGTTTGGGGCTATTGACCTTTGATCCTCAAACCCCCGAGTGCAAGCTTTTTTCCCGGCAGGCGACTGAGCTCAGTCTTGTTGTAGGCCTTTTTGTGGTCTGTTGTCGGTTTTCTGGGTGTCCCCTTAGGAAAGTACACATCTGTTGTCATCTAAGTTCACAGGGATTGAAAGACATTTTTAGTGTGGGTTTTATGCCAGGAAATGATGAAAGATGGCCCCTCCTTCCCCACAGCTGAGCGCAGACCCAGAAGCTTGAGCAAGGAGTAGCAGCAGGAGGGGGACCAGGAGGAGAAGGAGGAGCAGCAGTAGTAGCAGTGTAGTTGTTGTTGTTGTTGTCGTAGTGGCCGTACTCCGGGTCGTTTCCGTCTTTTCGGCATATCTGACTTCCACTACTCGCACAACCTGTTGGTACACTTGCCTGCTGAAAGGTTACCGCTTCGCACGCGAGGAGGGCGCATATGGCCACTCTTGCTTTGCTCGGTTGGTTCAACCTGATAGATGAGCTGACGTCCCAGTGAGTGGATGATGTTCCTGTATGTGCGAATTTTTCGCCTAAAGCGATCAGAGCCATCCTCTCGGGTGGCCCAAGCATACCGCTTGACCATGGCCAGCGATGTTTTCTGTTTTGAAGGAAGACACAGCCGCAAATGCAGGAGCCAATACGACTACTAGGGTTGTCCCAATGTTCTGGGCTCGGCATGTGAATCTCCGAGGACAGCTTTGCTAACATACGAGGTAATGCGGGAGGGAAATAAATAGACGATCCGTGGGAGCTTGATATGGCCACGATCAGTTCATCACGTCATGCGTGTTTAGTATCAGGAGGTTTCCGAAGCAATTCTTGAGACTCGCCCTAAACCCCAACACCCTCATGCCCTAAACAACACCCACAAACTATCAAAATTTCGTTTTGTAGGTTTGACACGGAGCTTACACAAAAAGTAGCTCGCGGTAGTTCAAGCTGAACCTAACTCGTATAGCAGGAGGAAGTATACGGTAAACCTTACAAGCAAACCAGACCGTATCCCCAAACACTGAGCCCGAAGCCTTCAGCTTCAGACGGAAAAAGGCGATCCGCAAAACCCTTGGGCTAATGCTCAAAGGCCCTGAGACCCCAAATACCTCAAGAACCCTCAGTCGGAGGCAATATCCCCAACACGCGATTTCTTTCAGTACGCCGGGCTCACGAGTCGGAAGCATCTCGAACTAGTGAGGGGGCTTGGGTTTCAGGATTTAGTGCGGTAGGGTGTAAAGAATTGCTAGTTTTGATGTGCTTCTAGGGTTCTTATGCTTGGGCTCGTGTTTTGAGGATGTGGGGCTTCGGACAACGGGGATCAGTTTTGCAGAGTTTAGGGTGTGGGGTGCATACGCAAGGGTGCCGGCAGGAGCCTAAGCTGCTTTCTGTCTATCAAAGCTTTAGAAACGGCCGCTTGCAAGTCCATGATGTCGGGGCTAGGGTTCAACGGTGGAGGGTTTTGAGCCGAAGCCATTCGCCAAGGCTCCTGGGAAAGGGCATGGAGGACTGATTTGCACCAACCAAAACAAAAGACCAAACAAAACACAAGCATTTCATGAGTGTCTTTTTTCAATTTTCCGAGTGTTCAGGCCATTACATCACAAAAGTGTGTTTACAATCAGGGCTTACTACATCCCCACTGCCTCAACCTCGAAGGGCCGTGAAAACTCGAAGCCCTTGTTTCCTCGACCCTAGACTTCTCTGCTCGGAATAATTGCAGACAGTACACGCTCGTAGTCCCTGTACTAGCATACCATAAATATAACGGTCCTTCAAAGCCCCGGCTCAAATTGTTAAGGCCGTAGATTACTTTACACTTACAGCCGCGAAGCCCAAACGAAGCTCCACCCCAGAGCTCTAAATCCAAAACGCAAAGCCATAAGGGTTTTGGGTTTTGCGGCTAAACTCGAAGCCCTAAACCCGAAAGTTTAAACCCCTAAACCCCTGCCTGGGCCCTCTAAACCCACCTTTGTAGGGCCCCTTATGTCGGTTTCCTTCTGTATGTTCAAACCCCTACACCCCTGACCCGCAAAAAGCCCTCAACCCTAAGCCTGAAACCCTAAACCTCTAAAACTCTTGAACCCACGAAAGAACCCCAAAGCCGCACAAGAGCCAAGAGGACTTGGTCTTGGAGGCCGTCGATCGCCTGCTGCAGGACGCAAGGGTTCGGGCTTTACGGCTTAGTCTTTAGGGGTTTGGGGGTTTTGGGTTTGGAGCTTAGGGCTTGGGGTTGAAGGTTTCGAGCCTCAGGCGTCATGGTTTCGGGCTTTGGGGTTTAAGCTTTCGGATTTCGGTCTTGAGGTTTAGGCTTCATCTGAACACCAGGGAGCTTACTTCCAGCAAGTAAGGAGGGTCCCTTGTCAAGAAGTCCTGGAAGGCACGCCCGGTAATTTACACCGCCCCTCCAACTCACTCTAGTTCTAGTCAAAGTTCTACTAACTACGAAAAATACCACTACCAATAATAATAACCAAGGATAGTATTATCAACAACAATAAGAGTTGACTCCTATACCTCAGAGCCTGGCACCCATGAGCCTGAAACCCCTAAGTGCCAAGACTCTACACCTGCATGACGTTAGTATACAATCGAAATTAAATTATAGACGGTAATATACTAGATAACTTAATCTAACATACTAAAATTAATGCCTGAACGGTTATGGTAAAAAAGAGTACCCCACGGCTCGAATCTCGCAAACACAGCCTCGAAGAGGAGCAGTCCACCAGTGAGACAGACAGCACACCGTCACCGGTGCTTTGGTATGCAGAGCATCACCAAGAAGAGCGTAGGTTTCCGGCGTTTAGCGTGTTTCGTGTTTGGGTTCAGGATTTAAGGTTGGGGTCTCGGCTTAGGTTGGGAAGTTTTCGGGTTTAGAGCCATGACTTCCTAATAAGTGTTGTGCAGAGAAGTCTACACTTACCCCGAATCTTGAGAGTGCAAAAACCGAGAGTTGAGCCATATGCCTTACGCAGGACTTTGTATAACCTACAACTTGTAGGTTCTTATGACGGACCCTAATGCATAGTTATCCTACAGAAACGTCGGTCGTGGTAGTTAAGGCAAGTTGTAGCAGGAGTCCCAATGTGCATTGAGGTCACTGTCTGAAAAACAAGTACTGGTTTTCGGAGTCTTTGTCAAGGTAAAACCAACACCCGAACTCTCACTCAACGGGAGTGATCAACCCCCCCCCCCCCCCAGGCAATTTAGGGCTTCCTGTTCAGGGTTCAGGGACAGAAACTGCTAGAGACTTGGCCCAGGACATCGAGGAAAGCGCTGGCAGTCACAACAGACTAACCCTAAGGCTGAAAATAGCCCAAAAGCCTTATAGAGTATGGTCTTTGGGTCCAAAAGCCTTAAAATGTGAGTCCTTAGAGCCTGAGGGTAACAGCACAGTACCCTTGCGCAAACTGAAAACCAAAGAATCGTAATCCTTCAGCCCAAGACCTAGACTTCCACACACCCTACTTGGAGGATCATGGGGCTTAGTAAGTAAGGTTATAAGTACCTTAATTGGGGTTATAAGTTATAAGTATAGTTACCCTAGTTTTAGCCCTAGTTACTAAGTCCCATGATCCTTTAAGTACCTTATGTTACCATGACCGACTACTGCGTAGGCTCTTATCATAAGCCTGGTGTGGAAGTTACAGGGATCCGAAGCCCAGCATGACCCGAGGCGGATGGAGCCAGTGAAGATGCAGAGCTTTTTGCTGCGCTGGACCGTCATCGGGATAGGGCTTGCTCGGGGCTGTAGCGTTTAGGGGTCAGGCTTGAGGCAACGAGATCATGGACCTGGTCCAAAAAAATTCAGAAGGGACTGTCAGTTGTGGTGTCGACAAAGTCTGCGGATGAAGGTTTTGATGGATGCTAGTTGTAAGTTTGGTTTAAGAGTCCATTTATTCAGTATTATAGGACTTCTGTGGCTTTTTCGGTACCTAAAGCCATAAATACGGACTACTTGGACCCTTAGGGTTAAGCCTTGGCGATTATCGCAACGCATAACGGCCGGAATGCTGGCCAGCACAATATCTCGCCTGACACCCGAAACCTGGAACCCCCCAAATGCGTCACTTCAGTTACCAAACTCCTTCCACGAGCTGCCATACAATTCCAGGCCATAGCTACCCCCAAAACTCAGAAACGTAAAGCCCCCACCACAAGCCCCATAACTTCGACAGACCATCAGCCACTGGCGAGAGGATAAGCTGAAGGGGCTGATCTTCAAGCTACGCCTGGCCTCGCAGTACCCGGAACCCCGGCAGCACATGCAGTACTCGAATGTTTATACTGCCAAGATCGAATACGTCGGCGTGTCTGCTAAACCACACTTGAACGTGTAGGATCCATGCAGTTGATTGTTTATTTATATAGCGTGAACATGGACTTATCGTCGCCTTGTCTGCTAAACCACACGTGAACGTGTAGTATGCATGCAATTGATTGTTTATGTGCATAACGTGAACATGAGCTTGTTGTCTACTTGTCCGATGGCCGAGAGTCCTAGCATGTCCTAGCTTGCTAGTATTTCTAGGCGTATTGCTGTCAGGGTCCATGCATCTTTTCGCAACCACGGTGCAGCACGCCATAATCCGCAAGCTGCCAACAGTCTGCAGTGCTAGCTTTCTCACAGACAGAATGAATCATAAAGCAAGACTGCATCGTCGCAGTGTACTTCCGGAGGCACTTGGAGAAAGAACAGCACAAGCATTCCGGAATGCCGGCTGATCTAGAAAGCAGATCCCCTAATTTGGGGCCTATACTACAAAGGGTACTTTATAGGAACCCCCCATTAAGGGATCTACTTTTGGATCCTCCCGGTTGTA
Organism: Symbiodinium sp. CCMP2592; assembly: GCA_905221615.1. NCBI lineage: Eukaryota > Dinophyceae > Suessiales > Symbiodiniaceae > Symbiodinium > Symbiodinium sp. CCMP2592. The sequence continues at coordinate 1,514,882 of CAJNDT010003112.1, read as the reverse complement.
GAACCCCCAGAGTGACACGTACCGACTGCGAGACCCAACCCCCTAAACCCGCAACGGAGCTCTAGACCTCTAAATATGGGAGTTTCCGAAAATTAGGGGTACCTTATTTGGGGGTCCCTATAATAAGGATCCTACTACTTAGGGTACTATATTAGGGGCTCCAGATACCTGGGTGGTTGTCAATGTGAGGGTCTCTTTTTGGAACATTATTATAATACGGCACCCATTAGTTAGGGTACCCCACAAGGGACTATGATTTTGACAACCGCCCACCTAAATATTGGGTTAGTTGGGTACAGAATCTATGGTTAGTACCCTACTTTCAGGTAACTTGAGTACAGAATGTATGCTCAGTAGCCTACTATCAGGAAACTTGGGTACAGAATGTATGGCTAGTAACCTACTATTCAGGTGACTTGGGTACAGAATGTATGTGGTTAGTAACCTACTATTCAGGTAACTTGGGTACAGAAAGTATGGTCAGTAACCTAGTATTCAGGTAACTTGGGTACGGAATATATGGTTGGTAACCTACTTTCAGGTAACTTGGGTACAGAATATAGTACCCTATACTATTCAGGTAACTGGAGGTCCAGGGGAAGCCAAAACTTGAAACTTCCTTGCCAAGTCTTGTCAATGCATCTGTGAATCCTTTTTCGTCTGGACACCCCGACATTCAATAGCCAAGAGCAGCAGTAACCCGTCTATGCTGAACCCGAAGATCTAAGTTCGTTTTACCGGTTTTTAAGTTCTTATCCATTGCCCTTCAGCCAGAAACCGTAGCCTACGCCTATAGCTGTTTACGTAATTTAGGGCTGAGGTTTAAACCCAATAACCTCCAGCCCTCGCCGCGACAGGAATGCTACGTCGTTGGCATCTCACCTGCAGAGGGCCCGGCTCAGTCGCTGAGTGCATGGCTGATGACGCCCGGATCCTCGACCCCTTGATGTCGGATCATTATAGTGTCACAACATCATAGTCCATAGTATAAGAGCTCTAGTATTATAGCATCGTATTATAGTGCTATCGTATTGCCGTATCATCATGGTATTATGATAGGGCTGTTGTATTGTTACAGCTTTCTCATGTGAAATCCGAACGAAGGGGTAGTCTAGGACTGTGTTGTTTTCGGTATTCAGGGGTCCGGGGTCTCGGGGGGGGGCTCTAAGGCTTCTTGCATGAGGGAAGCTTCTGAGGTCGTTGATGAGAGCAGGTCAGGTGGGTGGTCGGGCTTAGGGTTTTAACGTCGGGGCAGGAGGGCTGAAGTTTGAGGGTTTAAAAGTTTAGGGTTTAACGGTTTAGCGGTTTAGGGTTTAGGAGTTTAGGGTTTCGGGGGGGCGGGGGGTAAGCTTGCCTTAAGTGTTGCAGGTGTCGTGTTTCCATGTTGTCTTGTTGCTTGTTGCATCACAGGCTATATGGTAGTATAGTTTAGGGCCCTGAAATGCTAGATAGTTTGAGCAGGGTTTTGGTGTATGAGAGTTTTCTTTAAGCATAATGGAAGCTCTAGGGACTAGTACTATTCAGGCATGCGACGAGTTTTGGGGGCTCAGGCTTCAGTGTTTCGGGTTAAGGGCTCAGGGTTTGGGGTCTACGCAGCAAGCCTCACGGTGAGGGTTCAAGATTTACGGCTTCGGGCCTGGGGTATCTCACGGTCTAGGATTCCAGGGCCGCCGGATTTCGGGCTCAACGAGAAGGTTGCGAGTGGGAGATGGCAGCAACGAGGCATCTAGTCTATAGTAACCATAGTCACGACAGGAGTACTGACAAACCACCAACACAATCATACTTGCTCTTGCGCTTATTATGACGGTAACACCTTTAAAATAACAACCTAGCCCTTGACCCCAGCCCCTGAAGTATACACCCTAGGCCGTAAATCTGTCGGGCTCACCCCTAAACCCTCAAACCGCAACCTTAAGCCCACTGACCCAGGAGTCCTTTTCGAGATCTTTGCTGGCTCTGCTCACGCAGCTCCTCGGCGAATTTGCCCGAGGGCTCCAGTTATTGAAACAATCCGTTACTTTGTTACAACATGTATGGTCAGACAACTACTATTTAGGTACCTGCAGCCCTAGGGTAAGCTGGACGAACGAATGATCAGGTCTTATGTTTCAAACTAGCTTAAGGGTCCGAAATTCCTTCAAACAGTCATCAACCCCCTTGCCTCATTTCTGCTTTTGGCGATGGGTAGCGGAGCAGCGCTTACAGTCCTTGTTAGCCCCAAGCAAATTTTTGACCTTCGGCCAGTTAGTCTTCAGGTGGGTTGGGTGGGCAGTTCCGCTTACGAACCTGAAGCCAAGAGACTAAGTCCGCTTGAGTGTGTGCTCAAAGTCCTAAGCTCCTACACTTGAAGAGCTTTCCTTTCAGACATCAGCTAAGCCATCCTGGTCCCATGTTGAATTCAACTTGTTCCCCAGTGCCCGAGCTCTCACCAGATGGTGGTGCAAGAACTTCAACTTGAAATCGGAACATCCCATCATCCGATCTGGGTCTGCAGGTGCTGTTGGCATCGGGGACGCTGACGCCTCTATCCTCATTGCAGGCTACTATAGCTTACCCCAGCTCCCCGACCCACGCAGGAATAAATTCTTTAAGCTGACACCTGACCGCATCGTCTGCACACCCGAAGATCAGAGCCGTGCTGGCCATTCAGCGCCCTTAGAAGCCCCGTTCGTCCCCTTCACACTCTACATCCCGACACCCTCGAACCATCAACTTCTTACTATACTTTGTCTTTTTGAAGCACATTCCCCGAATTCAGGGGTACTGGGCTCCCTGGCTAAACCTTAGCCTTAGTCCCTACAAAGACTGTGGGTAAACCTTCGAAGCCTTGCAAAACCTCCGCAGAACCCACAGAGCCACCAATGAAGCCCTGTGAGAGTAAACCCCAAACGCTAAACCCTGGAATCTTAGAGCCCTAGAACCCCAAACCCCCAAGAGCCCCAGAACCCTAGAGCCCTAAGCAATGGAGCCCTGGAGCCCAGACCTTAAACCCTAAAAAGATGTTTAAAAAAAAGAAACCTTAAACCCTAAACCCCCAGGGGAGCCCAACCCTAAACCCCTAAACCCTAAACCTTAAGCCTTAAACCCTAAACCTTCAGGGGAGCCCTAAACTCACTGGGAGGCTGAGCTCGCAGACTCTCCGACCCTTTCCTCGCGAGCGCTGCCCGAGGGTCCCCTGGAAGCCTTGCACCCTGGGCTGCCTCGGTTTAGCGTCTGGGTCGACCTTTGAGGTTGGGGTTGAGGGTTTAATTAGGGTTTAAGATCTAGAGGTTGAGGGTCTAAGTTTTAAGGTTTACGGTTTGGTGTGGTTTACGGTTGATCGTCACCTTGAAAGAAGCATTCTTGCCGCAGGGTAGTATTAAGCAAAGGTGTTGTAAGGGGCTTCTACCAATTGTTTTAGGGGAGTTATGGGTGGTTTTGGGTTCAAGCAGGAGCTGAGGTATGAAAGGCTTATGTAACCAGTTGGGCAGCAAAAATGGGTGCTCCTGCAATAATATAGGGACTGACTGGTAATATTAGTCTTTAGGGTTCCTGATTAGAGTATAAATGTGTCCTGAAAACCGCGTTCTACTTCTTACCTAAACCCCCAAAGGGTAGGTAAAATAGTGGCCCAAAACCTATCAAAGGCCATTATTCTACATACTTTTGGGGTCCAGGTAATGACCCTATTGTAAACCTTGGGTGGTAGGTGCTCTTGCCTTGGTTGGGGGTCTACGCTGTCATCGTCAGGGTTGGGTGCTAGGGGCTGAACTGGGAGTTTCCGAAAAGTAGGGGTACCTTATTCTGGGGTCCTTAGAATAAGGTTCCTACTGTTTAGGGTACCATATTAGGGTCCCTTATTTTGGGAAACTCCGAAGTTGACAGGGTTGTGACAGGCTTTTCCAGGCTGGTGGCTTTATGGCTTACTGTTTCGTAAGTGCGACGACGAAAGAAGTGCGTTCGAAAGGGGCGCTCTGGGCCTTCAGAGGGTTTTCGAAAGGTTCTTATAAGGGGATCTCATCCCCCAATCTGGAAAAGCTGACCCTAAAATCCCCTACGAAAAGCTGACCCTAAAATCCCCTACACCCGCAACCACAGTTTCTGAAGGCTCTGAAACCCCCACTTCGAGGGTTGGGGGACTTAGTAACTGGTTATTCTAGGGACTTATAAGTACCATAACCCCAATTAGGGTCCCTCTTAGGGTACTTATAAGTCTACTTACTACCTACTTACCCGACCCTCCAAGCAGACCGTCTTTCTGTCTCTGAGGCACGTGGTGAGCTCCAAACAAATGCTGGCTGCTGTGCTGCCCTGCTCCGGCAACCTACGCCTAGCCCCATGACATCGAAGAGATGGTTTTGGGGTCATATAGGGGCCTACAGAATTACCACCCTATTTTGGGGATTCCTTGTTATATTTAATTACAGTATAATACACCGCAAAACACTATTCTAACTAGTATTGCCCCTGTAGTATAAGCATGAAGAAGCTCATCCTAGAGGTCCAGGTGCATCCAAGTGCCACAGCAGTGCGGCTCTAGGTGCCAACACAACATCCAGTGCAATGATAATCTGGGTTGTCCTTCGGGAGCTTTTTGATTTCACCTACTATTTTGTAGAGAGCCGTAATAGTAAATACTTTTCAAAGGGCTTAAGGACAACTCAGTAACAGAACAGCGGGGAGAACACCACTGTTTGAGCACTCCACTCTGCTCAGCAGGAAGATACTCGCAATTTTCGTGTGTAAAGCCGGACACTTGCCATTTTCCGAAGCCCTCAAAATGTCTGCGCCGAGACTGCAACGTTGAGGTTTTGTCTTGAGGACTGGGGCGGAGAATGGGCTAGAGTTCGCAACCTCGAAACCTCTTCTCTGGCAGAAGCCTCAAACACCCACAAAAATCTCAACAATGTGCTGGAATAGTCAGTCCTCAGTGACAGCCCTACACCCTAAACCCTCTAACTTGAAAGCTTGATCATCATTCCCTTCAGTCAACTGGCGAAGGTTGGAACCTACGACCAGTGGCACACGCAAGAGTTTCTGGAGGTCGGATCTTGTCTTGCCTGGGGCTTCTCTAGGCGTGGCGGATTAAATATAAGGGCACGTCTTCCCCTACAGTATCTGTGTAGTTGTCGCCAAGAGCCTAGCCCAAATCCCTATTCCAGATACTATGATCTCGCACGGCATGAAAGTATGGCTCAGGTAGAGCTTGTCGTGGCAGGTGTTGCTGCTTCGGCCTGTTCAATGGCGATTTTCCCATGGTGCGTCTTCCATCAGACGCCCCAACCGATTGAGTAATGTAGAAGTCACGACCCTCACTTTCGGGTATGAGCCGTGCACCACTCACACCCTAAGGGCTCGCTCCGTACGGTTTAGGTTTTAGGGTTTAGGGTTTAGGGAATAGTACATTTACCATGTTCATAGGGTCTATTCAATATCTCCATGCCCACAGAGGATTGAACGAGCAGCACCGATCTCCCCTTACGGTCCCAGTAGCATAATCTAATTCTGTGATATACCTCAAAGCTACATGGGTGGTTGTCAATGTTAGGGTCCCTTTTTGGGTCCGTATTACAATACGGCACCTCATATTTAGGGTACCCAGAAAGGGACCATAATTTTGACAACCACCCACATTCCGATTGTCGAGACCCCTAGGTTATGTGACATTACGGGTCCGGTCTATCGCACAAACGCGGAGGAGCTGGGCAACTGTGTCTTGCAGCTGATCCTTTCAATTCCCGGCGGAGTGCTCTGCTTTCTGATCCTCGGACTTGGCCTTGGGTGATGTGGGGAAGGTCGATTTTCGGATCTTGGAATAAACAACTTAATTCAATTTTCTACCGTTCTCGCGAGATTCTCATGCCAACCTGCCTTGAACCGCAAGACTGCGAAACCCAGAGCCCCGAAACCCATAGCGCTAAACCCCGAGGCAATCAAGCCTCCTCGATTCCGTCCCTGACCTGAATGGACCTGCAGGGTCAGGGGTTTCAGGAGTGAGCTTACGGTTTAGGGCTAGGGGTTTGGTAGGGTCCTCATGAACTGCACATTTGAAGTCTTGAACAATAGCCTGCAGATAATATGTTATGGCCGTAGTTTATTTGTTGTAGAGCTTCAGGAGTTTCATTTCAAAGTTTCAATTTTGGCACTAAGATGGGAACTTGGCCTCCCCCCTGCCATCGAAACTTGTTGGTGCATAAGTGGATCCCTACTATCCTTGTTCAGGACCCCGGACCCTATGTAGACTCTACACCCACAAACCCTGAACTCCACCTTAAGCCCTTAGCCTTGAAACCAACCCTTCAACCCCTAAACCGCCAGCCCTAAACCCTCAAACCCTAAACCCTGAAACCTTAAACCCCTAATCCCTAAATCCTAAACCCCGAAATCCTAAACCCCTATAAGCCCTCAAACCCTAAACCCTGAAACCCTAAATGCCAAGGCCCAGCTATCAGACGTTGGAGCTTGCGACAGCAGCCTGGAAACGCCGGGGCGGGGCCTCCGGAGGAGGCCTGTATTGGGGTAGGGTTTAGGATTTAGGGTTTAGGATCTACGGTGTAGGGTTGTCGTATAGAATACAGTCGAAAATACCGCATCTATAGTAGTAAATATGACTGTAGATGTGATGAGGTTTATAGTAGTTTGTATGACAGTACATATGAAAGTATAGGTTATCGTATGTTATATGATATAGCTTGTTGTAGTATGTTCTAGTATGTTAAAGTCTATTGCAGCTTAAATGGCTCCGAAGGTGGGGTGAACGGCGGTGGGGATAAACAGGCTAAGAGTCTCACTTTGGGGAACGTTCATCCTACATTCTGTCATGCCATCTTTCCAGGCCTTCTTTGGGCTTGGGATCAGGGTTTAGGGTTCGGGGTTGTAAGGTTTGAGTCGGTTATAGAGGACCCCAAAAGGAAATATAAGGGAACTTCCCGGAGCAATAGCAAGGTGCCGTGCTATGGGACCCCAAACCCTGAACCATAAGCCCCAGTGGGGCCGTTTTTATTTTGTTCAAGGCTTCGAGTTGTGCGGCCTTGAAACGGTGTGGGTCTGGGTGGCAGGGATGTCAGGACGCTGGATTAGGATGTCGGCCCTGTGGGGTGTGCTCCTTTGACCTTGACGATGTGAGTTTAAGGCTTCGGGTTCGGGTCCTCATACCCCTGAAATCAGTTGCAGTTGACTGAAGGAAGATCTCAACAGCCTGATGGGTTGGTATAGGGCCCGCGCTTGCGCCTGCGCGAAACCGGTCAGCACACCTTTCACGTTCAAGGCAAGGAGGGCGATGCCGCAACCCTTTGCGGCCATGAAACCCGTCTGCCAAGGAAACTTGGCACCGTAGGGCAGTCCAGCACCCCGACCTTCGCAAGGCTGAGGTGTGTCTTTCGGCAACCGCAAGTAGCAATTGGCTACACAGATGTCTTGACACGTTTTCTCGGGACGTGACATGTGGACGAGGCACCGACCTTCGCATACGCGACAGCCCTCCTGCTGGTCTTTGCTAGTGCGCGCACCAGTGGCACTTCATGTCAACACCCCTGGCGGATGCTCAATTACCGTCAGTCGTCCGAACCTTCATGTGCTAGTTGGTGGTGGGTCGCGCGGTTGTTCGGATCTACTGGCTGCCAGGACTGCCCAAGGGGTCTTGAGTTTTGGTGTTGAGCCTCGGAGCAGTGCTACCCACTAGACCCTGGATCCTCGCCCGACAGCCCACCGTGGGCATCTACCCTAGACCCTGCCGGTTCTACTTTGAAGCTTAAGCGTGACGTGTTTGGAGTTTAGCCTGGAATTTTGTTGGCTTTGTGATCTCCACGGTTTCAGGATTCACAAACGTAACTCTTGCTCCAGGGTCCAAAATCCTCGTTAACTCGTACATCTTTCGGACCCTGTCTGTCTATTCCATGAGGCAGCCTGTGGCGAAGGATGGAGGAGGCCCGATCCGCAGTGCCAGGAGGTGAGAATTCTCAGGGGAATGTGAAAGCATACTATCAACCTTTAAACCCGAAACAGAGCCTTAGGATAGCATAGTACCCGGATTTTGGGTGAAAGGCTGTTGGAGTTTCGGAGCCAGACACCCCATCATGTATGACGTGCACAGATCCCGATGTGAAAAACCTTCAAGCACTTCAGCGGTTTAAGACCTAAGGTTTGGGGTCTACGAAGCCCGGTTCCATGTGGGCTTCAACAGATTCTCGAAACGGCACAATCTTGTGAAGATACTTCAAGCGAAGCGATGATGTGAGTAAAGAGTCGGGAGACCGGGCTATCCAGCCCAATTACCTTCGTAGTAGATTGCTGGCTATCGGCTATTTTCATTTCAGGGTTTAGGGTTTAGGGCTATTTTCATTTGCTTACAGATGTTGTAACAAACTGTGCCCATGATTTCGTTGACTTGGGCTTCTAGCGTCTGTGCAGGTGAAGGGCGCGCTCGTCTCAGAGCCACGTAGTGCTGGCAAGGAGAGGGCTTCCAGCAGTCGGGGATTCTCGTTTTGCAGGGCTTCATTGCGATGTATTGGGTGTCAAAAGTTTGCTATGACAGTTTCCACCTATCAGCAGCCGTGAAGCGATGTGGCGCATTCCTGTAGGAAGTGTCGCCACGGCAGAGAAGCCTTGCTCAAGAAAGGCCTGCAAATGCTATCCGGGAGGTAGGAACTTCGTTTCATTCGAGCGGCATTCTTTCAACGACCTCCCCGGTAATAAAGGTTAGCGCACGCTTCTTTGTGGCACAGGAGGTTGGTCGATATGTGGGAATTTGCACAATGCAGCGGACTTTAGTGAAGCCTACACAGCAGGATCCTCATGTTCAGCATCCCCTAGCAAGGCACCTGTAATGGTTAATGTTCAGAAACCCACATGTCTACCTTCAGCTGGTCCTCCGTTCAGGAGATGTCGGACGCCTGTGCCACTTTCATTAACAGCACCTTGGCGCGAATCTCTACTGACTGAGAGAGAGTTCCACAGAGAATTTTGTCGGTCAAAGACGAGAGATCTATCCTTATGGTCCCTGTATACCTATACCCTTACAGTAAATACCCCCAAAGCCAATTAGTATTAGCATCTACATCAGTAGTCGGAGCTTTTGTCTGGCGACCACTACCCCCAAATCTTTCGCAGATCGGCAAAGTAAGCTTAAAGGGTTTGGAGGGTTTAATTTGGGCTTGGGGCCACTGATTTCTGAGCGAGTACCTTCTGTGGCCAGTATTCGCCACACGTGCTGATACTGCTTTAGTTGTCCATTCGTCCTGCTTTGTGACGCCCTTCGCCCCGGCTCGTCACTGTTGAGCCCGCCATACGTGCCGACGTTGTCGTCCGCCATACGCGCCGACGCAATGATTTTTAGCTAGTGCAATCAGCTCAATGCTGCTGTGAATGACAACGAGAACCCAGTAAGACTCCAGTATTCATATCGTTCTAATTACTGTGGTTGCAGCTTGGGTCTATGTCGATGGAGTTCCCGCTCCAACTGTGGCTGCTGCCCCTATTTGCGATGATCCTTCCTGTTGTCATTACGATGATATATAACGCAAGCAAAGCAAACCTGCTAGGGAGAAGGAACACCTCCAACTCAATAAGTGGAATGTAGACCAAGTCCACAAACCAGAAAGCCCTAGAAGAGGATTACAGAATGTTTTGGTATTAGGACCTTAAGTTCATCTGCTTGACAATGACTCTCTTTCGAACCCCAAAGCCCGAATTTCATCAAGAAAGAAAGACAGTGGCACTCTGGCGCTCTTGGAAGACCAGGCGTTCGAAGTGGCCATGGGGCTCTCGCACTGGCGGTGTACCGTGGGAAGATGAGCGAAGGAGCTCTTTGTTTGGTTTCTTTAATTTCAAGTTTCTAACTGTGAGAAGGGAAGTAGCCTTATTAAAAGGTCATTCATGTTGTGGTCACTCTTGTGCCTTCTTTGAGAGTGGAGGATGCTTGCTAAGGCGCAAGCCCCCGAGACCTGAGGGTATGTTATGCCGCGTCTTTGCGATGAGTTCGGGAGTCTTCCGGAATTGCTCTCCGGGAGATCGATGCTGTGGGATCCATCACTTGAACCCCTAAACCGTGATTAAGCTTCAAAATCGGCCCCGGAGCCCTCAAACTCCAGCAGCCCGACCTTAACCCCGTTTTTGCCTACCCTGTCAGGGTTCCTTGTCATGATCTCCTTATGAGTCCTTCAACAGCTATATAGGTTCTTTGGGTTCAGGACCTAAACCGGAACGGCGAAAGCAGGACTCGACTTCACCGATGACCTCTGTCGGGCGGTAATCTGCATCGGCATTCCCTATCCGCAGGTGCCGCTTGGCTTATGGTTTCGGGCTCAGGGCATACACTTGTTGAGGATTCCCCTGTAGAACTGCGAACCCCACGCCCACCCCGCCCCACCAAAGCCTGCAAGCTACCCCATGGCAGTCGAAAAAAACGCCGAAGAGGAGGCGAGGAGTCAGCTGTTTGTTGGCGGAGTCTTGAGCTTATAACATCGGTTCTTTCCGTCTAAGGAGGTCTAGATCTACAGAGATAAGGGTTTCGGGTGAGGGTGCTGGGTTTTGGGCCGTGTAGGTTTCAGCGTTCTGGGCTTCGCGGCTCAGTTTGGAGGGGCTGGGGTTTAGGATGGAAATTTGCCACAATATGTCCTGCTATGAAATAAAGCCTTAGATGCCCCAAGCATGTGTCGCCTAAGGAACGACCCGGTGGCGGCTTGGCTTGTTCTTTGCAATCTCTGCCGTCCTAAGTTGCCTAAATGTTGGGTTACTGCAGCTGCACTTGGTATGGTTTGGGCCATAGGATTTCGTTTGTTGTGATTCCTTAGCAGAGGCTTGAAAGCTAGCCACGCTTGCAAGGACACTTGCAGAAACTCTAAACCCCTCTACATCCCTCATCCTGAAGTACCGCACGGCCCAAATCCAAAACCCAACAGCACCTAAAGATCACGAAGTGCCCCTGTGCTATCAACTCCAGAACGCGCAGCGTCTCAGGAGTTCGGACACAGAGTGGGTTGAGGCTTTGGGATTGAGGGCTTAGGGTTTATAGGGGTTTAGGTTGAGTGTTGAGATTTCTTGACTCCCGCGGAGAGAGGCGAGTAAACTCATCTCAGGTTGCGAGCTCCGGCTTATCGGGATTTGGGAGACATGAAGTTGGGGTTTCAGATAGGACGGAAGAATTGCCAACATTATTCTTCAGGGTTACTTAAGACAAGTTGCAGGTAGATCTTAATCTACACGAAAATTCTGTCTGCTCGACTTGGAAGATCGATGCCCGCACATACTGCCGGTTCGAGATTCCATGGCTAGGGACTGAGTGTTCTGCCCAGCGCACAGTCTCACAGTCTTCTGTTTTGGGCTTGGCATAGAAAGATTGAGATGTGTTTGATGCTTGGAAGCTAGGAGGAGTGTTGGACTGCGACGTGGTTGCTAAGCATGGCTAAGGAAGGACTACTCGTCTTGTTTCTTTGCTTACTGTTCAATATCACTCACATCTTCTTGATCTTGGAGTTGCACTAGGTTTTGGGATGGGCTATGCCATCACAATGTTCGGCACTATGGGGGGGATAGCATTGCTAATTATTCCCACCCTTGCATTGTGGGATATTGGAGTCTCTCAGGTATTGGCAAAACGACAGTGGAATGATTCCCGCACGCGCAAAGTGGGCACTCTCAACGGCTTCTTGGCCGCGATAGGCTGGTGCCAGTATAGGGGCTTGAATGATCAGAGATTTAACGTATTCCGTAGGATTCTGTAGGGGACCCTGGTATAACTATGAATGGTTTGTTTAAGTAGCAAGCCCCTACATTCGTCCTGCTCAAGGTCGTTTTGGGTCTCCTTTCATGTCTCTGCAGGTGTCAAGGGAATGACCATACCACCCAAACCACGTACCTTTCGCCCGAAGCTCTTCACTCAAAAGATTATAAGCCCTACACTTCTTCAGTGTAAACCCAAACGGCCAAACCCTTACTCCCTGACCTGCACGATTGTCACAGAGTGAGGTAATGGAATGCAGCTCCAGATCTTCAGCTTTCCCAAGAACTATACGCCCTTCGACCCTACTTAAAGGATCATGGGACTTAGTAAGTAAGGCTATAAGTACCTTAATATAAGTATATACCTTAATTGGGGTTATAAGTATAGTTACCCTAATTATATCCCTAGTTACTAAGTCCCATGATCCTTCAAGTAGACTACAAACCCCCAGACCCATATGGGAGGAAGCCAGATCTCCGTCTGTCGGACTTAGCATGTTTCCGAATCGGGAAGTCTGGGGCTAGTGTTGTATTTGGTGCTACTGGGGCCCAGATAATTACCATAATGGTAATTATGGGGCTCCTTATTTTTATAACAAAGGTATCATGGGCCCTAAAACCACATTTTGATTATTAAGGCCCCTAAAGTAAGTCCCAACAGCCTTGGAGCCTGGGCTTACCTCTGTCCACCCCTCCCTCGCTAGCAAAGCTCCGAGGCGACCAGTGGTACGAGCAGCAGGCTTACCGTGCGATCAACCAGGCGCGAGAGTTGAGAACTCCTCAGAGAGCCCAATACCCCTCAATTAAGGAATATGGCTTAAGTTATAGGGGGCTTCATATTATGATTTTTAAGCTATATTCCTTAATTAAGGGATATTGGGCTCTCTGGGCCTGAATCACTGAACCCGAAACTCTCGGCCCTAACTGATCCCTAAATCCACACCCCAAGAGTTGAGAACCCTGAACCCCTAAGCCCTATGGGCATTTTTCAGTGACCTTGTGCCTTGTGTTGCAGGAGAAGAGGAGCGATAAAAAAAGAAACCGGGCCCTAAGCAATCCCTAAATCCTAACCATCGCAGCCGGAATACGAACCGATAGAAAATGTAGATTACACACCACCCTCACAAACCCCGATCCCCCCCCCTTAAGCTCCTTACAATAAGGATCCTAGTATTTAGGGCACTATATTCGGGGTCCCCTATTAAGCAAGAAGCCGCCGAACCAGGCCCTGGGTCGATGTTTACGACATCACAAGGACTTTGGGGCCGTGCACCCTGGGTCGCAGAGGGGTCTTTGGAGTTGGTTTCAAGGTTTAGGGTTTAGGGTTCAGTTTCAGGCTTGGAGCGCCGTTGATCATTGGGTTTAGGGTTTAGGCCTTCTTTATCCTTTTTGTTTCGGGCTTGGGGTTTAGGGTTCTGTTCAGTCTCAGATTCGGAGCGCCTTCTTTATCCTTTTGTTTAGGGTTTAGGGTTATGGTGGCGTGTGCGTATGGCTTTTTACTTTAAGGTATATTCCTTAATTAAGGGGTTTTGGAGGCTCTGGGTTGGGGTCCCCATTAATGGTCCCTCCTTCTCCCCTTCAAAAATTGGCCTAAATCATGCGCATTTGTTCCCAAGGCTGCTGCTGGACGCTCGCTGGGCTTCCCGCGGAGAGCGAGCCCGAGGTCCACGGAGGGCTGTGCCATCGGGGGTGCCTGCATCTTAGGGTTGAAGATACAAATCCTGCCTACCTTAATGACCCTAGACTATGGGAAGAATGGACCCTAAACCCTAAACCCTTAATGACTCTAGACTATGGGAAGAATAGACAAAGAGACCCAAACTCGAAAGGACTCGTAGGGTTGATGATATAAATCCTGCATTACCTTAAGGACCCTAAACTATGGGAATTACAGTATATTCCTTGTTATGGGTAATGCAGGATTTATGTCATCAACCGTAGGGTGGTGTAGGGTCCTACACCGTACCCCATACCAAAAAGGCCCTTCTGGTCCATGTTAACACTGGGCCAAGGCCCGGATTAGGAGGATTTCAAAACAGGGTCCTACTTCCGCGTTCTATACCGTGGGTCTAGGCGGCTTTGATCGGTGTGTTTTACTAAACTAGGGTGCTTTCAGGGTTTATGGGGTTCAGGACATCGAATCTACCTTAACCTACCAACCCCTAGATTTTTGTAGGCTCTGAATATATTAACCCTCATATGGAGTTTATAAGGACCTCAATTCTAGATGCTCGGTGGTTTAGGGTTTCTCGTGTTTGGAGTTTTCATGTGTCGGGTTTAGGCCTGGGGGTTTCGCGGTCTCAGGTGTTGGGCGCAAGGAAGGCCAGTCTATGCTGATAAGGGAGAATTGGATTTGGGGCCAGTTTTAGGGTGATTAAATGAGAACAGTCACTGATGTGCTTCTCCAGCATCTCACTTGGCGCCTACTGCAATTCGTGTTTTTCGATTGTTCTTCGCTTGTGGCCTGAAAGAGTGGGTTACAGCTCCGAGTGCTTACACGAAAGGCATAATATTGACTTCGGGGATCTGAATCGATGTACTTCATTCCAGGAGGGTTTAGGGTTTAGGAGTTTAGGGTTGGTATCAACAAGGGCGGAATCCTAAACCCCAAACCCTCAACCAATTGAAGTCTTCTCGGAATCCGTAAATACTGTGCCCCCGACTTGCCGATTCCGTGAGGTGCCCGCAGGGCCTTCAACAAGTTTCGAAGATCTCAGGGCCGTGGGGGCCTGGCCCACTCAAATGGTTCAAATATGGAGTCCAAATTCATAAGTCGAAATGATACAGTGTGACCTTGTGGTTAACGGCTCCCATATCATGATACTATAGTATGTCTGCATATTTACATACGCACACAAGTGATATCTATCAACATCTACTTAAAGTCATATGGCCACATCAATCTATCCACATGAGACGAATGTCCGAATCTCCAGTTCAGCAGACCCGAAAACTTCAAATCCCTGAACCTCAAAGCCTTCTAAAGCCTCATCAGCTAAACGCTGAACCCCGACCTTTACAGTAAATCTACCCAGTCTGCCCCTATCATACCCCCGCGAGAAAGAACGGAGAGGCCTGCGCAAGCATCTCGCTCCGTGGCTCCAGCGCCACGTTTTCGAGTCGAACCTGAGACTCACTATTAAGTGCTTTGCTCATTTGTGGTTCAACGTTAATTTGGTGATCAGAGTTTAGGCCTCAGGGTCCAAGTAATTACCAGGTAACATAAGGGACCACGCCGCGGAACAGCGCCTGTGAGTGAGGCTCAGGGGTGACATGTAGCACTTTGCCGGCTTAGGTCTCCGGAATAAGTACGAAGGTAGAAAGTCTCAGGTTGAACCAAATTGATTCCGGGTGTTTCGATTTCGATTGTTTGTATGAGTGGCAGGTTAGGTTCATTCTTCCAGCCGCTGGGTGCCAGTCTTGGTAAGATTCTCCACTCTCACCAGGAGTTGAATCATGTCCCTTGAACTGACAATCACGATCTAAGTCTGTGTATATATGGTCATGTATAGAGAGTACACTGCAACTCTCTTCTAATTCTTACAGGACCACTGTTTGATGTCTGCGCCCATTTACCACCGAGCTTCATAGCAGCAGTGACGTGTTGGGTATATGTTTCAGTGCGTGCGTTTGGTTTGCCGTTGGGCACAGATTTGAGGGACCACGGCCAACCAAGGGGTGTTCTCAGAGACTCCCAGAGCATTCATGCACCAATTTAGATCGAAATTGTATAAAGAACTCCTCAGAAAATTAAGGTGTATTCTAGGGTATCTTGCTCTCTGGGCTGGACGCCGGCGTGAGCCTTGACCACTCAGAGCATCCGCAACCTGAGTCTCGCCGTGAGCCTCTTGTCAGCTTTCCTATGGATCGACGCACGTTGCAGCCTGGCCTTCGTTTCAAGAGTACTTAAAGGATCATGGGACTTAGTAACTAGGGTTATAATTAGGGTAACTATACTTATAAGCCCAATTAAGGTACTTATAACCTTACTTACTAAGTCCCAAGATCCTCCAAGTAGGGAGGCTAAAGAGCGACCTGCAGGCATCATGGCTCTGCGCGTGCTGGGGCACGACAACTTGTATGTAAGTAGCCTGGACGTTTACCACCTGTTGTTGCTCGGGCACCACCTTCGCCGCACGGATTGGGCCCAGCATGTTCTGCCCTTTTTGGGATGGCGCATGTTGGGCTCCAACGCCATCGGAGGTGGCTACTCAACATATGCCATCAGTGCGACTTCAGAGCTTGTCTGCTTCGGCGACGATCGCGATGCTGTGCCATCAAACCTCGGTCCAGTGGTGGCCGTGGCTGCCGGAAATTCTCACACCTGTGCATTGAAGGCGAGTGGCGAGCTGGTTTGTTTCGGAGACAATGAGTATGGTCAGTGCGACGTGCCTCCCGACATCAGTCCGGTGGTGGTCGTGGCCGCCGGACACTTTCACACCTGTGCCGTGAAGGCGAGTGGCGAGCTGGTATGCTTCTGGGACAACGACCTTGGCGGTCAGTGCGCCGTGCCTGCCGACCTCGGTCCGGTGGTGGCCGTGGCTGCCGGAGACGTGCACACCTGTGCCGTGAAAGCGAGCGGCGAGCTGGTTTGCTTCGGAACCAACCTCTTTGGTCAGTGCGACGTGCCTGCCGACCTCGGTCCGGTAATGGCCGTGGCTGCCGGAGACTCTCACACCTGTGCCGTGAAGGCGAGTGGCGAGCTGGTTTGCTTCGGAAACAATAAGTGTGGTCAGTGCGATGTGCCTGCCGACCTTGGTGCCGTGGTGGCCGTGGCTGCCAGAGGGGACCACACCTGTGCCGTGAAGGCGACTGGCGAGCTGGTTTGCTTCGGAAGCAATACGGATGGTCAGTGCGATGTGCCTCCGGACCTCGGTCCGGTGGTGGCCGTTGCTGCCGGATTAGATCACACTTGCGCCGTGAAGACGAGTGGCGAGCTGGTTATCTTCGGAGATAATCGCTGTGATGTGCCGCCAGGCTTTAGGGTTCGGCTTGTCCCACAGTCCATCCGCGCACCTACACCCGATCCAATGCAGGAGGTGCTGCAGCCCGTGCATCACGACGAGCCTGCTGCTGACATCTCGGAAGAGGAAGGCGCTGCAATCGTGGCGGAACAGGAGGCATCTTGGATTGAGCACAACATCGGATCCGGCTGGCATGGCGACGACATACAGCCTCAGATGCCTGCTGCATTTACTCGGGTAGTGCATTTGACGTTGAGCCGCGCGCATCCCCAGCTGGACACGGATCTGGAGCATTCTCTGGCCTTGCAGCCATGCCGGCAGGCCCTGCAGGACGAGGGCTTGGACTGGTGCTTGCAACCCTCTGGTGCCAAAATCTTCATGGAGCCTTTCTGCTTCCGAGCCATCCGCAGCCATCTGTCCACCATGCGACTGAGGAACTGCGACATCTTCGTTGCAGCAAACCTAGAAGCAGACGTGCGCCAAGTGGTCCAGCAGATCCCCCGCAGTCTGCGCGTGATCTCACGGCACTCCCGAGACATCGGCTTCGCAGATGAAGATGGTGAAGTGGTGTTGGTCAGCCGCTCCTTCCTAAACATTCCCGCAACGCCACTCCTCAATCCGTCCGTTGTGACGCAGTCCACCACAGAGGCGCGGACGCGTCAGGGGTACCGAGGCACGAACCCACGCAGATTCCAAGTGCACTCATGAGACTCATGAGACTGCTTGGAGGATTGGGGTTATAAGTAAGTATAAGTATAGTTACCATAATTATAGCCTAAGTTACTAAGTCCTATAACCCTTTAAGTGCTTTATTCCATTACGGATTTGGTACCCGGGCGTACAGGAAGAAACACGCAGGCCTTGGCCAAGCCATCCCTGGATACCCAGGGGGCTCTTGTTCAGTTTTGAGCGTCTACGCATTGTACAGCTGCTTTCGCCACAGTGCCTTGGAGTGACCTGCGTTAGCTTCCTCCAAAGTCGCCGTTGGCAGAGGCATAGCCGTTGAGCCGGAATTGGAAGCTGCGGCAAAACTCAGACGGTCTCAGACTTGTTGACTCCACCCTAAAAACCCTAAACCCCTAAACTTTAAACCCTACACCCCTAAACCCTGAACCCTATAACAATCACAGTACAGCGCAGAGCATCGTACTTTAGATGCGTGCGACCCGTCTCTCACTTGGCCAAGGACCAGCTGCGAAGAATTGAGTCGACGTCTTCAAGCACACTTTCAAGCAGCCAGGAGAGGGCTCTAATGTTTATAGGGACTCAGGCTGAGGATTTTTGGGCGGGTTTAGGGCTTTGGGGGGTTTAAGATTTGAGGGTGTAAGAGTGTTGGGCTTACCTTAACCTCCCAAAACCTACTTTTTTGTAGGGTCCGTATAAATTCCATATTAGGGTTTATAAGAGGAACCTACAAAAAAGTCGGGTTTGGTAGTTCAAGGTAGAAGTCTGAATAATGTGTAGCATTATATTCCTCACTAGCAGGGGCCGACGAACCTCCACAATTGCTGAAACATTCCTTGAACTTAAGACCTCAATCTAGTTCTGAAGGCCTCTACAGCACACCCAGAGACCCCAAAACCACTTAATTAAGCAATGTACGTGAATTGTCAGGGTCTCTTCGCATGGCTGTACTAATTATCTTGCACAGTAAAGATGCTTTCAAGTCTTTGGGTGAAGAGGGGTCTATGTGAGTGGCTACTAGAACGATTGAGCTTACTTCAATGCTTAGCAAAAGAGTTATATCAGCGTTTGGGACGGCTTTCTATGTAAGGTTTTGGGTGGGTGAGGGCTTCAGTTTTAAGCCCCCTAGTACGCAATCTGAGGCACCGATCGAACAGTTCATGATACAGCGCCTGCAGGTCTTGGATTTCAAGCTGTTCTTATGGCTCGGGAGTGAACGGACATGAGGGTTAAGAGTTTAGGGTTTAGGTGATAGTTTTCAACTCTATCTCGCATCAGGATGCCGTCGGATGTGACGCGAACGCCAGCTGCAGCACAGCAGGTATCGCGTTGCTTTTTGGGATGTCGCTTCAGAAGTTTGGGTTGAGCGGTCCTGGAGACAAGCCCTATATGCAAATGGAATTATGGAACTTCAGCCCTGTAAATTAAAGGCCGTCTCTGGCAAGCCTGTAAAGTGTCGGATGTTTCGGTTGGGACCTCCGAGACTGGAGGGCATTGTCAGTGCGGGGTGCAAAAGCCCTATAGAGCTTGCAGCCTAGAGACTCCAAGACTCTTTATTTCAAGCCGTCATCTACTCTGAATCACAGTTGGAATCACCCTGTAGTACCCTGTAGTCCTATAGATTGAGGTATATTGCGTAATCAGCGGGTGTAGGAATCTCTGGGATGTTGAATTTCAACCGGTAGACCACAAAGATGTCGGGCTCGCCCGGCATCCAACTTGTGAGTTGTTGGCTTGTGGTCTGAGTGGGGTTGTACCCCGGAGAGTGCTTAAGTCGACCCTTCATTGCTTGTTCTCTGCAACTCCGACACGGATGAATTTGACAACGCAGTGCTTGCATGTGGATTACTACTCAGAGGGTACGGTGCATCGAGGGTTCGGACTAGTTCAGACCAGAGCATGGATGCTGTGGTTTTGTAGTCGATTTCTGAGAGCTCTCATGGGAGCCCACTGGGAGCCCACCTAGTGAATTCTTGAAACGCCACAGGGGGATCCGCCCCACAGCTACCTGGTCACGGCAGCCTACCCGGATACCATAACGACGCCCCACAAGGTGCTACGTCCTACCTACCTTAGCACCACGTACAACCCTTGATGTCACCTGGACACGCTCAACAGCCCAAAGCCGCAAACTTGAAAAGCCCCGAGATGCCGAAAGACAACGAAACCCCTAGAAACCCAAACTGCCTGCAAAGCACGCTTCACCCACAGGGTTCACATATTTATTAATATATATATATATATATATATAAGACCATCATGCAAGCAGGTCCCCAATACCATATTAGGGATGGTCTTTTGGGACCTAATTCCATAATGGTAGTATATCTGGACCCTCGGGGAAAATAGAGTATATAACTTTCCCTTGGGATCCAGTTACCTAGGCTATTAGGGTACCCCTAAACCCTAAACCCTAAATCCCTAAACCCCTAAACCCTTAGACCCTAAACCCCCAAACCCCCAAACCCCTAAAAACCCTCAACCCCTAAACCCTAAACCCCTAAATCCTAAACCCATCATACTTATCACTGGTCATTTCGTTTATGTGAAGTTGGGCACAGAGAGAGGCGAGTGGAGTCCCAGAGCCTGCCGCCGTGCCAGAGGAGGCCATCCAAAAAGTTTTGCCGTGGCAAACTAAGCAATGCTGGCATACAGTATATAATGCCCGAATATTTAATATGCAATAATATATACATATAAACAGACAAATACATAATCATGTATATATATATATATATATATTAATATAAGAATATTTTAACATACCCTGACGGCTAAACCCCGTGTTCCTCAGGATTTTCCGGTTTGTTTTGATAGGAGCCCAAGCGGCTGAGCAAAGAAATCAGAACCCCCAACCTAGCCTTTACACCAATCTACACGGACCCTTATTGTACCCTACAAACACAACTTACACGGACGACAAGGCCTCCCATAAATCTCTATCAGAGGGCTGGTAGGTGGGTCCCTGGTAGCGTCTTCGGTTTCCTGGCTTTTGGGCAGCACCTCAAGGACGAAGGTGATTTCGAGGATGACTTCGCCTAGTTATAGTTGGAGGGTCATGGGACTTCGTAAATAGGGTTACAAGTACCCTAAGTGGGGTAATAAGTGATTATAGGTATAGTTACTCTAATTATAGCCCAAGTTACTCAGTCCCATGACCCTTTAAGTAACGACGGCAGCCGATCATGACGACTGTTTTTGTGCTGCCTAAGCCAACTCTCCAGTCGACAACCGCCAGTAGGGCAAGATGATGATGTTGATGTTGGTACGGTTGTGCGAATCAACAACATTCAACACCCATGTATGCAATTTTTGTCTACCACTACTGCTCCCACTGCTGCTGCTCCTCCGGCTGCCACAGCTGCGACGACGATGAGGGAAAGGGACCCACACCGCTGATAGCATTCTTCGTCAATGTTGCCAAGACCGATGAGCGTAAGCGTTTAGCACTCGTGCGACGAGCTTCCCAAATGCATCGAAGCCGTAGGCGCAGGGTGCGCGACCAAAGCCGAAGAGGCGTCTTCTAGACCTGCTGAAGGCGCGCTGTGGCGCTGCTTTGGGAAAGGGATTCTATCAGGCTTCTGCGGCCCTTGACGGAAGGTCGTTGTGAGGTTTCGGTTTGAGAGGCTGGGAACCTGCGCTAATTGGCTGCTGGCATTGGGTGTTCAGGGGCCTAGGTTGGCCATAGAGTGTGGTTCCTTCAGAGTTTCAAAACAGAGGCGCGCCCAAATCTAAGACACTTAATCCACAAGGCCATAGGGCTCTTCGTTGCCCAATTCTTTGTTTGTTTGGACTATGGTTTCCTCAAGCACCCCTACGTAAGGACCAGGGACACCCGAATCTTTTCCTAAACCCGAAACCCCAAACCTTGAATCCTAAACCTTAAATTAGATCCCAAGCCCTCAACCTTCAACCCTCGCTATATGTTGGGCCTACCTTAGAGAATGGCTGAACCCTAAGTCTGGTGTTAAGTGCTCTACGATTTAGGACTTTTATATCTCTCCTTTAACCCGGGTTTGGAGTACCATACTTGAATACTTGTTTTTGCTACCTGTTCCTTTAAGGAACCATTATGAAGTAAAAGTCTATACTTTTCTCTCCCTGGTTACCTCAAAGTCCAGTTAATGTAGCCCGAAACGCTCTTGTACTGACTAAGGCTTTTATATTACCTCACCCTGCTCGGCAGGCAGATGCACTGAAGCGCTGCGTCGCGGGGGGGCACGCGGTCGTTCAATCAGGCATTTCTTGTGATTCCGGAATGGTGTGGGAAACCAACACAGGCCTTTTGTTAATACCTAGTAACTTGGTAGCAACTTAGTAATGTAGGAGCGTGATTAAGACTTGAGAAAGCCTAATCCAGTAACAATAACCCCGAAATATCAGGATCCAATTAAAGAGCCCGAATACAGACCCAAGGTGTCCCAACCCTGTAACAGCTGTAGTATAACATGCCCCAAACCCAATTGAAAACCATCAAAGGCCCCGAAACCCAGAAAGCCTCATCATATAACCGTTAACGGAACCCTATTCGAATCGTTCAGGCCCGTGCATAAGATATTAAGAGGCATGCTTCCGGCTCGTTTCTTCGAGGTGTGTTGTGAACTCGTGTACGAAGTTTTACCATATGCACGTATGCATGCATGTACGTATGTATGTATGTATGTATGTGCACATGTATGTATGCATGCGTGTAAGTATGTATGTAAGTATGTACGTATGTGTGGATGTATATATATATATATATGTGTGTCTGCATAAATAAATAAATATGTATATGTCTGTGTGAGCATACATGTGGTTAGAAGTTCAACACATGAGTTGTTAAGTAAGGGAATCGAATAGGTGGACATATGTATATACATGCATCTATATATATATATATATACACATACACACACACACACACATGTATGGTTAAACATAAACATACGTGCGAGTGGTGCGGCACTCATGTTTTATGAGCGCAAAGTCTTGTGTAGTTGTCATCTTGTAAGTAGGAGGTGGCTCATAAGCATCTATCTATCTATCTATCTGTCTACCTGTCTACCTGTCTATCTGTCTGTCTGTCTATCTGTCTATCTGTCTATCTATCTCTCTCTCATATATATATATATATATATATATATATACACACCTCGTTGATGATGATGATGATGATGGTGATGTTGACGACCATGAACAAGTTGATGATCGTGTGGTTCTCAGGGGCAATCCTGGTTTTCGACTTGCGGACTCAACGCCTCCAGGCAAACATCTCCCCATCCTCCCTCTGTCAGAATGGGGGCTCATCGTTTTGGCTTAGGGGTGTGGAGTGTTAACTCCGAGCTTGGGATGGAGCATACACCCAAACCTCAGGCTGCCGTTGGGGGGGCTGCCGGTGGAGGGCTCTGGGGGTTTATGGTTCAGGCCCAAAACCCTAAGGATCTACGGACTCATATATGAAGGCTTTTGGGCCCAAGGACCATACTATATAAGGCTTTTGGGATGTTTTGATCCCTAGGGAATATATGATTAGTACATATATACAAGTTTTTATTTTTTAGTGTTATTATTTTTATTATTGTTATTACTTTTACTATTATTGTACATATATATATATATACACACAATTTAGGGCCGAACGCCAAGAGATGCCGCAGCAGGCCGCACTCGACATCTTCTGCCGCCTCTGCGGATTGGCTGATGCCGTTTTTTCTGCTTGGCAGAGTTGGAAACCCGACGCTCTTTGTACCGTTACAATAGAGTACCCCAAATAGTAGGGTTCTTATTATAGGGACCCCAGAATAAGGTACCCCTAAGTTTCGGAAACTCCCAAATACTGAGCTTGAGCCGTAACTCCTAAACCTTTCGAAATAAATCCACGCCAGAAATCCTCAGCTCTAGACACTGGGCTTCTTCGCTGTGTTCTTCGGCGTGCTATTTGGAAAGGATGGTCTTCTGCTTCCTCTACTTACCTTTAGGTTGTAGGAAATGGAGGAATGGGGTACAATTATAACTACTATTACTCCCATTCCTCCGTTCCCTACTAACCAAGGGTAAGTCTGGTCGACACACCTGCCAGCACTGGAACCGGCGTCCAAGCACAAAAGGGTTGCGGGTTCTCGCTCAATTCGGCGTGGTCGTGTGGGCCAGCCGGCGCATGCACAATTCGGAATCTCCTGGCAATAGCACAGCCAGTGCTTTCCTAGACCTCTGAAAACTGGTTCCTCTAAACCCAGAAACACTGGAAACCCATAGAGGGTCTTTCGGGGGGATCTCGATCCTCTGCTATGTAATCTCCTTGGACCCACAACATAAACACAGGTTGTTTCACAATCACGTGGGTTGCAACTTGTCCTTAAACCCAAAACCCGAAAAGCCTTCCCCACCCCCCAACGGAATCCTAAACCCGAAGAGGTCTAGAAACAAAGACCCGGCAGTGCTTGGGGGCATTCGCTGGAGAGCTCGAAAAGTCGGGTTCAGCGTTGAGGATGTGGTTGAGGGTTGAGGCTTTTGGTTAAACATAAAGTTTAGGATTTCGGGTTGAGGGTCTTAAGGTTGGTCAGGACAAGACATTTTGAGCTTGCATCTTTGACGACTGGCTTCTGCAAGGAGCGAGTTCGTTTTTTGTTCGGTTGAAAGCAGGCAGGGTGTGCGGACCATGGAAAAAATCCTACTTCGGAGGCGTGCTGTCAACGCCCGAAGATGCCAAAGCCCTTGCCGCTGTAAGTTTTGAACCCACAGACCAAAACAAGCCTAAACCCTAAAGCCCTGCCCTATGCTTCCACGGACCTTATAGTTAGGGCCCTAGACCCTTTAAGGACCCAATATTAAGGTCCCTGGAAGGCCAGGGCTACAACAATGAAACCCTGTTGCCGACAGCAGAGGCTTCTCCTTTCGCTTGGATAGCAAGAAAAGACACCACACACTTTAGTCCTCGCCCCGGTAAACACAAATCTTGAATCCTAGCAACCTTGTATAGATACTATGTGATTTTATTATGTATGAGCACTCAGAACCCGGAATCGAACCTCACTAGAACCGCATCAGCAACCCCTAAATATCCTTAACTCAACAATCTTCTGCAAAACGTACTCCTAGAAAATGCTCATAGAACCTTCCCTAAGCCCTCAAGAGAGACGGAACCTTGATCCGCACCGGCCTCTGAATACGCTGCTGAGGGGTTCTCGGAGTGAAATGGCTTTTTGGAGAACGGGCTTTAGGGCTACGCGTCCATGAGGTTTACGGCGAGGGTTCAGGGCGTAGGGTATGGTTAGGGGTTTGGGGTTTAGGCTAGGGTGTATTGTTGGGTGTATATGAAGTGCGGGAGTTCATATGTAGCCTGGTTTAGGAATGTTCAGGCTATGCATGATGTGCATGTTCTTGGGGGTCAGTCTTGGTGACTGCAGCATTGAGGTTGAGGGGAATCGCAGGCGTAAGAGTTGAGAAATGTGAGTGATGTAATTTGAAGCTCAGCATTTAGGAGTCAGTGTCTTGGGTCTACCAGGGTAGCCTACAGTCTGCAATGTTGTTCCCTTTTGTGTACCAGTTCTATGCCTAGGGGTTTAGCCGTTTAGCCTACAGAGGACTCTGGAAACTGTAGGTACTGTTCAGGATCAAGGATTCAGGTCTACTAGTTGGTGATGGTGATGCGGATGACGTTGGCAGGGAGGCAAGGATGAGATCGAGCTAATTTAGCAACCTGGATAGCTAGCAACACTCATTTCGAGAACTCTCTGTTGCATTTATCGTGTTTGAGGCTTTAAGGCTCATTTGTGATTTGTTTGACAGGTTTAGGGTGCCGTGTGTGTGTGTGTGTGTGTGTGTGTGTGTGTGTGTGTGTGTGTGTGTGTGTGTGTGTGTGTGTGTGTGTGTGTGTGTGTGTGCGTGCGAAGCTCCTTCTTTGCAGTCTCAAACCGTCGAAAGATTATGGGATTCTCGAGCGGGCTCGTGTGTTGGGCTTCGGGTGTATGGAGCTTAGCATGTATTCTAGGGTGAGCGCTTTGGGGGAAGGCTATCATGGCTTCACCACTCCTCTGAACCCCAGATTCTGGACCTATTACAAAACACATAACCGTACATCATAAACCCCGATCCAGTTTAGTCATCCCCGATCCAGTTCGTCCCAAGTCCTTGACACCTTCGACGCGCGCCCACAAACACGATGTGAGCATTGGCAGTTGCCTTCAAAGAGGAGTGCATAACAACTATAAAGCTTCTACACCTGATACTGGGCCCCAAAACCCTATTCTAATTATTAAGGCCTCTTAATCTTGGTACCCTTATGGCATCCCTTATAGTAGCCCTTATAGACCCCTTTTAAAGGAACCCTCTACAAGCCCTGTTTGCCAAGGTCATGTCCTCTTCGGCAGCGGGAGCTCTCGGAAGCCTTTTGTCGAAGTCCTCTCCGTCGACAAGGACCGTTGGCTTGCAGACTACTCAAAGGGTCATGGGACTTAGTAACTAGGGTTATAATTCGGGTAACTGTACTAGCCTATTATTACTTATAACCCCAACTAGGGTACTTATAACCCTACCTACTATAATCCTCCAAGTAATACAGGGGCTTAAATAATTGCCCATGGTACTCCAGGTTCCTTGTTATAGTTATAGTATCATAGGCCCCAAAACCCCCTATACTAGGTCTCAGAGTTTTTAGCGCTGTGATTCATTTTTGTGAGCTGGGGTCTCCTTCTCAGAGTTAATTCCGATCGGAGTTGACAAAAAAGAAATAGGGTACCCGGGCACCCTTTTTCAAGAGGATGCCGAGGAACGAGGAACGTAGCAGTGTGTCTCGGCTATCGGGGCTGACGGCGCTTGGGCTGTGAGGGTTAAGCTTAAGGGCTGTTTTTTCGGGCTTGAATTATACTGTGTGTTAGACTATACTACTGCAGTGTAGTATATAAGACGTGATGATCTTGATATTATACTTCATGCTTGTTCTATTTAATTTCATAGTTTTTTGTATTAGGTCACGTTAATATCTTGTATTGTCTTGTCTTGCCTCGTCGGGTACGGCAAAGACTTGACTTGTCTCGTGGTGTACAAGTTATTTGTGGCATGTCCACCTTAGGGTTTTCGCTCAGCCGTTGAACTGCCCTTGCACTGTGCGACGAAGTCTTCTTGCGGTCCTACACCCTAAAACTCCAGGCCCAAAGCCCTAGTCTACCAACTGTGAGTGCAATGTAACAGCAGGCCGCCCGAAGCGACGGATGCACCAGAGGCCGGTTGATGACAGAGAGAGGTTCTGACTTTCGCTGTCAATGTTCTAGGCTTCAGTGGGACTTTCGGGAAAAAGGGGACCCTGATATAGTACCCTAAAATAGTAGGAGCCTTATTATAAGGACCCGTAAATAAGGTGTTCGAGCTCAGATCCGAGAAGCCTCAAACACGAAGAGCCCTAGGATGCCGGCTTCTGAGGACCAGGTTACGAGCCCACGGTTTAGGGTTTAGGGTTCAGGGTTTAGGGTTTAGGGCAGCGAACTCGCGGAAAAACCAATGCCTTCGGGGCTGAAACCACGAAGCCCCTCCCCGTTTTGACATTCAGCCCGCAGCACTGGGGTATGAGATGTATGATCACCCATCATCAATCGTAGTCCTGTCCATGCATCACTCCCTCCTTGGATCACGGTAGCGATGGACAACCGCATGTCTGATTGAGTGGTTCATCATGCTAGTAGACACAAGGCTTCTGCTCAAGTCTATCAGTTGGGGTGCTGGAGAGGGGCTAAGAATGTGGAGTGACAGTGGCAGAAGAGCGGGGCAAGATGCCCGGCAAGAACAGAAGGGACGACAAGCTTCTGGAGAGGGACACAACCGAGGTGCGTTTCTCCCTGACGATCATGCGTCCATTCCATGTGTATACCACTCCTGTAAGTGTGAATTGAAGCATGCGAGACAGTACCCACTCGTCACGCCCTAGAGCAGCCAACGGTGGATCAAAAAGAGCACCGGTCGGACGCTCTGTTGACCGTGAGAGATACATAAATCCGTACCCCATAAAAGGGCCGAGTACTCCTTGTCGTGTCTTCTCGTTCCGGTGTAGGTAACACAGAACCATAGAGATGCGAACAGTGGACCCGCGAAAAGGCCGCCTCTCACACAACACAGTCACTTTTTGTGAGTTGCGAGTATAAACCTTCATATGGAAATCAAAAGGGATCCTACAAAAACTAGGCTCTGGTTGCTGAGGAACTAGGGCGAAGTCTTGGTCGTTGAGCCCTCAGCCCGAAACCCGAATTGACCCGTAAAAAGCATACATGTTCGGAAGCACGTCTTGGACCCCGGATGTTAAAAACCCTAAAGCCCTGGACCATAAACTCTAGATCTTAAAGCCCTAAAGCCCCAAGCCCGAAAATCCCTGACTCTAGTCTAGGTTGTGGGCAAGCATCTGTTGACTCGAGGCCTCCGCAAGCACCGAGCCGGTTCCAAAGAAGTCGCAGCTAGGCTTAAACCGAGGTGCGAAGGTTTCTCGATACTCGGTATGCTGGGTTTTCTAAAGATGCAAACCCCGCAAGAAACTCGAAAGGTGCGTTTAAATCTTTAGCATCATTGCTCTTGCTCCTTCCCTTGCTCCTGATCCTTCTCTTGCTCTTGCTCCTGAACCCTCCATGGGTTTTCAAGGCTGCGATGCTTTTTCTGGGAAATGCGATCACGCGGCTTTATGGCTTCCTACAGGGTTGTTTAGGAGTTTAGGGTGTGATAAGGGTTGACAAAGGTTACGAGGTTTCTTGTGAGTTCATTCAAGAGGTCTTGAACAAGGCCAATGTTTTCAGTCTTTTCTTGGGGTCAAATACGTTCTCAATCTCCCGCATGAAGACCGATTGAGTTCTCCAATGCTACCAAGGCTGTTGCTTGAATTCTGCCAGCAAAGCCACCCCATGAGAATCCAATTCGCACGGTTTAGGGTTTAGGGTTTGGGGAAAACCTGCGCTCCACCGAGTTGAGATGAAGCATCTATGGGTGGTGTGGTCTAGGTATTCAGTTTCGACGGTTTGGGCATTGCAGCTTAGGGCTTGGACCGCTTAGGAAGGATCCCCAAGCACGGAAGACACCGCACCCACGAAACGAGCCAACATCTTATCTCCGAGAAGCAAGTGCGATCCAGGGGGGTATAGACACTTCAAACCGGCCCTGAAAACGAAACCCCTGACCACGAAGTTCCAGGCCGTAAATCCCTACACCCTAAACGGGGACCTAAACGCAATGCTTTAAAAACCTACACCTCAGAAAGCCCTGACCTTACGAACTCTCACTTCGACCCTGGTCATTTCAGTTCGTCACTATACAAGCTCCGATCTAGGAGCCTGAAGATTTGATTACCGATGCCAGTGATTAGGGTCAGGGTTCCTTAACCTCAGTAGACTCTGAATATTCGGAGGGCTCCTCTACATAGGTACGCTGGGTACACTATATATCTCATAGGCTTCCGCATTTTCTGCATTTAGGTATACGAGAAATTCTTAGGGTTATTGAAAACCAAGGCCAGAACAGTACATCATCCCAGGATGGCACCGCATCGCCACAAAAATTGCACCCTTAATCCTAAACCTGAAAAGAATGAAAAGGGTATATAACCGAATCCAGAAAGGTCTGGCGCGAAGTCCGTCCTGAACCAATCGACAGCCATGACGTCCTCAGCGGCGGGGGCTCTCGGCGGACTGCTAAACCCAGGCGCCTTGATTGGGTGAAGAGGGCGTGTATTGTAGAAGCCTCAATTACTAGAATGCCCAGTAGTACCCTTATTCCCTTTTTGTAGTCCTAGGTTCCTTATACAGTTACCCAATACCAAAAAGAGAGGCCTTTTTATTCTTAGGTTACTGGGTATCCTAGATTAAATTAACTACTGGTAGTATTCCGTAGGGCTCCGGGTTCGTTATCATAATCCTAGTATATGGCATCCCAAAGCACGAAGCAGTACATGTTCAATCATAGGTGGGTTCCTAGTATATTTAAGGTATGTTACGCAATATAGACAACAACTCATGTTCGGAATTCACCATGCATGAATGAAGGT
This sequence comes from Symbiodinium sp. CCMP2592, assembly GCA_905221615.1. Classification (NCBI taxonomy): domain Eukaryota; class Dinophyceae; order Suessiales; family Symbiodiniaceae; genus Symbiodinium; species Symbiodinium sp. CCMP2592. The sequence continues at coordinate 1,485,539 of CAJNDT010003112.1, read as the reverse complement.
ATATTTGGAGCCTTTGGGCCGGGAATTTACGGGGTCTTCTACACATGGGTAGTTGTCAAAATTATGGTCCCCTTTTTGGGCACCCTAAATATTGGGTGCCGTATTATATTAGGGACCCAAAAAGGGACCATCATTTTGACAACCACCCACATGCTGTGGAGTTTATCCGGGCTGTGGGGTGGGGGAGGCTTCGGGTCGCTTTTTGCTCTTGGTCTTGTCTGTGTCCATAAGAGGGATACAGATCTTGTTTGTGGTGTCGCAACTAGGGCCTTCGTAGCCCGGTGTAGAGGTTAGGGGTTTCAGGGTCTAGAATCCAGATTTTCGGATGATGGGTCGCAGGCTGTATTACGTGTTTACTTTCCCACTTCCACACCCATGTGGCGAGAATGTGCGCATCCCTCAGGATTTTGGCCTTCTCGCAGCGGGTGCGGATACATCAGTTGTGCGTTCGTGCAAACCGCGAAGCCTAAACCCTACTATGGCATAATATAGAAGCTGGAATGACTAAGATTGCCAACCCTATTCGAACGTTTGATGCCCCTGTCATCAATCAACCGTGAGCCGCTAAGCTTCAGGGCGTTGGTGAGTTTTTGTTCGGGCTCTGGCTTAAGGGTTCAGAGTATTAGGACTTCGTTACTCGCGTTTTGGAGGGTAGGAGCCTTTCATGGCTCGCGGCAAATGTTCGCACATGGTTAACTATTATTTACCAGGCACTTGCACCCTTTGAGTTGGGAAGGAGAGTAATGAACACCAGCGGCGTAGCAAATAGAGAACCTCGGTCGCAAAGCCAGATATACAGTACTAAGGTTCAGCTGATCGCATGCCGAAACCAGCAAGCCCAAACCGCGGTCTCTAAATGCTTCCCAGGCTTGTTTTGTTTCTTTGGTGGTATGTTGAGCCCTCGAACTCAGACTGCATAGTGGAAAGCCCTATGGACCCGGGTCTTTCCAATTGGAAGCTTTCAGATCTGGATTCCTGCGCGGAAGGTGCTAGCAGCCCACCACCTGCCAGGCAGCGGAATGTGTCTTCGGACGTCAGGTTGGGGGTTTAGGATCTCGGGCTTTCATTCAGTCTGTAATATTTATAGGTATATTATATACCACATTATACCCCCAAACCCCATGATATTTATTAAGGTCGTTTTATGGTCCGGAGCTTGCATGGCAGGAGTGACTCTGCACCCGGAGCCAGGGTCCAACTGATTGTAGCGATCTGAATAACACTATGTTCCTTTACATTCCTTCGGGTTCCCTATGACAGCAATACGATGATCACCTGTTCTACAATCATCAAAGGCCCAACATTATCTACCATGTTTTTTAACGTTAAGAAGACCATGTTTTTGACGTTAAAAAACATACAATTATCAAGGCCCCACATTATCTGCCATTCGGAATAAAACCTGACCTCTGCCGCCTAGGATCTCAGGGGCTTGATCCACGCAGGAAGTTCTTAAAGCCGGCCGAGTCTTTGGCACGACCGACATGACCGTTCCCCTTATCCCTGTTCGTGTGCTTTTGCCGCTGAACTTTCGAACATTTACAGCGACCTGTATTGAATCCGATGTTCAGCTTTTCACTGTAGATAACCAGGTTCAACCCGACATGCAGCAGTTAAAGAAGTTTTTTGAAGCTGGAATCTACGGTAACCTCTCAATCAGAGAGTCCCAGGTTCAAGTTTGCATAGAACCGTGCCACGCAAACTCCTACTTCGACTTAAGACCTAGCTGCAGAAATCCTTGCACAGCAGATTCACGAGGAATCCTGATTTCAGCCCTGTATTTAGCTGAGAGCCTTTTCGAACTTGCCAAAGCCACGGGAAATCCCGAATGCAGCCTTGGATTCAATCTTGCTAAGAACTAGCTTGATTCTTTCTCAACCCGACAAACACAAGGAAGCGTAAGGAATCCCACAAGATTAGAAGGCTGGCCCAGAGGGTCCTATGTACTGCTATGGGGGATACTTCCCTATGTCATACCAGTAATTCCTAATGTAGAAACCCTTCATTCTACCATAAAGTTACTTTGGACCCTTTGGGTGGGAAAGCCAGAGAAAATCTTGGGTCGGAGGAGTTCGGTCGCAGGGCATATGCTAATGAACACGAGATGAAGAACAAGAATATTAACAACAACAATAACAGTAACACTCATAATAAGAAGAAGAATCATGATAGGAAGAAGAATAAGAAGAATAAGAGTAAGCAGAGCAACAAATAGTGACAATACGAAGAAATAGTAATAACAATACTCATGAGCGAGAAAGGCAGAAGTGGAACCGGAGGTTGTTTAATTAGTTGCAGCTGCAGAGTTGAGGGGTTTCTATGCGAGGTGTTTAAGGTGATGCTGGCTGTTCCTGAGGAATAATTGCTATGCAATTCAACGTGATAAGCGTGGTTTGAGTCCGACTGCCCATTCGCGACCCCTATACGGAGGAAACTTACTGCTATTCGAGCAAAATACGCCTTGCGCTGGAGGCTTCGAGTTGTTACAGAAAATGGGGGTTGTCCGAAAAATCACCTGTAAACCCTCCGAAGAGACTCCTAAGCACCTCAACACCCCCCCAAACCCCCCAAAACCCTAAACCCTAAAACCCTAAACCCTAAACCCCCCAAACCCAATGTCACTCCTCCTCCAGGACGGTGCCGGAATCTGCGGAGGACGCTTCCTCGGACCCGCCCCCCGCAAAGAAAGCGCCGTAGCCTCAGTGACCTTTGGGGCAATACAGACCTTAGAGGTACTTCGAAATACTTTTTGTTTTTTGGTTATTATGATCCCTAAGAAACAGCTAAACTTATAGTTGTTGCTAGGGTTCTAAGTTCAGTATATAGGCAATACAGACTGCAAGGCCCTAGACCCAAGCGTTTAGAGCTTTTGGGTGTAGGGTTATGGGTTCAGGGGTTTAGGGTGTGCGATATTATGTGTGAATCCAAGAGCTAACCTTATCAACCCCTTCGTGTAGTTCCTCAGGCCTCGTGTTGGGGGCGTACGCGTTCTGTTCTTTCAGTGTTGCCCCAGCTCCCGAACCCCTAGCCGAAGTTTAGGGGAAATTATTTCTGATGAGTTCAGGTTCCCGAAAGCCTACAGTCTAAACTCCAACCCCTATGAAGCCTATACAACCCTATAGCCCTATATAGACCCTGAACCCCAAACCCCAAACCCTAAATCCTAGCATGATGGAGCCTCAGAGACTGAAGCCTTGAAACGTAGTAGTACGGAGTAGTAGTTAGTAGTACCGGGCCGAAGCCCCACAAGACGGAATCTCAAAAGGCTTCGGTATGCTTTTTGTTTTGGAGGGGGTCTTAAGTTTAGGGGTATAGGGTGGTATAGGGTCTAAGGTTTTAGGTGCAAATTTCAAGCGCCCCAACCCGAAAGCTGGACCTAAGTAGAAGCTGGAAATGGTAGCACCAGCCAAGTTCAAGCTCCAACAGCATCAGGGCCCGGAAGCATGAAACCCGGAGAGCTGTATGCGTGTAATATAGAGGTCTGAAAAATTTAGACATAGTCGTTTTCTCTAGGGGCGAAAATCGCATTATAAAATCTACCCCAAGACTCCTATTCTTAATTAGCTTTAAGACCTCGCTCTTGAAGGTCGGCGGCGAAGTCGGTGCTGAACCAGTCCTCCATGACTTCCTCAGCGGCGGGTGCTTTGGGCGGTCTTCTGGCACAAGGTGCTGAGATCGCGATGTTGCTTTTTCCATGTAGGTCTGTATCACGGATGAGTTCAATGCATTGTGTAGGCGTGCGATCATGAAAATGAAAATGAAGCGCCAGCACAACCACCGCCAGCAACATGGTATCAACATGATCATGATCATCCCCCTCATTCGCCAATGCCTGCAGGTGCACCGAAGGCTCCACCTACCAGGCTGCCGCCACACCCCTGAACACTGTGTGTGGGATTTAGGGTTCTGGATTCCGGGTTGACAGGTTTCCCTCTCAAAGTTCAGGATCTGCAGCCGTGGAGTTCAGGGTGTTGTCGAATAAGTTGGAGTTTTAGTCAGGGGTTGAGGCTGTGGCCTCTGAGGGCACAGAAGACTGAGGAGCCTGACTGCTTGGGTTTTTGGGAGTTGAACACTTTGCAGTTCCTGAGATCAGCTCGACTTTGAAGGAATGGCGAATCTGATGTCCAGAGTGTACAGGGTGTGGGGTTGAGGGTTCAGGGTTTTGACGGTCTAAAGCCTCAAACTCCAAACCTTGAACCCTACGCTGCAAATCCCAAACTTTACACCCCGGGAAGCCTGCACCCTTAAAGCAAGCCTAAACCACTAAACGGCTTTCGTTCTCCCGGCCGCTACTGCAGAAACCCTTCAAACTACCTCTGAAACAGTCGTCTACTACATAGTTGGGCTCTGAAAAGGTATGGCGATCATGCATGCGGAAACCCTGCCCTACGCCCCTAAGCCGCGTGAAACCATATAACACCCTTATGAATCCTTCTAAGGCGCTTAAAATCCTTAGGAAAACAAAGCCTTATGCCACCCTTGTAATATCCTTATAAGCACCACCCATCACTTTACACGATAGGTACGAAGGAAGGTTTTCGGAGGCTGGGTTTAGGGTGCCCAAAGGAAGGACGCATGAGTCATTCTTCCCGTCTAGCTCCTATATAATGATACGCGTAGTACAGTTACAGTACAAGCAGGACGGAGCCCCCGGCCACCAGCTCGTCTGAGCCTGGGACGACAGCCGCTTGTCCAAAAAACGACCTTGCAAAGACCTTCGAAGCAGCAGGGCCCTGCATGACATTCTTGGATACGTTTGAAATGCAACGTATGTGTGTGTGTGTGTGCGTGTGTGTGTATGTGTGTGTGTATGTATGTACGCACACACACACACACACGTGTGTGTGTGTGTGTGTGACTCTTGTTCGGCTTGCTCGTTCAGTGTTGATTGGTATTCATATAGATGTATGCATGTACAAAGTTGCATCCATGGGCGTCGAAGCAGGTGTCTTGTGTTTTTGTTTGTTTGCTATGCTGCTATGCTGTGGGTCAGGGAAGATTGCGTGCAGTGTGGAGTACGCTGAGGAGTCGCGTGCGTGTGTGTTTGGAGTGTTTTCGCCGACTTTAAGCCCGAAGTCCCGGATCATACCACCCCAAAACCATAGTTCCACCTTGCACTTTTGCTGTAGACCCCAATTTTGCCATTCCATACTTGACCAAATTAAAGTACCGGATGGCATTATGCTGGACTCTAAATTGTTCTATTCCTCCGAAGCAACTTTCAAGCCTGCGAGACAAGGATGCTGTTGATGAATTGTTCGTTTCGAGGTCCAGCTCAGTAACCATATTCTAACCCCACTGAAACTCCATCAAGACGCAGTTGCTAGGCCTTAAACAATATCAGAGGCAGAGCCGACCACAACCCTCAAGAATAGATGCGTGACCTCAATGTCGATAATGCTTGCCCGACCTTGCCAAGAGCCTGAACCGAGGGCCTTCCATTTACTTTTTCCCCGAGCCCTTGATGCCGTGCCAGAAAAACCCACCAAGCTCAAACCATAACCACGGTAAAGCCAACAGACTCAACAGAAACCTTAAACCCTAAACCCCTAAACCCCTAAACTCTAAACCCCTAAACCCTAAACAGCAAGCTCGAACCCTGAACCTGCCGAGCCTGGCAAGGCCACTGCCACAGATGCGCCACCGCCGAAGAAATCGCACGGGGCCGAGTCGAGGTCTTGAGATTGTTAGGTATTCCAGGGTTCTTCGGACTGTACAGTAAATCCCATAAAGCAGTTCAGGGTTATAGGGTTTAGGGTTATAGTGTTTAGGGTTATAGGGTTGAGGGTTTAGGGTTGAGGGAGCTTGCAGTAAACCCCATAAAGTTGGAAACCGGTTTAAGGCCAAATAGTGCTGGGATTCCCTATACATTACTCCTAAAGGTTGAGGCTATTGGGTTTCCAACTTTTAGGCTTCTACCCTAATGGTTTGTGGTAGGCTTCTTAAGCTCTAAGCTGTAACATAAACAAATGGTGCATTGTGCTACCTTCCTCTTCTTCTTCTGTTGGGAGTGAGGGATTCCACTGTTTCCCATTTTCTGGCCGTCTTTTCATTGGGGTTGCAGAGGCCTCTTAGGCTCAAAACCGCGAAGCCTGCGCTCCAACCTTCCAAGATCTCGAACCAAAAACCCGAGCACAGAAATCCGTAGACGGAGGCACAAAAACGCGAAGCCTGAGCCTCCGCCCCCAAGAGATGTGAGCCCTAAACCCTAAACCCTAAACCCCCAAGAGATGTAAAGCCCTAAACCATCCCAACGATGCAACCCCAAAGCCGAAGTCGTCAAGTTGAACACTGAACCCCTGAATGCCACCGGCCTCACCGTAAAGGAACCCTAGAGGATCCTAGCGGAACTCCATAAAGGAAACCTTCAAGGAGCCTCTAAAGCAATCCCTAAAGGTATCCGAAAGAAACCCTTAAAGGAGCTTTGAAGGAACCCTTCAAGGAAATTATAAAGGAATCTCGAAACCTTACAGGAGCCCCTTGAAAGAACCCTTCAAGAAACCCTCATAAGGTCGGGGGCGAAGTCGGTGCTAAACCAATCGGCCATGACCTCCTCGGCGGCTGGTGCTCTGAGCGGCCTCTTAGCCCAAGGCCCGGGGAGCAAGAAAAGGGTTTTGGGCTTTCTAGTTTTTGCTTCCGGGTCGAGGATCTAGGCTTTAGGATTTGGGGTTTAGGGTTTAGGGCAAGGTTAGGGTTTAGGCGGTCATGACACTTTGCATAAGATGTTATGGGGTTGTTTGGCCAGGGGTTTCGGAGTTGCAAGGCGTTTAGAGGGCGTTGATTTATCCCTAAGGCATTCAGGAGCAGTAGGTTTTATCAGGGTCTGGTACGGTTTTACGAGGGTTCTAGTTCCCAATACCGGAGCTGCAAAAGCTCAGATGGCAAGGGGTTCGTGCTAGCTGCTACACTATAGCTTGCTTGCAGAGGGATGATGCGCGGATACTTCTATTGTTCTAAGATGAACTGTTCAGAGAACCTACATTAGCAGTTCATTTTGTTCTGTAAGGCATTCAACGGGCTTGCTTTCAAAGGAGGACAGCGCTGGCAACCCTAAGGCGCCGTGTACCTACTCAAAGGATCATGATGGGACTTAGTAACTAGGATTATAACTAGGGTACCTGAACTTATAACCCCGATTAAGGTACTTATAACCTTACTTACTAAGTCCCATGATCCTCCAAGTACATAGTACATACCTACGCGATTAGAGTCGGCCTTATAAGGGTTTAGGGTTTAGGGTTAGTATCTACGACCCAGAGTAGGCACTTAGTCCCGTTTTGGGGGTTCAGGTTCCCTTACAACACCCTTTAAACCCAAAGAGGGCACCCTTCTTGTTGCTAGGTCTAGGTATATACTATGCAGGTACGTGGAGCCTTGGTAGCACTGGGCCGCCTCTGTAGCTCAGGGTTTATGGTAAACCCCATAAAGTTGGAAATCGGATCAAGGTCAAATCGTGCCGGGATTCCCTATACATTAGTCTTAAGGAATGAGGCTATTGGGTTTCCAACTTTCTGGCTTCTACTGTAGTGTTTGTAGGGTCCCAGAGCGCCCACTACCCCTTACTTCAGGAGTATACCTTACATCATAATGACAAGCCCCTGTAATTTAAGACACATTGCAAGGGGGTTGTTGTCGAGATTGAGGATTTCATGGAGGATCGGGAATCAGGGGTTTCGTATCAGAGTATTCTTTCGGGCTGCGTATAATAATTCCATTACGAGGTATCGATTTGGGATAATTGCTAAGTCTGCTAATTTTCCTTCTTGTTAGATATAGAGTCCTGATTATATGTAATTTTGGGGGCCTGCTGGAATCGACACCTAGATTACACTTCGCCGACGAATGCCCCCAGGCGGCGCAAAATCCTCAGCGCCGAGGCAAAGCTCAAGGGCTGTTGGGGCTGATGAGATTCAGCAGGTCAGTGTCGGGCCTACGGTTGAAGCATTTACAGTAAACCCCATAAAGTCGGAAACCGGATTAAGGTCAAATCGTGCTGGGATTCCCTATACATTACTTTTAATTGAGGCTATGGGGTTTCCAACTATTTTTGGCTTCTACTGTAGGGTGTTTAGTTTGAGGGTTCTTACGTTTAGGGCTGAAGCATTGGTGTGACAGGGAGCCCACTCTTCAGTAAAGCATGTAAGCTTCAGCATTCTGAGGTTGGGAGTTTCGGGGCTGGGTGGTGGGATCGCGCTGGGAAGTACAGGGTGCGAAGATGTTGGGAAGGAGGATTCCTAAACCCGAGACCCTGTCTGAGTGTCTCTGAGGTTTAGGGTTCGGGGCTTGTGGGTGTCAGGGCTTACCTATCATCTAAAAATCTGGTTCTTGTTTCTGTTTCACCAGTACTGTGACCAGGAATCCATGGTGCCAAAGCAATCAACAGCAAACCCCAAGAGGAACTGAAGTGCAAACTATAGGTGAATCTGGAAAACCGTATACCAACCAACCTCCACAGAGGCTACTGGGCATCGAGAGAACATTCTTCAGAAAACCCTGATTAATCCTGCACACCCCTTTTAGAACGCCTTGAACCCTAGACCCTGAGCCCCAAACCCCAACCCCCCTTTGAATCTCCGTGTCAGGCCCGAAGCCTCAGCGTCCGGCGCACGGTTTGTTCTTACTTCATGTTGGAGACGGCTCAGGGGAATAAAGAAAGTTGGGGTTTAGAGTTTAGGATTTAGGATGATGTCGTGTTTTTCGGTGCAGGAGGGGACAAGCCGAGGTGCCGACATGGCGGGTTTTGGTTGTCACAGAATTGCTTTAAGCTTTAAGCACAAAGCGATCGTCCATTGTATGACCAGCCGTAAATCCTAAGCCCTACATGGGAGTTTCCAAAAATAGGGGACCCTATTTAATATAGTACCCTAAATAGTAGGATCCTTCTAAAAAAGGACGCCAAAATAGGTACCCCTAATTTTCGGAAACCCCCATATACATCCTACCAACCCTATCAAATCCTACAAAGGTTACAGCCTGAACCCCGCAAGCCCTAAACTCCAAACACCCGAGCCGGAGTCGGTCCAGGTCGGATGCGTCAACGGCGGCTCCCAAAAGGACGTCTCGGGTAAGTACTTAAAGGATCATGGGGCTTAGCAACTAGGGTATAATTATAGGGTAACTATACTTATAACCCCAATTAAGGTACTTTATAGCCTTAGTTACTAAGTCCTTGGTCCTCCTTATAGAACCCCTATAGATCCCTTTAAGGAACCCTATTACAGAACCCTATAGTACCCTTATTGACAGGAACCCTAGACCTTACTTACTAAGTCCCATGATCCTCCAAGTAGGGTTCAACTTTGGGGAGCTCGGGTCGGTCCTTGGTGGGTTTTGCGGGTTAAGGGTTTAGGGTTTAGGGTTTAGGGTCAGGGCTTGGCTGATGAGGGTGAAGGTTTATTTCAACTTTGCAGTGTTGGGGTGGATTGAGATTGAGAGGCGACAGGGATTGGGGTCTAAAGCATAGGTTTGGGATTTGCAGTTCAGGAATTGGCCTCAGGAATTGCTGGCTCAGAACCAACGTGAATCATCTCAAGTCCGTTATAGCAACCCGCGTGGCACCTGTGTAGAACCCTTGTAATATCCCTAATTAGAACCTGCATGGAACCCTCATAAATAGAACTCAGAACCTTCATGGAACCCTTGTAGAACTCAGTTATCCTTGTACAACCTACTAACCCTCATGACCCTCATAGCACCTTCATGGTACTCTTGTAGTAACCCTTCAGAAGTAACCTATACCCTTCCAGGAGCCCGGACGATCGGAAATCCGCGCTTGCGGCATCGACGGCCAGATGCCAAGTTTGTACTTACGGTTTGGCTGTTAGGAGGGGGAGAAGAAGTGGCTTCAGGTTGTAAGCTTTAGGGTTTGGTGTTTTAGTGTCTTGAGTTTCGGAATCTAGAATACACAAAAGATTCGCTATTTCGGTTTAGGACAAGTAGTATTATAAGTGCAGGTTTTTAAAAGTTTTGGGAGTATATATGGATACAGAGAGGAGGTATGCGGACCCGTAGGGTTACGGTCTCGGAGAGGTGAAGGTTTTTGGCTCCTGGCCTCCAGTGTCTTCCTTATCTTAGGGTTTAGGTTAGAAGGGGCCCCCGCCCCGTAACAGTGGTATAATAGGAATATAATAGGGCCCTAATATAATCCTTATAGTCACTATTACAGGGTGGGGGGCCCCTTCTAAGGTTTAAGGTGTAGGGCAGAAAACCTATTCTCATATAACGGCGTCTCGCTTCACTTTCAGGACTTGGGGGATTCGGGGCTGCACGAGATGAGCTTAGCAGTGACTTTAGCACTGCTGCTCGTAGAGTGACGCCTGTCACCCGAGCTAGACAGATGATTTTTACTTGCGACCCGAAGCCCTAAACGCCGATAGCTACATCAAACGACGGGTCAGCCCGAAAACTGTCCGAAGCCGTACATCTTAACCCCAAAAGTCCTATGCCACAAAGCACCCCATCACGAAGTGCAGCGGGCCATGAACATAGTTGTAATCGCTCGGTTCGGTCGATACCGGTACGTTTGCGGAGTTGGCGATACTCTGCAGCGACGAAGGAATAGTTGTGACAGCACCGGCATGAGCCGGAGCGCTTCGCTCAATAGTGGTGTTGTTGGTTGGGGGTTTGAGCTTGGCGTTGTGGAGTTAGGGATGTTGGAGTTTCGGAGTTTAGGAGCACCGGGTCTTTGGTACCCCTCCAGCCAAAATGCTCTACTCTAACTTACCCGAAACCTTTAAACCCCAAGACCTAACCCTTTAAAGCTTAATTAAGCTACACACAGAGCACGAGAGCATTCTAGGGATAGCAAGGCCTTGCCAAGCAATAAAATTTTAGGTGTGGTGATCCTGTTGCACTATCACACAAAGCCCCCTCAGGCTGTGGCTCTACTGAAGGGCGAGCCTGGGGACGCTTCTGAGTTTTGGATTGTCATTGTCGTTCCTTCTTCTTCGTTGTCCAGCTAGAACGTGAGCACCCCAAACAGAGCCCTGGCTTGTGTTTGGCCTACTATACACCACACAGCGAGAGCTGCATTGGGACCGCTGAATCGCGGGTCCCGTTTATCCTATCCTACTTCTGAGCCTAGAACAACCTCCTCAATATCATGTAATCAGCCACGGTTCAACGCAGGTCATGACAAGCTCGGCAGCTGCGTGGCTCGACTGCCTTCTCGCCTGTTCGCCGAGGGAAGGGCATACATGCCAATTAAGCTTTCTATGTCAGTGCAAAAGTGTTTACCATTGTGGTTCCGCTTCTGACTACTTGTAGGTGTTCGCCTTAATTATTCATATTCCTACCCATATGGTTATCGATTACGATGGTTGGCTATCTTCATGGTTCTGAGCCTACTTCATGTAGTAAGTCCTTTCGATAGGTTATGTGTCATCATCCGGGCCTTCACCCAAAGCACGTGATGCATTAAGACCGGTGGTCCCCCAAACGTTTGCACGACACCTTGGCAAGAAGCAGCCCTGAACCCCTACTCAAAGGATCATGGGACTTAGTAACTAGGGTTATGATAGGGTAACTATACTTATAACCCCAATTAGGGAACTTATAACCTTACTTACCAAGTCCCATGATCCTCCAAGTAACCCCTAAACCCCGAGCCCTCAACCCTAAATCTGCAGACGCTAGACGAAAAGCCCCCGAAGACGGCAAACATGTTCCGAAAATCCGCCAGCTAGTTTAACTGGTAATGTAAGGGCCTGAATAATTAGAACAGGGTTTTGGGGGTTCCTGATTAAAACCATAGAAAATGTACCCCCAAACCCTGTTCTAAGTATTAAGGCCACTACATTACCCGAAGCAATCCGACGGCTTTACAACTGCGCTTTCGAAAGCATGACGAAAATTGGGAGAATCCGACGAATCCTTGCTTGAAAAGCATTCCGGTAAGTTCCCCAATCCGCGATTCTGACGCACAAAGGATCTTTACATTCTAAACTCTATATAAGCCCTATAACCCCCTAGACCCCAAAGCTCTTACCAGCCAGTAACTCGCTATTGGGGCCTTCGAGAACTCGTTGCATCACGCAAAGGACTCTTGGCGCGCTGGCCGCGCCGAAGGCAAAGCCAAAGGCGGGGCGAAGCGCAGGGTTAAGGGTTTAGGGGTTGTTTAGGATTTAGGGAGCTGCTAAAGCCCCTCTTGTGAGTTGTTTGGTTGGTGGCTTAAGGTGTCCCGGGCACATGGCTGGAATTAAGAATATAACTTCTGGCTTCTGGTGTGGTGATGTACGGGCGTTGCAGAGCTTTCCAGGTTTTGTGCTATGGATATGTAGTCGAGATCCCTCTCAGGATAATCCGCAGCCTGACGTTCAACAGGCTAGTAGGGTGTTTAGGACCTACCTGTGTTTGGAGCTCAGGGTTTAGGAGAGGAGCAGGGTTAATGCGGCATTTTAGGATATACCCTTCACCCCAACGTGCTTTCTGATTTGGTTTCCTGGCTTCCGTATCATACAGTCCTGTGCATAGAACTGGTGAGCCAAAGAAAGGAGCTACACTGCAGTGAACCACATATGTATAGTACTTTGGGCCTGCGGGTTTTGCAGCCACCTGAGGATGGACTATCCTAATACACATAGACCTACCCCTAAACCCTAAACCATGCTCGGGCAGGGTATAGATTCCGAAGCCCCGGAAGCTTTCGGTTGAGGCCCCAGAATCCTGCTGTCAGTTGCAAGCAAGGTCGCAGCACCCAAGAAACTGCTCAGGGTGTGAAGGGGCTCAGGGCCAGGCGAGGAGGGGTTTAATCGCGGGGATTGGGCAGAGGGGTTTAGGGGGGAATTCCGAGTTTCGGGTTCAGGGCAAAATGTGCGCGTAAGGTGGTTCGGGCCGGCACAAGGCTTGTGCACTCCGTGGCCTCGAAGCATACACAAGATCGCGGCCTAGATCAGTACCATAGTATAGTATACCCCGAAACCCTATGTTCATTAATTGTCAAGGCCCATACATTACACAGGACACTCAACAAGTATCTGCCAGCTGAGTTCGTTTTTTGCTGAGAGTGCAAACTGGTCGTTTCTGTGGCATACAGGGAGTTGCAAACCACGAAGCCCAGGAGAGGGTAGGAGACGAGTAGGAAAGCGCACGGAGTGCACAGGCATCTTGCCCTAGGGATCTAAGGACTCATATTTTAAGGCTTTTGGGACCAAAGACCATGCAGGGGACTCTTTTAGGGAACACTGTATGCCAAGACCATACCATATAAGGCTTTTGGGCTGTTTTGATCCCTAGGGTAATGCCCTGAAGCCCCTTAACTCTCCTGTAAACCCTAAACCCCTAAAGCTCCAAGCTCCACAAAACATCGTGTCTAACACAGTGACAGGATCCAGCCCCTGCCCCATCGACACAGGCCTCGTGAGAGAGAGAGAGAGAGAGAGAGAGCTTTGGGTTCCGGACAGAGGCCACAGAGCAAAAGCATAGAAGCACACAGGTGTTTCTGTAAGGATTTCCTGCAGGGTTTCTATGCGTTTACAGAGTTTACGGGTCGGTAGAAGTTTGAAAAAGAGTACCTGTACTGCTCCCGAGGGTTCCTCACTATACTTCAGAGTACACCGCAAAATCCTATTCAAATTATGGAGGCCCTTGTGCGATATGTCACAGCACCATAGTGATGCTGTTTCGAGGCTTGGGGAACCCTAAACCCACACCCGTAAACCCCATTGAGCCCTCAACCATCCATCCTAAAGCCCCAAACCCTAAGCCATCAACCCGAAAGCCATAAATCCTAAGATTTTGTGTTGTCTTGAGAGTTGAGATTCCTGAGGCTTACTACCTCAACAATGGTTGTTGCTATTATGTTAATATTGTTAACGGTGTTTTATTGCTACTATCAAAGTGCTACAGTACTTGTGGTGTTGGCATTAATTGTTACAGTTATTGTCCATAATTCTCGGAATACTGGTGTCATGGTCATTGCTCCTTTAACATTAACAGACGCAGGACCTGTGCCACAAGTACATAGGTTCTTAGCAAGATCAGACGCAGGATGAAGCCACACTGGCGTGTCAGGGTTTACAGCTTAGGGTTTGCGATTTGCTTTTCATGAAGGTTTTGGGCTCGGAAGTATTCAGCAACTGGGCATCTGGGTTTGGGATGACAAATTAGTATATAAAGTTAGTCCCTCAACCGTAAACCCTAAACCTAGTACTTTGGTAGATACTTGAGTCCGTTTGTGACTATGCTAGTTTGTGCACCCCGAACCCTGAGTTCTCAGTTCGCGGCACGAAAATGTACGAGCTGGGATATGTGTCCAAGGGCCGTCCCGCAGTTTGCCGTGTCGTACAGATGTCGGAATAGTTTTATCGATATGATTCATAAAGGTCTTGAGTATGTAAGTGTATTATAATACAACCGCGCACCGTATTCCAATCGTTAAGGTTCCTATATCGGGATTTCAGAGCCTACGTTTTTTCAGTTTCAGTATAGGCTGATTTGCAGACAAGCCCTGCACATCGGCTGGCTTGGCTCTGACACCAAGCACTGTCATCCCCAACTCTACACCCCCAAGCCCCAAAGCCAAGCCTTTCCGTCTGGAGTTCGAAGCACTGTAGCAGTCTGCGCAGCATCCCCGCCATGTTTCTACCGCCCGGTCATGCACAAGCCCCTCAACTGGCCCTCTGCGTAGTTCACACCCTGCATGAAAGCTCACAGCATCAGGGCTTCATTCCCGGACAGCCTTTGAGCCCTAAACCTCAATAGCCCAGGCCTCAGCCCATGCAGACCTGTAGGCTTCTGCGTATACGCTACACCCCATGGATCCCAAACCATGTAGTTAAGCCCTGCCACCCCAACAGCCCCGAAGAGCTCATCGCATGCCGGATGAAGCGGCGCACAGACGTGGCGAGCGCGGCAGAGGACCCCCTGAAACGGTAGATAAAACGGTAACAGTGTCCGTTCATGGTACCTCTGTTACTTTTGTATCATATACCCCTTAGACTCATAATCATAGTCTATCTAAGCATGAATGGGACACGGAGGTGCCTACATTTATCGGGCTTAGGGGCTCAGAGATGGTCAAGTTCTCTTCAGTCCTGCGCTCTTGGATTCAGGGTTCTGGGCTTCTGGGTGTAGGGCTTACGCGAATCCGAAGCTCTCGGATTAGGGAGCTTGTTTCAGGTTTTCAGGCTCGAATTATAGGTTTTTGGGTTAGAAGCCCTGCTTCAAAGGCTTTGCTCAGGAAGTACAGATACCCTGCAGACGGTTGGGGGTTTTTATGCTGCAGGGTGGACTGGTTGATGATGGTGCGGCATGCTGGGGGTCAGGATCTACACGGGAAATTTGCGGTGAAAACCCCAAGACTTACTGGATCTTCGCCCTAGTCTCCAAAGCAACGACCCAGAGATCCTAACCTTGGAAGTGAAAGGGACGCCTTAGAAGGGCCCCCACCCTGTAATAGTGGTATAATAGGAATATAATAGGTCCCTAATATAATCCTTATAGTCACTATTACAGGGTGGGGGCCCTTTCTAAGGGACGCCGTGCAACAGCACTAACAACCGAATCTTAAACTGTCAGTTCTGAAAGGCCCCCTGCAGCCAAGCACCTCAATCAGCAACAGAAGTGGGTGGTTGTCAAAATTCTGGTCCCTTTTGGGGTCGCCGAAATATTACGTGCCGTATTATATTAAGGTTCCAAAAAGGGACCATCATAGTTTTGACAACCACCCAAGTGTTGCTGATATTTCTTCAGGACCCAGAGGCCCAAAAGAGAGAGATTCCGGAGCAGCTGCCCGAACTCCAAGCACCAAAGCCTCAAACCGAAACCAAAAACCCTAAACCCTAAACCCTAAACCACAAACCCCAAACCCCAAACCCTAAACCCTAAACCCCAAACCCTAAACCCTAACCTAAACCCTAAACCCTAAACCCCAAACCCTAAACCCTAACCTAAACCCTAAACCCTAAACTCCAACCTAAACCCTAAACCCATAAACCCTAAACCGAAGTTGTTCTTTTCCTGAACCCTATGCAGGCGAATATGCGGCGTTCAGCTGGCTCCGATGAGCTCTCCGCAAATGCTTCCTTTGCCAGCAACTGGTCCCAAAAGTATGTAGAAAAACAGTCCTGTATAGGTGTTGGACCATTATTGTGTTGTATTTGTTGGGGTTTAGGTAACTGGCCTGCATCGTCCTCTAGATCTCTACGACTCTTTGTAGACCTTTATAGGGGTTTAGGCTACAGGGTTTGCAGTAGGAACCGCGAAGTTAGAACTGGGTTGAGGTGGCTTAGGGCGTGGATCTGGGGTCACGGTATTTTCTGATCTTTGCTTCCGGCTGTAGGGGCCTTCGGGGTTTTGTAGTTTAGGTTTTGGGATTTACGGCTTAGAGCTTGTTTCTTATATGGGTGGTTGTCAAAATTATGGTCCCTGTGAGGGGTACCTTAAATAATCGGTGCCGTATGGAAACAGGGACCCAAAAAGGGACCTTAATTTTCACAACCACCCATATTGGTTAATTGAATCAACCCTGACTTGAAAGCACCTTCGCTGGGAGTGTTTGCTCTTGGTGGTATGTTGTCAAGGGACTGCGGACGGCTTATCGTGTCACGCCATGAAATTCAGGGTCTGCCAACAACTTCAAGTTGAAGTTCAAGTCCAGAGCCCTAGTTCAAGATCTTGGGGGTTGTATCTTCCCTAAACCCTGAGCCCCTAAACCGGAATCCTGAGCATTTGTAAAGGCATAAACATAGACTTCATGCTTTTGGGGTTTCGTGTCGTGGCTGAGGGTAGATGTGGCCCTTTCCAACTTTGTTGTCACTATTTCAATTTCTGAATCTCCCATTCCTGCAGCCTGCCTTTGCCGTTTGCAGGATATGGGTGATCTACAGGGTATTGGGGTCTGCAGAGGATCTCGTCTAGTCAAAGGCTCTGAATGCAAAGACGCTATTGTGTGCTGCGTCCCTGCTCGTCTTCAGTGTTGGCGTTGAAAGCCTAAAGTGGAAGCCAACATGTCGACACGTAAGAAGGTGTTTATGTGATGACTCTGTTTCTTCTGCTTCTTCTTCTTCTGCATTAGGTTCTCGTTAGGGTCGGGGTTGGGGAATTTTGTGTACCGGTACCGTTTTGTGGTACCCTAGCAGAACGCCGAGTTTTGCTGAGGCGGAGTCGCTGGGTTCGTGCGGAACCACGGCAGAAAATGCATGTTTCTGGTATTGTGGCCTGACTCTGAGCAGCTTTTGGGTTAGGGTTCAGGGGTGTAGGGGTCAGGGGTTTAGGGGTTTTAGGGGTTTTAGGGCTAGGTCCTGGACCCCAATCCCAAAACCAGGTTTCTTGCGGATGTGGAGTGCTAAGGCTAAGGGTTCCTGGGGGATTTTGGTTGTCGGTTTGGGCTGGATTTCAGGCTTCGAGTTTCTTTGCTCAATCATCAGCGGTTATACGTGCTGCTCGGGTGCTATGTGCGAGGGGAGATGTTGCGTTTCAGGTTTGGGGTCTACTGTGGGGTTGATGATTCAGATAGGCTTGGGATCGTTGGATCCACCGGAGCATGGGAAATGCCAGGCCGCAAAAACTTGATACAACCTGAGCAACTACACATCTGCACCACGGCCTATTCAAAGCTCTTATAAATTCAGGATTGTGCAAGGTTGCGAAACATCCCTAGCAGACCACCTACAAAGGACCGATAACAAAAACGTTAGACCCTCAACACCCCCCTACTAAACCCACAACATCTCTCATGATTCAATCTGTGTGCACCCATAGGCCCCATAGTAGTTCCTTCTTGGGGCTTATATTTAGACTTCTATCATGTAATCCCAAAAAGAAACTACTCTGGGGCCTGTGTGTCACAGCATCTGCACCTCTGCACGCAGCCCTCAACCCAAAACCCTATAAACCTAAAACCCTACACCCTAAACCGCAGGTTTGCCTTGGCTTTCATTGTGGCAGCCGGGCCCCCTCTGGGGAACTTGCGCCAATCCTTCAGCGAGGTCCCGTGAGGGTCTAGGGCGGCCCTGACAAATCAAGCCTGTCATACTAGCAGTAACAAAAAGTTACGAAACAGATGCAACTATATTGGTAATTAAAAAGTTAGTAAACAGATGCAAATACTGGTACTTCAAAAAGGTACTAAACAGATGCAAGTACTGGTAATAAAGCCAATATCAACAATACTGATATGCTGCTGAGGCACAGGATGTTGTGCTCGTGTCGGCAATGTGGATTGCCACCTAGCGGTCGAGGGGTAATCTTTAACCTTGTTTGGGCCGTATGAGTTTAAGCCTTAGGGTAGTCTGACTAGTTTCGGTAGCCCCTAAACTTTAAACCCTGAACCTTATCCGAAACCCTTGAACTGTCATGCAGAGAATTCCATCTTTAAGTGCATCGGATACAGACTCTGGAGTCTAGTCTTGAATCTACTGGGACCACACCTTAGACCCTAAATCTGAAGCATTTCTAAACCCACACCATCGTTCACTATTCAGAAGGAGCATAAAGGGTTTCAGTTCGGGTTTGAAGGTTAGTGTTGTTTCTGGGAATTGGGGTCAGAGTCAGAGAGGTTCAGGGTTGACGTTATCAGGGCAGGAAATACGCGGCGGGTCAAGCAATTGCGCGTGGGATAAACCTTCCAGCTCTCCGCCTTACCGTGGATTCCAATAACTTGCAGGTTTTGGGTTTACGCTTGGGGTTTAAGGCTTGGTTTACATCTTTTCGGCATTCCATGGGGCCTAATCCAGACCCATTGGAATAACACGCAAGCTCGGGGTTACTTCACGGCTGCAGCACCGAGCTTTAAACCTTAAGCCCTACACCCCTAAATAAAGCCTAAACCCCTAAGTTAAAGCCGAATGTCATGCGAGCCCTTGGTCGGAGGAGCGGGTTGCCTCCATCAACGCACAGCTGGTGAACCTCACACCGCAGGCCGGTCCATCGTTCGTGTTTTAGGGTCTGAGACTTGTAGGCTGTACCTTAACCTACCAAAACCTACTTTTTTGTAGGGTCCCTATGAATTCCATACTAGGATTTATGAAAAGAACCTACACAAAAGTAGGGTTTGGTAGTTTAAGGTAAAGGGCCATTGTGTTCCCGGTAGTGGGTTTGGGTTTCGAGCTTAGTGTCAGGGTCTAAGGTTCAGGGCTCAGGATTTGCGCTCGGTGGAGATGCAGGTGTAACTATGTTGATGGTGCAATGGGAATTTAGTAGCACGTGAATTGAGTGGTCGGATGCATTACACTTTGATGACACCAGGATTGCAAGGAACAAAAGATCCTTCCAAAAGAAGCTCCTAACCAGAAAGCCCACCCAGGAAATTCTACGCTGGGCTCACCGCGCTTTGCCCGGCCGCGTCGTTGCTGGGGCGATTTAGCTTTCAAGGGCTCTTGATTGTGTTGCCTTATTGCGTTCCTCAAACAGTTGCCGAGCTGGGAGAAGCCTACCAGCAACTGAGGATCACCTTGTATTTGTATTCCTCTGTGTTTCGTATGATAGTTATCGTAGCAGCTGCCCCGGAACCTCTTCTAAGTGTCAAGTTAAGGTCCCGTATTATTTCGTAGCTAAGGGGCAGTAGGCTCTCCGGAAGTTTGCAGCTGGTGGCTGAGCAGAACAGGCCTTTTTTCCGGCTTCAGGGATAATGGAGGAACGTGATTTAAGAAATCTGGGGCCTTGATCAGGGTTCCTTATATGAATGCTACTATTTTGGGGTTCTGGGCCCAGGGTTTCTTGATCAGGTTCCTACATAAGGCAGCTTCCGCCTTTGCATATCGAATCTGGAATGATCATCGATACTGTTGCTGTTCCTTGGAGTTCCTATTAAAATATGACTCTACTGCAACTTACCCCCGAATAATAACCCCCAACCCTCTTCTGAGTACTAAGTCCTCGAGGGTTCGGCGTTTAGAGCGTAGGGGGTTAGGGTTCAGCTTTCTAACATATGCAATGAGCACCCGGGCCTCCATCTTGGAATGCGTGGTCAGTCATAGAAGTCAGCGTAAGCCCTAAACCTGTAAACCCTAAGCCCAGAACATCAACATGAGAGAGGTTCAGCTCAGCAGCTTGGGCGCCAGTGGCATGGTGTCCTGGCACGGTTAAAGTTTACCTGAGGCCTACCAAAGCCGACTTTTGCAGGGTCCTTAAACAAGCATCCGGTTCTTGATGCTTTTCCGCAACCCTTCGACCTAGAAGCCCTTAAACCTTGTAACTCGACGACGTCTCGACCCAATCCTGGTATCTATTTTCGACATGCCTCAGCAGCTTCTTATTGGTATTAGACTCACTTGTCCAAAGCCCCTCCTGCTCATACGCAAGCTACAATACGCAAATTCTTCTCCTGCTAGGGTGAATTCCTTGAGTTGCTCTGCTCTGGACGGATGTGAGACAACGTCCGGTTGTCGGTTTCAGAACTGAGGGATTGTTACTACAATAAAAATAATAATCCCTATATTACCCCCATATAAGGAATATATATTTTTTATTTTTTGGGGTGGGTTCTTAAGCAAATAGTAGGTGAAGATCCCAATAGGTCAGTGAATTCTCGCGTCGGCTGGAGAGTTTGCGTTCAGTGAGCTGTTTTCCGGATCGGGGCACCTCAGCTTAGCTTAAAACTTCGAAGTCCCTAAACCCCTAGAAACCCTAAACCCAAAAACCCGAAACCCTAAACCCCAAAACCCCTAAACCCTAAACCCCTAAACCCTAAACCCCTAAGCCCCTAAACCCTATAAGCCCTAAACCAGGATTAGTTCAGCACCATCAGCTATTTTGGCCTTTCCCGAATCCTGAACTCCACGTGGCGAAGTCGGCGAGAAAGTCTCCGCCCCAGGTGATCCTGGACATGATGGATTCTCTAGGCTTGCAGGGTTTAGGGTTTAGGGCGAGGGTTTAGGGTTTTAGGGTTTTAGGGGGGTTTAGGGTTTGCGCGCTTGTGCTTCGGATATGCAAGGTTCAGGGATGTGGGCTTCGCTTTGGATCGTTGTTTGCGGTCGCGTGTGCCTTGTGGGCCCCGTGGTGTGAGGACGAGTTCGAAGTTCGATGCAGGGTTCAGAGTTGAGGGTTTGGGGTTCAAGGTTTAGGGTGTAGGATTTCGGACACACTAATATACTTATATGTCATGGCCCTATAACACAGCTCCAGAGCTCTGCGGAGCAGGATTCGAGTTCAGGGTTCAGGGGGCCGAAGTGGCCAGCGCTGGACCCAAACCGGAACCATCTGTCGTGACCGAGACCCCAAGCCCCAAACCTCTAATTCTGGGGCTAGGGCTGAGGGTGTATACGGGGTTTCGGGTGTAGGGTTTGAGGGTTTAGGGTTTATAGTGTGCTTAGGGTTGAAACAATAGGCTCAAATCAAGCCGTCCTCAGCCACGTTAAACCCTGAAAGCTCTCGAGGTAATTTCGTACAAAACCCGCATACACTTGTAGTAGAGTATGCTCGCAAGCCCTGCCTCTACAATTCTACAAATGTTGCACGGCTTCAATGGGGAAAGGCCTTGCTAAGACCCTATATGTAGAAGCCAGAAAGGTTGGAACATGGCTTTAGGAGGATTAGTGTTAGGATCCCCTATACTTTACCTTAAGGGTCTGAGGACAATGATGTTCCAACTTTCTGGCTTCTACTATAAACCCCCTAAACCCTAAACCCTAAACCCTAAACCCTAAAACCCTAACCCCCCAAGGCCCCTTTTAAACCCCAATACCCGAAGCCCTAAACCACAAAAGGGCTTAGGCTTAGGTTCGCCGGAATCGACGGCAGGTCTCCTGAAGGAGATTCCGGTGATCACTGTGGACACGCTGCATTTGTTTCCTGAAACCTACCAGCACATCACGAACGTGACAAAGCACTATTCGCAGCTGATTTCTGGCTTCCTTGAGCTGCGATTTGTTGTTCAACTTTAGTTGCATAGTGGCTGGGAACTTTGGGTAGTTTTTGCTTGCTGCCGCAGGCATGTCGTGGATGGCCTTGGTCCTGAAACTTCAACCCTCGACCCGAAACTATGACACTCTTCCAACCCTATACGCCTCAAACCTCACGTAGCCTGAGCGCTGAGCCTTATGGACCCCTAAGTTGTAAACCCTACGGCCTAACGCCGCATCCCTCAAAAAAACTGAACATCACCTGGCAAAACCCCTAAACTCTACCCATAGGCCCCAGAGTAGTTCCTTTCTGGGATTACCTTATAGAATGCTACATATGAACCCCAAAAAGGAACTACTATGGGGCCTATGGGTAAGCTCCAGAACCCAACCACTGAGGAAGCTTCACGTCTACCGTCCCCTGGGCTTCGACAGTAGCAGCGCGCGCGAGAAGTTCGACGCCAAGTACGGCGCGACGCTGTGGAGGGATGACTTTGAAAGGCGACCGGGCCCGCGGTTTAGGGCTTAGGGTTTAGGGCTTTAGGGCAATTCAGGGTTTAAGGGTTTTTTGTTTGGGGTTTAGGGCTTAGGGGTTTTGGAGTTTGGGGCAATTCAGGGTATCCCCTCATAGTTACAGTCTCTGTATACCTAAACTAGGTTCTGCGGTTATACCCCCAGAATACCCTATGTTGAAAATTAAAGCCGATTCAAGCTCCGACAGTATCGAGTGGGTTACCGAACCTTATGCCATGCGTGTGAGGACCCCAAAGCATCCACAATCCAACAAGCTAATTCCTGAAACCCTGAACCTGGACGTCTGGGCATAGGTCGTAAGATTCAGCATTCATGGCTTACCGTGCTGTCTATTCCGAGTTTGTCCTTGGGTTCACGGCTTCGTTTCGACACCCCAGACGTCACGAGACTGAATACTTGTGGTAGAGGCCGGTTCTTTGGCTCCACTGGCAGGCGCATGGTGGCAACGGTGAAGGCATATGCTAAAGCACGCGAATGAAGACAGGATGAGCAGCAACAACAGCCACAGCGCCAGGAACAGCAACCGTATTCGCTTCCTCTGTTTTGGAAACCCATGTTGCATCAGGAATGCTGTTGCACATCCTGAGCCCTACGAACGCTACGAACGCTAAAACCATGCCCCCCAAACCCTAAAGCCCTGAGCCTAAAGCCCAAAACCCGAAGCCCTAAACCTTTTTGTAAAGAAGACCGCTAGGTACAGCCTGCTTTCCAAGCTTGAGCCGGCTGCCAAAGCTCTGCAAGACTTTTCCCCACGGGCCTGGTACCTGGCCTGCTTGGATTTTTGTTGGAGTTGTTCGGACTTAGGGTCTGGTGCACCCGGTCTGCATGGATTTTCTGAAGTTTTGCTGTGTTTAGGGTTTGGGGTTAGGGCGCTCGGCCTGCTTGGCATGTTTTGATGAAGGATAAGCGCTAGATTAGAATGTAAAACGAGGATTTAGGGCTTGGTTGATTGGTTGCGTAGGGGTTTCTTGATTCTTTCGAGGCGGGTTGGTGTTTTTCAATGGCCACAGCACCTTACTTAAGTCGGACTTTTCCTTCGTAGAAGCCTTGCAGAACCCGCAAGACCTTGATCAACCCTTGCAACCCCCCGCAGAAGTCAGGGTCCCCTTAACCTAGTAGTAGAGTAGGGAGCCTTTAACCTTTTTTGGGTAGTCTAGCCCCGATATAATCGTTATATAACCAAAAAGGGTAAACCTTTAGTTCCCCATGATACCCGACAAGTAGGTTAAAAAGCTTCCTGCAATGGATACTCGCGCACCTTACGAGGATCACCGGGAGGCGGCGATCGCAGGGTGGTGACAGGCACAGCTCTGGGCAGATGCGGGGTGTGCGGGGTTTCGGGTACAGGGTTTGGGGTTCGGGCTTGTTCTCATAGCAAGTGCATGAGATTTCTTCTTGTTTTCGGGTTGAGGGTTTTGGGCCTAATAAGGGCTACAGGTTCAAGAGTTTCCAGCTTAAGAGTCACATGATTTACGGGAGCTTGGGGTTGAGAGCTTATAGGGCGAAAGAGAATTATAGTTTAAGGGTTGTCGCATGAACGGTTTAGGGCGTTTAGGGTTGGACAAGTGCGGCTCAAGAGCATTCTGGTATTTAAGGTTTTGGCTTGATGTTTGAGGGTCAAGGTTTTGAACAGTATCAATCGTTTAGGGGTCATTTAGGGTTTCTGATTTCGGGCGCAAGGTTAAAGTTGTACAGGGTTTGTAGTTGCTCAGTGATGGCCGTTGTCACTTTTCTCATGGCACTCCTTGTAATTTTAGTTGCTTAGCAGTAGCATGTGCCATTTTCTCGCGGCAGTCCTCCTTCTCATAATTGGGGGCATGGACCGAACACCAGCCTGTTGACGACTAGTCTGGCTGTTATTGAAATGTATAAAGTTCTAGTACAAAGCCAAGAGTTTGTTTAGCATACTGTTTTTAGCCTGGGTCCAAGAACCTCGCGGGTGACAGGTGCATTTGTTCGTTTGTTTTGCATAATGAACCCTGAATGCCTCCCCACCGACACAAGACACGAACAACTGTGGCTCGGCTAGAACGTTCTCAACAGACTGCATGCCATCCCCAACCACCTGCCTGGCAGGAAAAATCTGGCAGTTGCAGAGTATGACGGTGGGACGCTCTGCGTTTACAGGGGTTGTTGCGTGCCTTGGGTGCCATCACACAAAATCCCGAAATCTTCAGCCACTAGTCTCCGAAGCCTCATAAAGTTCAACCCTCAACCCTTAAACTTTTCCTTAAGCTGACTCCAATGCCGAGACCCCAAAGCCCGTAAACCCTCGGCCCTTAGCCCTAAACCCCTGGATCCTACATCCCAACTATTCACCCCGCCAAAAACCGGTAACCCTATTGTAAGCCCTTATAGAGACCCTTATCACTTGCATAAACCCGTAGCAACCTGCATGAGTCCTTCTTAACCCTTATCAAAAACCCTAAACCCTAAAACCCTAAACTCTTAAACCCTTCAAAACAGCCTGGAGCCCTCACCCTCCGAGGATGATCAAGCTCAATCCTTTGGCCTACTGGTCCAGCGCCGATGTCTGGCAGCACCCTGGGCAGGTTTTGGGGGGGGTTTTTAGGGTTGAGGCGTTAGGGTTTGGGGTTTCGGGTTCTGGGTGTGATCAGTTTATTGGGGGGGTCAATCAGCAGTAGAGGGCGATTAGGGGTTTGGTAACCAAGGCGCGTTTTTAGGGCTTTTGCTTTAGGGTCGGGGGTTCTGGGAGGCAGAAGTTTAAGAGTTTATGGGGTACAGGGGTTTTGGGGTGGTGGTGTTAAGGTTTATGGCTTCTTCCGAAAGGCTTACGGTGCAGGGCCCATATCCCATGAAATTGAAACCTCAAGCCATGACTCCAAACCTTAGACCCTAAAGCCCTAACCCTTAGGTACGGCCCCCACTCAGTAATAGTTGAATAGTATTCA